>OY804596.1:55816364-56258945 GCA_963680895.1 Fragum sueziense
ATGCGATCAGTTGGTGGGCCAACGTTTCAATATCGCACTAATAAACATTCGGTTTGGCGAGATGAAGATTTGGAAGAGCATATATGTAACCACAAACATAAGTCAAATCTTAATCAAACATTTTAAAACAGGTTACCGGTATAATATTCTTAAAATTCTTTGTGCAGTTTGACCACGAGTCGCTAGTTCGGGTCTTATCACATTAATTTAGTAATTCGCACCGGACTTACATGCATACTCGATGTTGAATAAAAATATTGAGTGAGTGGACAACATTAAATTCTTTTTATTAAAATGCGATTTCGCCAGATGTACTGTACTTTACTTTTGAGTTCAATGTGAGCTAACGACATACTACATTTAACTGGGTTCTTATGGAAAACAAACAATGGTTTCATATCTTTATTTTCGTAAGCGCAGTTTGATTAAGATCGACGATGTTCTCATATGCATTAATATGTTTGATTCTTATAGGAACTGTCTCAGATTGTAAAATGGACCATAGTCATCTTGCACATGTCCATCGGAGCAAGTTGCGAGGGTTCAATAATGGTCAAGGTTTCATTTGACAGAAGCATTTACATTTTGCGGTTTCTTGTTTGATAACGAACGAGTAAGAATTATTTAATGGCTATGGTCAAAATCTTGCTAAATGTACTTCTAGAAAATTGACCTTTTATCTGTCCATCATTGTTTCTTAGAACGATGTAAGTGAAAGTATTCATGGTGTATAATCACGTGACTTAGAATTTCCGATAATGTTCAATAATTTTGTCGATACTTGACTGATTTGGATTCGGTTTGAAGCAGAAAAGGTGGAAAAATGTCAGGAATATCATGGACGTTGTGGATTTTTAAAAAAAAAGAACTGGTAAAAGAGTTATTGAAGATCAACCAAATTTTTGGTTGATCTTCAATAACTTTTTTATCAGCTAATTTTCTCTGCTTCAAACCTGAATGCACCGTTCCGCGATAAATCAGTCCCCTAGTTACTGTTGCTATGCTTCACAAACAAAATCCAATATGACCGCCGCGGATGCTGAACGACCGATTGTTTATCTTCTATTTCGGAGAATATTTCTATATTTTATCTACCTGACCACAAAAAACATGCTGGTCGAATTTTAAAAACAGGACAGAATTACTACAATCAAGGTTATATTCATAACACCAAGATTAATCCGGAAATCCAGGCGTGAAAGTGTCGCTAGTTGCTGGCAGGTCGAAGCTCAAAATGAAAGTAGGATATGCATCCTTTCCCAGTGAAATGAGGGATGAGGAGATTGTACAGTCACGTTGTACTTGTTAAGTATGGTAAGTGATTTCATTTTAAATCTCAGAACTATAGAGTTTACATCTAAGCAGTTTTAACCAAGCCTTTCCAACGCCAATGATAAAGTGAAAGTGAAAGTAGGTTTCAATGAACTTTCCTTCCATCCAAGCCAAGGTAGCAAATTGTCAATATTTTCTGTGTTTTATTCTACCAGATGTAAAGAAGATAAAGATCATATTTCACAAAAGAGGCTGATCTTTGTTTGTACTTATTGCCAAATGAGATTAATCAGTTATTTACCCCTTTCCCAAACAATTCCTAGCTTGCATGAGTAGTATGCAGGATGTTTTTTTAAGAATAAAAGTGTCTATTTGTATACATACATGTTACCGGACTAATTGCCTGTACTCTGCTAAAAGCTATAAATTTATCCGTTCCCGGACAGATTACCTATACACAGCTGAGTTTTGTTTGTTCAGAACCAAACAATTAGCCATTAATATTATAATTCAGGGGTTTCCTTAAAGGTGTATGGGGGCTTGGGGATTTTTTCCTTCCATTTGGGTATCAACCCTTTGCTACTTTTGTAACTATTCCATGGGGTTAATGAGAAAACAAGTTAAAACATAGAAAATCCCTTGCCTACTTTGTCTTTGGTCCCCAAAAATAGACATCTGGTTGTCATCTACTAAATCAGATGCATTTCTGGTTTTATGGACTCACCAGAAGGTCCCTCTTAGTCCAAAGGTAACAAAATAAAAAAAAAGACTTAGTTAACAGCTCAGCACAAAATTGTCATTTATTTCCAAATGACAAAAAGCTATATCTACAGGTTAAATGATATTCTGTTCAGACAGTTTAGTAACCTCATTCATATTCAATGAAGATAATATTATTTTTATGGATAAATGTATTTACAACACATCCACCAGTAAGAATGCACAAATATCTCCAATGCATCATTTATAGCGGCTTGTATGGTTCCGTACAAATAATGTTAACAGCTCTATATGGCTAGTTATCCGGTTCCTGACAGATAATATAAATGACTTATAGTCTGAACCAGACAAATAGCTACTGCCTTTAAAAATCATTTAGTGAAAAGAAGAGATTTCTTTAATTCAATAGTTTTAAATGTGAATGCACTCTGGTCTTTCAACCTGGATCAGTTAGTTTGATTGTTGTTTGGGATAGGGATAAGTGATTAGAATTATATGTTATAATATTCAATCTTTATGCAATTCTAGGAGTATTTTTCAAATCTTTGTTATTTGAGGTCAGGATTTATCTTTTTTCAATGATATTTATTGCCATTGTCATAATAAGTTAGGATATTGTGACTAGATAGATAGTATAATGTGGAAAGCATTTGCATGCACAAATACAAATACCATGTATATTGAGAATTATCTTTCAAATAACAGGTGAATCCATGCTGAAGAATTCAAGACACTCTCATGCTCACTTCTCGGAAACATATTTATGGATTTCCAGTTCTTCCTGAGAATCTATTGTTTCATTGGTAAGTTGTAAACATTAATATTAATATTATCTTGATGAAAGTCTCTTTGTAGGAAGCAAGATATGGCCAACATAAGGTTCTACATTTTGGTGTCAGTGCATAAAAGCATGAACAAAATTACAGTTGAAGGAAAAATGCTATTTGTGAGCTAAATATTAATTTAAGGTAGTACACCCCGAATAAGATATATATGTGACATCGGATTTTTTCGCGCGACACATTCATTACATATCCAAACTTATTCGGTCAACGTAAATTTTCAGCGGTGAACGTTCCCCCGAATGTTTACAACCTGGACCAAATAAGTTTGTATATGTATGAATCTCATTAGGGGTGTAGTACCTTAATGACCTTTGATATAACCTGATTTAAATCCTTTTCCCAAAATATTCCATTAAGGTAGGTGACCAAATTACCCATAAAGCTACAAAGGAGTTTGTGGTGCTTTGTCAATTTATTTTGATGTTGAAAGCACACACAAAACATTAAACCTCATGCTCCTGACCCCAAATCATATGACTTAGGATTTGAAATAACAAAAGATTTTTATAATTACAAATGTATTTTGCTGTTCATCATATGCGTTGCTGTGTTTGCCACATGTATCAGTTGTTTTATCATCAAAATTTGGGATTAAATGGCCCCAGTGTGTTCAAAGCAGTTCTTGTTTACAAATAAATATACTTTGTGAGTATGCTTATTTGCAAGTATTATTCTGAAAAGGGTCAAAAGTTAGAAAGTTTAGTGACTTTTTAATGAATTAACACTCATACTAACTGTTTTGTGTGTTTTTTTTCCAGATTGATCTTCTATCAAAAGGAGTTGAATGAAGGTTTAACCAAGTTATCAAGTAGACCAAACAGTGAAATGAAGCACATTGACTTGAATTGTTTTGTGCATTTTTATTTAAAAAAATAAAACAAGTGTATGAAAAAGCAATGGTGGTGGTACTTGAATCAATGGCAAAATCATCACACAGCTTAAACCAAGGGCGGATCTAGGGATGGGGTCAGGGGGTCATGACCCCCCTGGAATTGATCAAAAATTGAATTTTGACTATATAAAACATATTTAACACATATTTAAGCCATTGTTTGGGCTTTGACCCCCCTGGAAAAAAATCTGGATCCGCCCTTGGCTTAAACCTATTTTGTTAATCCTTTCCCAAATAATACCTAATTCTGAATAAATGTCATTTTGAAAGGCATAGAGAGAAAAGAAGAACATGCTGATACTCTCAACCTGTTTTCTACTTTTCTTTGAAGGCTATTCATGTTAGTAGATTTAGATCTACATCCAACATTCTACACTTAGTAGATCTAACACTCTCAGTAATTTTATGCCCCGCGTCCATTTACAGTGGCGTAGATCTAACACTCTCAGTAATTTTATGCCCCGCGTCCATTTACAGTGGCGGATCCAGGATTTCTAAAAGGGTGGGGCCGAATTTACATTTAGGGGGGTTCGTTTTGCTATTAATATACAATTTTGACTGAATTTCTGCATGAAAATGAAAGAATTAGGCTTCAGAGGGGGTTCGTTTGACCCCCCGAACCCCCTCTGGATCCGCCATTGATTTACAACTAACATTCAACTTGATTTCTACTCGGGATGAGCAGCTGGAGGCTTGGATTGGATGTTATGTTCGTACCTGTATGGAAAATGCAAGGAGAATGATTTTGAGTTAACCAGTTGCAGCATCGTAACAGAGAAAGTGTGGAAACAAGCCCGATTTTGACGTCCCTAATAAAACAAAGTTTGCTAAATATTGAGACAAAAGAAGAAATCCACGTTGAAAATCCACAATTCTTCCTTTTGTCCCAATAGTTTCTATGCTGGGTTTTCTATCAAAATCTAATCTGCTGTCTTCAAAGCCTTTAAATCTGCTAAATGAATGGGGTCAAATGCGTTACAATCAAGCGTAAACAGCTCTTTTGCAAAATGTTTGGGGCTTGTGAAATGTAATGAACCTTGCCCCTTTCATTCGTTTTGGATACCTAAATCCATGCAAAAGTTTCCCAAATCGCATTTTTGCATCAAAATGCTAGAAATGTGTACAAATTTCGTATTTTTAAACCGGCGGCCTTAACTAGAGCGTATACGTTGCTAGGTAGTGTTTGGGAAGCGGAGCAACAAGCTTATCGGCGGTGAATAAATGACGCGCTCTGATTGGATGAAACTATCAGTATCGGAACGGTGCATTCAAATCGGTCCCATATTAACAAAGGTATTGGAGATTTTCTGGAATTGTTGAATCACGTGATTATCCACCGTGGTATTGTTCATTCGCATTTCCTAAGTGTAAAGACTAGAAAATTGTACTGGGTGTCTTCTCCCGTTTTGTACTTGAAGATATTTACTTGTCATCGTGTGAATTGAGCTGTTTAATTTCATGATATTGTGTCACTTATGTGTCTTGATGTAAAATGATGTTATCACTCCGCTCAGTTTTGATGTTTCAATTAGACACATTGCTTTCGTATCTAGGGTTAAACTATTTGCTGAAGAAACTTGCTTTCAGGGTTTTTAATATGAAAGGTTTTGGAAAATATTGCAGCAGACAAGAAAATACAGATGATCATTACAGTCAGTCATGTAACAATTAACAATTAAGAGGAGTATTGTGTGTTTGTAAAATGGTAAAATAATCGGGAGAACGTTGCAATGAAGCAAAAGAAAATGGTAGACTTTTCGATTTTTTTCTGAAATGAACTTAATATGTTTAAGGTAATTGCTATTAAACGACAAACTTGTCTTATTAAGTACCGTGCAATGTGTCGACCTCTTATGCATAGTAGGCCTAGGCATAATCTCGAAATCGATACATTTTCCGTATTTTAGTGTTCGTTCTAGTTTTTGGACCAATGAAATTGAAGTATATTTGAAAATTTCGGCGCTATATTTTACATAAACGCACTGCCGGTCAGTTTATACATAGCCACGCACCCGTTTCCTCTTCAGTTATGAAAAATTATGTAATATTTTTGGGAAAATGATGTAATTTTTGGGAAAATGATGTATTCCAGTAAGATCCGCTTGATACATGTAGTAGCTCCGGTCTGAGGCGTGGCTTGAAGAGCGTATGTTTTCATTGGTTGAAGAACACCAAGTCAGATAGAGTCTGTATAGTAGATTCTACACGACATAAACATTCAAAGGCTGCGCCTTTTGAACGTTTATATCGCGTAGAATCTACTATACAGCCTCTATCTAATACTTAAATACAGCATTTTTATCGTTTTGTTCATATCGCCGCTTTTCCTAACTTCTCGTAACTTCATTATACTTTTCTTAAAAGTTCTTAGCGGACGCCTTACAGCTTTGGAAAGCAAAGACTAAAATGATATTTGAAGCATGGTTATTATGATTTCATGTATTGACTTAGTGTTTGTCCTAGTTTTTAGACCAATGAAATCGCAGTATATTTGAAAATTTCAGCGCTATATTTTACTTAAACGCACTGCCGGTCAGTTAATGTCACGGATATACATAGCCATGCAGTTATGTAACATGATGTAATTTTGGGGAAAATGATGTAATTTTTGGAAAAAAAAAGATGTAATACAAGTAAGATCCGCTTGATAGTAGCTCCGGAGGCGTGGTTTGAGGAATGACAGTAGAAGCGTATGTTTTCATTGGTTGACGAACACTAAGTCAGATAGAGTCTGTATAGTAGATTCTACGCGACATAAACGTTCAAAGGCTGCGCCTATTGAACGTTTATATCGCGTAGAATCTACTATACAGCCTCTATCTAATACATAATTCTCTATCAGAATTTACACAAAATACCATTAGCTTCTTAAACAATGGCATCAGATAAACACCCCTTTAAATGAAAGGTTACATAAAGGGGTCAATAACCCGACCCCGAAGCACCATTGCCTATACATGTATAGCTTCCCATAGCCTTCTAGCGGACCTTATTCAGTTGATGATGTATCTCAGCGGGATTTTCCTACTAACAGAAAACCACACGATGTCAAGCACAAAACGTTGGAAGTTCAAGAATTAGCTCATTATTTTCGTAATATAAAGAATGGCAACATTTATTGTATTGCCATGGATTCTCAATACATCCTTTTAAATATCAATATACCGATGATAATATTGTAGTGTCAATCTTCGTTCATTTTCCGTTTTCAATCTTATTTTAGTCTACTAGTAAATATTCATTTTCAAGTCTTTCTGTCCGTTTTTCCAATTAAATCGCACCGCTCCCAAACACTTCAATACAGTCGCCCCATTTAAGCATGACAATAGCTTCGAATTCAATTGCTTTTAATCTGAAAAGAATAACTCATCATTCGTTCTATTCTTCTTAAACCCTTTTCCAATCAGGACTTTGTATCATGATTTGACGTCCATGATCAGAATTACTTTGGAAATCAATCGTAAAATTAGAAGAAATTGTCGATGCATGTCCAGCAATTCCTCATTTTTGTCTTCAAGCTTTCAATAGCTCTTATCACAATACGCATATTCCAAACAACCCTATATTATATTTTGGCCTGTGTAAATTTTGTCGTTTGATAGAAGGTTAAAAATCGTGATCAATGCAGTTCATCCTTACCATTCCTTACCTACTTTTATTAAACAGATGTTGTTAGTTGGAACAGTTCGAAACAATTATCTATTCGGTATTATTTAATGATAGCACGACATTCGTTAAAACGATGCAATATAACTTTGAAAAAAAAAACCCGCTTCCTAAACAAAAATGAATCTAAATGAAAACACTCAGTCAGTGCTTTTGTTTGTTGTTGGTTTTTTTTTCTTCAAAATGAACACAATTTGTCGGGCATATCCCTAATTTACTATTTGTTTCATATCTATAATACGTTCAATATTTTCTATGCATAACAACACGATTTCTTATATTCCTGGCACACTCATATATTAAGCTGATCTCCGTCGATACGAAACGCCATTTCAATGAAGGAAAAGGATGATTGGTGATTATTTTTCCTGCCAAATCTGTCAACAACTATCCCTGAGTGGTCACTGCGCTATACAAACCTATTCTCCTTTTCTATAATGTCCGTCGATGGGAGGTGAAAACCTCGTAACTACAGCTTGACAAAGCTGGAGTTACGATGTTTTGACCTTCCATCAACGTTGTGTTTTCGTCAGACGGGACCACACACGTTGATATCTCTACGCCTCCCCCGTAGTCTGTTCGAAAATGAAAAACAGTACGACGCTTGGGTATTCCTTCTGTTCTAACCCGTTTCTAGATTATTTTTGAATGGTCACAAATCAAAGCCAGTCCCGACAGCAAGAATTGTTCATCAAACAGACCGAGAAAACAATATGAAATAATTGACTTGCATTTCATTTTTGACTTGGGACTTTTCTAAAATGCGAATCAGTTCATTTTCATTATTTCACATTTTTATGAATTATCAAACAGGATGAAAACGTTGCTAGAAAAAGAAACATTATCCTGTCCATCCCGTAGTTTATAAATAAACTATTTCTTGAGTATGCATTCTTCTTTTAATCTGTTTCCAAATAAGATGTTCTTTAAAAAATAGATTGGTCCGAGTTCGAAGATATTGCAGGATTGAAATAAATCGTTTTACAAAAACGAACTTGTATCGAATTAGCAAAATTTCCGTTAAAGAATGGGAAAAGCACCCGCCGCCTCACACTACTTCAATTTCCAATTGTATTTTCGGAATTGATTCAAGCAACAAATTAGCAAAATTCCGTGAAATATTCCGTTTCATTAAAAAGGGATTAAGTTATTAAAAGATAACATATCGTCGCTTTTTCAACAATAACCTCATAATTGCAGCTTGTTTTAAGCTGCAGTTATGAGGGTTTTTTTTTTGTTGAAAAGCAGCAATATGTATCATTCCCTCCGAAATAGAAGTTTGTGCGAAAAGGAATTGTGCCTTTGCATTCTTCCTGGCACTCGTATTTCTTCATTGTTCTGGTACCGTGTATTTTCTCAGAAATTGATGCTCATTGTTTCCCACTAATAAATTACATTATTGTCAACAATTCCATCCCCCAAATAACAACACATTACACTATTGTCATACTTTTTCTCCCCACAAATAACAGCCATTGAAATAACATTTAATAATGTTTGCTATTTTCCATTGTTTCCACTGTTTGTCTTATGCTCTTCATGTTAATTCATGCTCTCATGATTCATGTTAATATTATGTTGCTATATGCATGTATAATGCTTAATGCAATAAAATATTTGATTGATTGATTTGCGGAAACATTTGATATGGCCAATTTGATATGGTTTAAAAAGAAAATTATGCTTTGAAATTAGCCGGGATCTGGAAAAAAAGGTCCTTTAAAGCTTTTGAGCGCAACATGGTTCAAGATCAGACTGCGTTTACACGCAGTCTAAAAAGGAACCATGTTGTTCTCCGCTAGCTTCTTGAAAGCTCGTAGCAACCACAAATGAGTAGTATGGGTATCTGCCAGTCTTCACTTAGCCACTGACTGATCTTGAAATATGCCCACCTCAAATGATTAAAGGGGCCTTTTTCGAGATCAAATATATCAGTAAGATAACATATGCTGTTGTTTTTGTTGTTGGTGATGTTTTCGCTTTGTACGTAGTTTGTTCGATTAGCGATTTAGAATTTTGCCTTGTTCCGCGCAGAAACATGTAGACAGCCAGATTATGCATAGTTGTGTGGTGTATAGCATTATCTGCCCCCCCCCCCCCCCCAAAAAAAAAGCACGTTCTTTGGAGCGAGGATTTTAAAGGATTCTTTAGGTGTTTTGGATAAAGCGTTTTAAAGTCCGAGACTTTGACCGAGCTGTTCCGAATGCTCCATATTTATACAAATGACGTCATCATGACGTCATTTGTATAAAGTATGGAGCATTCAGAACACCGCGGTTTATAAATTATGGAGTGTTCGGAACAACTCGGTCAAATCTCTTTTATATTGTTTGTACAGAGTTGACGGAGGGGTTCCGCACGAAGTATATGGTAATGGCGCCTCATTGAGCGTCTTAAAAATCTTGCTCTAAAGAACGTTTTATCCTAAAATATCTTAAGAAATCTCAAGATATCTAAAAAAATCTCGCTCTAAAGAACGCATCTAAGAACTTTAGAATCTATACTAAAATCATGTTTGCCATTGCTATAGAGAAACAGTTTCCCATAAACATGACAAAAACTGGTACAGTGCTGGTTTGTAAAAGAAGATTCCATATTGATTTCGAAGGTCATTATGACTCTATCTGTTTATAGATTGGCAAGGTGATATGACTTTTTTTTCAAATATCTATAAATGTTTTTACATGCTTGTACTATACATGCTTGTACTTGTATCTTTAATTGTTTTTGCATGCTTTACACACTGGTATTGTCCAACAAGATTAACCCGGGACATCTGCATATGACATGACCCCACTTCGGCAATGTTTTGTTAACACGCTCAACTAACGGACTTTGCACACGAAAATTAAGTTGTCCCGGTTTAATTTGGATGGACAATATGTTTGACAACCTGGCATTGGGTTGCCTTTAGACAAATGAAATACATAAAGATCAACCATGCAAATCTAATAAGAGAGGCAAAATGTCAAATGAAAAAAAGATGCCCAAAATATGTTATTTTCAACTATTCTGCTTTTCGTAACCAGAATTTTTGTCCACAACGCTTTTGAATTTGGACAGGGCCAAGACGTCTCTTTGGGAAAGAGTCTGTGGAAATCGGATGTATGTAACTGCAAACACAATGCCAAAATGGCAATGAATTTTGTGCAAAAAAAAAAAATACTGCGTTAACCGTTATGTTTTGATAATTCGTCGGTGTTGTTATAAAGTCTCCTAACGACTTAAATCAAGCCTTAGTTATTGACGGCGAGATTTGACCCGGCAGAGCAGACCAAGCGAAATTTAATTATAATGGAAAATTTGGTAAAACAAAAAAACATCTTGTAGATCAAGCCAGAAAAGCTATGTTCTCGCTGGTTAGAAAAGCAAGAAAATTATCTCTACCTTTTGATATCCAGTTACACCTATTTGATAGCATGATTACCCCAATATTACTGTACGGTTCTGAAGTTTGGGGGTGTGAAAATATGGATATAATAGATCAGTTTTATCTTAAGTTCTGTAAGTCATTATTGGGCGTAAAGCAATCAACACCTAGCATTATGGTGTATGGTGAACTAGGTACTATGCCATTGCATTTGAAAATAAAAAGTAGAGTTTTAAATTTCTGGTATAGAATAGTATGTGGTAAGGAAGAAAAAAATTGTAATAGGTTATATCAGCTTATTCATTATTTACACGAAAATGATTTATACCATTCTGATTGGATTAAAACTGTGCATAATACACTAAATGATTTAGGTCTTACTGATATCTGTTTATCGCATGACCAATTTTATTCACAAATAGCTTTTAAAAATAAAGTTAAAACTAGGATAACGGATCAGTATAAGCAAAAATGGGAAAGTAGCATGGGAGAAACAGAGAGATGTTTTAACTACAGGTTGTACAAAAAAGAGCTCTGCTTTGAAAACTACTTAAATATATTGCCGTTTACACTATCTAAGTATTGATCTAAATTTAGATGCCTTAGCCATAAATTACCCATTGAAAATGGACGTTACTTTAACATAGAGAGAAACGAACGCTTATGCCAGTTGTGTAATACAAGAGAGATAGGAGATGAATTCCATTATTTGTTTAAATGTCACTTTTTTCACAGGAGTAGAATTAAATTTCTTCCTCTTTGGAGTTTCCAATCACCAAATACATTAAAATTCGAACAACTCATGTCTTCTGACAATAGAATTGACTTGACTAAATTAGCTCTTTTTATAAAAATAATACTGACTAAATTTAAGTAATACTGAAACTGCCATCTTCCTCTTAGAATTTAACACTAAGAAATATAACAGTATAAATTATGCATGAAATTTCTTTTTTGGGTTTGCATATATACAATTTGATAGTTGCAGGAGATGTAGAGCCGCGCAGTACTGTACTGTAATGCACAGACCTGCACGGCCCTGCACATCACCTGTTTATAGCCTTATCTTATTAAGTGCTGGTTGTCCCCTTTTCTCGGACGAGTCCTGGTTTTTGAGTCTCTGGAGGGAATTGTCTTGGAAAATATGAGGGGGATTGAAGGGATTTCTGATGATCAGCAATGTCTTCCTTTCCCTTCATATTTTTGACTATTCACATTCTGCCTTTGAAACTACCAATCGTTTCGTCATCTGTAGCATCTCTTGGGTTAGAACAGTCTAAAATACTGTCATTTGGGAAGGGGTTAGCCAGGATTTGTCAATTAAATTGTATTTCTATCCTGTACTGTACTTCACATGCCATTTTATGTTTGTTTATATTTGTTTCTTAGCGACATTCTGCCTCTTATTGGGATATTTTTCAAAAGTTCATAATGCCCGCTTCTTATTTTTTGACAGGTCTAGATGACAGATTTTATTTGATAATTCAGAGTATTGTACCGGAATTGTTTATATTAGCCCCATTAATGTAAATGTTCTTTTCAGTTTACCTTTTTCTAAACATATTCAACTCATCATTGAATACTAGAGACTAACCGAGTCGTTTTCTCGCAAAGTGTAATCTTACTTAGAGCCTCTAATATAAGTCACATGTACTTTTTATCAAAGACAATCATTAAGATATTTTAAATGTTTTCCCTTTGTGGTCAAATCCGTGTTAAGTATCAATGTTAACAGTTAACCCTTTCCCAAACGGCCAAATTTCAGGGTGATCCACTTCAAAAACTGTCACAAATGACAAAATAGATGTTATTAAAGATAAAATATGTGTAAAATATGCCACAGAAAATATTGAGACAAAAGGAGAAACTGCTGGTTATCAGCAGTTTCTTCTTTTGTTTCAATGTTTTCCCAAGCCTATTCTATATGGGACGTCAAAAACAGGTCTTGTTTGGGAAAGGGTTAATTGGCGAGAAGGGTAAATCCAGACTTCAAAGAATAGTTCCTAAAGGACAGTGACAGATGACTCTAAATTTGAAACTTTTTGTTGTGTGATCGACATGTATTTGGTCACATTTTCTCATCACCTCGGTATATGAAATAAGAACAAATTATGATCATGATGTCGCTAAGTAGGTAAGAGGCTAGCGCCTCTTACCTATACATGTTCCTTTTTAGCTCTTATGCCCGCAATGGGCCTGGAGTAAATAAAAACTTGTTGTTGAAAAACTTGTTGTTGGAAAGGTCAACAGACTTATCGTCCAGGGGTGACAGGTGTGCCGGAACCCCTCGTGATTTGCTGAACACTTCGCATGCTTCGCTATTTACAGCTAACAATCATATTATTCAACGACTTATCAGTATTTGCACGTGGATACATTTGTCGCATCATCTTAAAATGGTAATTGGTTAACTGAATATGCAAAAATGCCGATCCTGGTCAGCCTGTGCCATCTGTACGGTATGACCGGGATGTGAACTGTATTTAGATATTTTCATTTTTTGGAGATTACGCCTATTTTAATGATTAGCTTTACTGAAAATTTCGATCCGAACGGACCATGGTAGCTTAACACTTTTATTAGACTAGATCTAGATAAGATAAAAACTTATTTTCACATGGCAGCACAATGTTTTATAACGGATACAGTGCACGCTTTTACGTAAATTAACTGCGGACCATTCCCGTCTAAAATGGACAATAAACTTTTCCACTTTTGTGAACAGTTAAGGTCACTCTGCCGGGTCAATTATTTTCCTCTATACGAGATTTTAGAACAATAATTATACCTCACGAGAAAAGACCTGGCATGGCAGCCAAAGCTAATCAAATTAGATGCTCTGCCAGGTCATTTATTGTGAGGTATTCCTACGAAATGATATTATTAATCAGAAATTACGTCACGGTACCTGAATAAATTCTTTCCCTTTTCTCCAATTGTTCGTGAAATGCATGTCCGCATTCAACGAGGACGACTCCCGTCCATGGGCTGTAACGATGGGACACAAGTAAGGAAAAGAAGTTATGGGCAAAAGTCTTTACTGAATAGCGCGTTATTTTCCATTTTTTCTCCGTACCAGACCAAATTGTTACACCAAAAGTCACGTGGGCTATGCACATTGCATAATGGCCTATACATTTGTGTAGATAAAAAAAACATATATTCATTATAAAAATAGAAAATAGCTTGGCATTAGTAGTGCCGAATGTAAAAACATTTAAGAAAATAATCATCATTTTTAAAGAAAATACCCATTATCTCGCATTTATGTTTATTGTGGGCTTATAGATAATACATGTGTACATGTACTGCCTATACACTCTGTCTTCTTTTAAAACATTGAATTGACAGGAAATTCTGAGACTGGCCCAACCTCAAACAGCCGACAATAATTGTGATGATTTTTATTTCAGCAAGAATTAATTTTGTCATGGAAAAAGAACATTGTTGTTGCCTTTTCTGCAATTATGCAATATATTAGAAAGCAAACAATCAAAATGAAACGCTTTCCTTTAAATCACTCACATGTTTACCGAACGATCAAATTCAACCTTAGCATTGATGTTCAAAATAAGTAATTGAAAATTTAACTGTTTTATTCATGATGCGTTTTAAGAATTCTCTTTTTTTCTTTTTGTCATAATGGATCATCAAATCTGATATACTCAAATCTCAATTGACGTTTATTGAAAATTATAAAGCGGTATTTTAAAGGCGCGGACTAAGTAAAACAAACGTTATTTCCAACATCATTTTGTAAGAATTTTAACCGTTTTTTTAATTCTACGTCAAGAAAAAACGCGAAAATCTTTCGTCGTATTGTAATCTTAAAAAGTCACCAGGCGTTAAATCCCTCCAATAGAGGAGCGATAAATTTCAGAATTTCTCATTGGACGAAAATATTTCGATTTGTTTTTTACGACTTTCACTCAATTAAGAAAATGATATATCCCCTTACCTCATTAAAGTATGATTTACATAGAGGCTTTGATTTATCACCCTACCGCACAAGTCGAATATCTCGCAAACTGCCATTTGAACAAATTTTAATTTCCGATCCCGCGCCATTCAGATAAGCAACAGCCATAAACCTTGTGTATTATAATTGAAAGAATAAAACGTAAGTTCTGTTAAATTGATGTCGCTACAGTAATGAAATTCTTTACGTTTTTATATATTTTTCACTGTATTTTTACACAAAAATTAGTTCACAGAGTTTAACCCTTTCCCAAACAAGACCTTGTTTTGGCGTCCCTGGTAGAAAATGCTTGAGAAAACATTCAAACAAAAGAAGAAACCAACAGTTTCTCCTTTTGTCTCAACATTTTCTGTGCGATATTTTACACAAATCCTATCTTTAATAACATCCATTTTGTCATTTAATTATGGCAGTTTTTGATGTGGATCACCCTAAACTTTTGTTGTTTGAGAAAGGGTTAAGGCGCGGGATTTAAGATATTATTGTTCCTATCGTAGTTCCTTCAAATAGCTTATAAATATATCTTTTTAATATTTCCTTTGATGTAGATGCTAAATGATTACATGTATTTATAAAAGAAAGATACGATTAGAAGTATCCAGTGCAATCCAGATATACGAAAAGAACATTACAAGCACGATGGTCGTTCCGCTGTCAAATCGAAGGGGTTCCGAGCTCAAACAAACTCATCGGGTCCTATTTATTCGAAGTATTTGGTGTTTAGAGACCAAATTCTCGCAGGAATTGATCTTTCATGCTTTGGCGAACCTCCTTCTCTTGAAGACAGTTGACCCCTCCCCTCGAAGAAAACTTGAGCTCGCCCTTTAGTTCTCATATAAAAATGTCAGCACAGCGAATGTATTCACAAACATCCATTTATTGTTTAGAATTCATAATACATTTAAAAAAAATAAATAAATAAACCAAAAGACTTGTGTTCGACACATAGTAATATGTTGGGGTTCGGTTAAATATATACAAATGATTATTCCTTCGAGTAATAGTAGCCTCTAGAATAACTAGGCTTTAAAAACTGCCATCGAAAGTCATATAATAAATATATTATATCGAAGGCAAATTTAAGAATTTCGTCGGTGTAAATGCAAAACCCCGTATGTCGATTTCCGCGATTTTCAAAGTCAAATCTTATGTGCCCAGCTAAGACAATTCTTGCAAGTTTTGAGGTATTTTTACAAAACAGTATTAATGACACATTATTTGTAAACAATGTGAACAACGTGTCCAAATTTCACAGAAAATCCTTTCAGTTTGGGAAAAGTTATTACACTTTTTTGCGTTCCCTTTGGAATTCCCCAAAAACGAGATACGAGGTTTTGCATTTATGACGATTTATAATTCAAATAATACCTTGATTACAAACTGCAGTGACAAGCATGACGAGCGACATAGGCCACTATAATATCTCTTGCCTTTCAAGCTATAAGTATAATATCAGCAGAATAGATCTACAAGCTAATTTGATGTCATAAACCAAAGTAACAAGATTAAGTATACAATTTACTCGGCATGAGACGAGACATAAAGAAGTAATTACCTCCAAACAACATTGTATGTCGACGCTGGAATAGGTTTTATTTTTCAAATAGGGTCTGCCTTTGATATGGCTCACGTGGAGCTGTGAAATAAAAAAAAACAATTTTAAGGAAAGCAAATGCTATCCCACCATTTAGTGACTACTTGTTGATTTTAACCATTACCAGGTCTACGACAAAACATATGACTGGTCTAAAATCAAAGATTTTGCAGACGACAATTTA
This sequence comes from Fragum sueziense, assembly GCA_963680895.1. Classification (NCBI taxonomy): domain Eukaryota; kingdom Metazoa; phylum Mollusca; class Bivalvia; order Cardiida; family Cardiidae; genus Fragum; species Fragum sueziense. The sequence continues at coordinate 55,832,887 of OY804596.1, forward strand.
TATAGTAGAGTGTTTCTGTGAGGAAACAGTGCGGAAAATAAAGAAAATTCACATACATTTATTAATTGTCCACATTATTTTCCAAAGTCTTTAAACTGTTGGGCATGAAAAGGCATCATCATAATAGTGTTATGAGATATAAAAGCAGGGTTCTCCGCAGAATAATTTAAAGCCGTAGTAGCATAGTATTGGTAAACCCTGAAACGTATTATGTTCATGTAGATGATTGTGAATAAAAACATAGCGGGAAAAGAAGAAATTACTCAGTTTGAAGACTTTCTGCTTTTCCCATAATGTTTTTTACAGAATTATTACATTTTAATTTATAAGATTGAATTACATGTATTTATCAGTTTTTGACATGAAATACCTCTAAATGTCTCTATTTGGTATTGTTGGGTACTCAAGCTGTAGGGGCATTACTCTCGTTTACATGAAGATGTAGTGGGGCCGATACAGCTTATTAGGCTAGGGAGAACACTGAAAAGATATAGTCTGCAGGACGAGTACTCACTTGACACACTATTTTTCAATAATTCTGTGAAAATATGACAAATTGAAACAGATAATACACGAAAAAAACAGGGATTTGCTGATTGCGAAGAATCGATTGAAATTTTGCTGATATAAAAGTTATTGACGTCCAACCAACATTTTGGTTGGTCGTCAATAACTTTTTATCAGCTGATTTTTAAACAATCTTCCACGACCATCTTATCCCTGACGTATTCCCATCTTCTCTGCTTCAAATCGAATTCACATTGGTCGAGTATTAGCAAAATTATAGACGGTTTTCGGAAAGTGTTGAGTCACGTGTCCTCGTCTTGGTCAAGCAGAAATCCAAGAAAACCTAGCAATACCATGTATAGGAAATTGTTTTGCATTTTCTGATAAAGGAAACATAAAACATTTAATAATAGCCACCTTCGGTTCTTATAGCTTTTATTTACACCCAGAAAAATTGCTTCATTTAAAACCAAGTTCCTATTAGATTTTAAGTAACATTAAACAAAAACAAAAAATAAACAAAATTTTCTAAGCGTGGAAATGGACTAAAAATCATCGCGGCGGGGAATCAGGTGACACAACATTTTGACAATTTTCAGTAATTCTGTTCATATATGACTGATTCGAAAAATAAAGAAGATTTGAAGCAGGGGATGTGTGAAAATGTTGTCATAGGCGGGTCTACGATAACTATTCTTTAACTAGCTGATGGTTCATCAACCGTTCGCCTAGGTTCTGGTAGATTCATGAAAGATTTAACTTAATTAAACCAATATACATGTGTATTTACGCGTATGTCTCTTCATGTCGTTTTAAGGGAGTAAACCTTGTTTTTACATTTGAAATATAGCTTTTGATAAATTGGTTGTTTCCCTTTAACTACGTGAAGGACAAACTTCTGCTCAGGGCAGATTTTGTTTGCGATCGGGTATGTTCCAAATTATATACACACGCTAATTAACATTTCTATAGTTTCTTTATTGCGGTTTTACGCCGTTTTCAACTGCTATGGTCATATCGCGGCGGCTGGAACACCTTACCATGTTTCTCACACGAGTACTACCCCAACACCCTAACCGAGCCTCCAGCTGCTCGCCCACATAGGTTCACGATATCAAACCATTGATGGGTGACATTTGTCAGAGAGTGTATTTGCCTATATGACAAAGTATAAGGCTTGTCTCAGCAGACTGTTACAATTGAATGTTAAATATTAAACGACTCAAAATTATTTTTATTTCAGCGAAAGAAAAGCACGTGAGAATGCTCTCTAAAGTTTCCATGACAGATACGTAAACGCCAGAGATTATTTCTAAACTAGTTTATGATAAAGAGTACACGTACGTGTATTTTTTCTTTTCCATCCGCGTTTTTCGAAGAAATTTTCAAGATAAAAAAGTTTTCTCCTTGACAGCATCTTTCACTCCTAGGTGAAATTTACAAAGAAATCTACACGCAATCTACAAGAAATCTGTCAGAATTCTTGTAAGCGCTTGAGTACACCGAGAAAACAAAGTGTCGTTGTTATTGCAAAACCTCGTAACTCCAGTTTGGTTAAAGCTGGAGTTACGATGTCTTTCAATAACACCGAGAAAACAAGTATCTTTTGATGGGGAATTTTTCATACAATTCCTCTTTTATCTTATAAATGTATTAAATCATAAGGATAAACAATCAAAGCGATATGTTTTCCCGGTTTTTCCTCAGTCTCGCCAATTTTTCATCATTAGACCTACCACCTGTATTTTAACGTCGTGGGGAGTCAGGACATTACAACATTTTTATACCCTTTCCCTCTTTTCAGGGTGTTTTATTTTTCCTTGTCACATAGGCTGCCACCAAGGCATGTCACACGTTTATTTATCTGCATGCACTATCGATATGCTTGCCTCAACGTATTCTAAATATACTGAGCAAAAATGAAAACTTAACACCTACATTGCTTGTCATATTTCTTCTAAATACAACAAGTAAAGAAATCAAATGAATATGCTTCGCATTGTTCATTGACTTGGTTCTGCCAAGCACTAAACGTTTTGTTGATCTTAATTACAGGGTTGAAAAACGGACACTTTAAGTCTGACACGGGTCCGTTTTCAGGTGTACAATTTTATCGGAAATTTTACACAATTTAAACCCTCAGAAATCCGAGCAGAAGAATGCAAACCATGCCAGACTGTATGGAGTGGTAGTCTGACAACTTGCCAGTCAGAAAATGTAAAGAAGCTTGCATAACACTGTTTAAGCTTTTAAAAAATGATGTTTGAAAAACAGAATTTTCATTATGTTGCAAAGCTTGAACATTTCATAATGCCATCTCCATAGGAAATTGAAATCGCTATTGCATGGACATCTGGGAACAATCCTAGTCGAAAAAAGGGTCTAATAATCCCCTGTAAGGCCTACATGATGTTTACACAAAAACAATCGAAAAACGTGATAAATTTGTGAATATCAAACATTTTAAATTCCCTATTTGTTTATGTAAAAGGTAGATAATTCACAAAATTGACAGATTAGACCTTTATTTTAGAGCTTTTTATTTCGATACTTTTCCAGAAACAAGAAATCTTGAAGTGTTAAGTTTTCATTTTTGTTCAGTATACATGTATCACTAGATACTCCACAATTCGTGAATTTTCTGCGTATTTTATGGCAAAAAAAATTGACGGGGTTATTCGGATTTTTAGAATCCTTATAACCTCGTTTTTGGAAAGCAAATTTGGCAAAATTTGCTTTTCTTTGCAGCCACCTTTCTCTGCACTTTACCATTCTCTGCATGCCACACAACATCTTCCAGTCCTCCTCACTATAAATAGTTCTGTCAAAAGCAAAGATTAATGAGGTAACAGTCATTCGAATATTCAATATGTAAGTCTGAGGTTATGTGTAGATATTGAATTGTGTGACTAAAAATGAAACATTCAATTAATCATGTCTCTACTAAGAGAAGAAAAGACCGAGGTAGTAATTTTCTTTATTATGGTTCAAAGATCAGTCCAATGACCTTCCTTGTAAATGGGTCAGTCAAGTTTACTGAACCATGAAATATATTCAAAGCTTACACAAACGATAAATATACATAAGGTTGTACTAAAAATAGATGTACAACTCCAGCATGGAATCAAAGTATTCAAGGTATTCAAATGCATAATCAAAGTACCAAATCAAAGTACTCTACGAATCAAAGTATTTAAGGGATTCAGATGGATAATCAAAGCGCTCTACTTCTGGACAGACCTACATTACTAACAAATTTGCTTCCCAACAGTACTTTCAGTACTTTGAATTCAGTAGTCCCGGAAAACGACGAAGTTGGAATCGAGAAACGTTTTACAGCAATCGAGTGACTGGTTACATTAATCGAGAAAAATACCATGTTCTTATATACAGAACCAACCATAGGCATTACTTTATTTTCACTCAAATTTTAAACTTGGACCCGCGCTTGAAATTGACCATCGCGCATGATCCAGAAAATTTGGAAAACCAGTAGATGAAAACATAAACAAACAACGCCAAAATAAAATAAAAAAGATTTCAGAAGGCACATTTTCATACATTATGATATATTTTTCTCGAATTACCGATTCTATCTTGTTATTGGAACTTTAAGCCAAATCACCTTTTTAATGTGGTAATTTTCCAGACAACCATCTGTAATAAGAATCGTCGCTTGTCTTCGAAAACATCCTAATGCTGTTTAAACAAGGCTGCAGTTACAAGTGTTCGAAGAAAAGCGACTAAATCAAACCACTTGGCTTTTGCTTATAGACAACTAAAACTGATATGAAATAGTGAAATTCGGTTGTAATGAAATGAATAAGTTTTTTTTCTCGTTTATGTATTTTCCAATGTAAACGTAATATGCTTTAGACTTTCAATTATATCTACCTGTACATGATGTACGATTTAATATGTTTAACCGTTCACAATGGTATCGTTTAGTAAATTCAAATTCATACGTAGCCTCTATAACAATACCCGCAGCATCGTCTACATTAACGTTGGCATTCGAGACCTTATTCGGCATACGAGAAAGATGCCTGCTTTCACCGACACTGTTCAATGTTTTCATTGAACGAACAGTGAAATATTGTCACTTTTCTTCAAAACATTGTGACTTCACCTTGTTTTAAGATCTTCCTATACCGTCTGATTAGTTAAAAACTTTGCACTCAATATCTCTCGACATCGGATGGGTCAAAGGACATCTATGGATAAGGCGAGAGATCTCCCTAAAAGGCTCAGCGCGATGGGTCAATTTTCAAAACTTACAAATTGAGAAACAAAATTAAGCTTTACGGTTAGGAAGATAAATGAATGAAATGAATACCGATTTTTTTGCCATTTAAAAAGTTCCATAGGTGCAGATAACTCTTGATTTTTGTGCACACCTAAATAGCTTCGTTTTCTTATACTACCGGTTTTCATAGACGTAAAATGAAGTTTCTTTTTGTTTTATTTCCAATTTATTATCTACAGATACAAGGATAAATGGTGTTGACATCATATGGCAGCTTTGGTTTTGTCCGTATTGCGCATGCGCATCATTGAATCAACTTTAAAAGCGCACATTCCCGCCAAAAACCGATGAATACCTACCTTCCCTGGGCTGGCGAACATCGTTCCCCCCTTGACCCAGCTTTCCAATCACATATCGTCGGTGGGGAGTCAAAACCTCGTAACTCCAGCTTATTCAAGCTGTAGTTACGAGGTTTTGACTCCCCACCAGCGATATGTTGTGTCACTTGACCATATACTTCCTTAGTGAAAAGGATTTCATGGGTCACGGGGGGGAAACATACTTTTATACTAAAATAGTGCTCATATACCAATCGCCTTTAAACTTGTTTCAATGATGCGCATGCGCATTAAGGACAAAACGAAAACTGTCATATGATTTCAACAACAATTGTCCTTACATTTACAAATAAAATCATAGAAAACTTAATTCTGGTTAAATGAATACCGTTGGGGTAAGAAAATGTAATTTTGGGGGTAGGTACAGAAACCAAGAGTTATCTGTTCATGTCGAATCGTTTTGATTGTACAAAATCAGTTTTCATATGATTTAGGTATACACCTAACAATACAGATCGAAATAATCATCATATTGCATGTTTTGAAAATTGACTTTTCCATTAGACCCTTTTAGGGAGATTTCTCGCCTTATCCATAGAGTTCCTTTCTGTTTAAATCAAAATGGTTATCAGGTTGAACAATGTTAAACATTTCATAGATATTTTTTTATAAATTTTACTTTTATTTTTATCTGAAAGAGCATATTTTTTGTAGGAAAATTCTGAAAATTTCAAGCCAGAATATTGCGCCGTTTGTTAGAATTTATATATTTTTGTGGTGAAATTAATCACTGTTGTCCGCAATATAGTTCACATTTATATGGAATTTTTTGTTGCGTATTTTCCCTTACAAATGATAACTTTAAAAAACTGATATCATTTATACGCATTAGAATAACCAATCTTTGCATCAGGACATACTTTAAAAAATGAAATAGGAATGGTACTGTATGTCCCTTTAAAACAATAGATCTACAGCCATTGAAATCAAAATGGGAAAAAAAGAAATTGCTCGACTTTATTTCAATTTAAGACGTACCTGACGAGAAGCACAAACTGTCAAATATGATTATAAACAAAACTGAACAAAAAATCGGATGAGTCGAACTCCGGATATCTCGATGTAAATTGCAATTCTTTACGACTTTGACACAACGAGTTTTAACTGTATTCCCCATGTGGGTCAAATTCCACCGTATCAACTTACATTAGACTTTATCTGGGAAGTATGGGTCTGTATTGTGATTCAATAATGTTTCAACCGCTAAATTGCAGATCAGGATGCATATACGAAGTCTTTTTTCTATTTTATACAATATAATAATTTATTTAAGTTTGAGATTGTGTCTGAATATTCATTATTCACAAATAATTCGGCCGCCATTGCATACATGTATAACAAAATCAGTCTGCACATGCAGTCTGGTCAGTGCTTTGCTATTTGCTTAATTCATTGAATCAACACGTTTCGAGTGTACCAGGCGTATTCCCGCTTCTCGTCTTACATTCGACTGTGGGTTGGAAGTCTGGGATCTGTTGTTTTCAGATAAAAAATAATCCGTACGCCTTTACGGACAGCATAGAACAAGATCAGCATGCGCATATGCCTGATCAGTACAATACGATCTGCTTGTTTCATTTTATCAATCTTCATTGAATCTACCAGACAAATTCCTCCGTATCGTCTTACATCCGACTGTGGGTGGGAAGTTTGGGGTCTGTTGTTTTCTGGTTTATTTGATAGAGTTGATGGGCCGTGGTGGATTTATGAAAGCGGTGAAGTGTCTTATTGATGATATGACAGCCTTGTTTACTTTGATGAATAAGCCGTACAAAATTCAACGTGTATCGTCTGTTCACGAGTTAAACTGTCGTAACTACAGCTTGAATAAGCTGTAGTTACGCCAGTTTGAACGTGATTGATATGAGGAATAAGCCGCACGGTATCCAATGTATTTAACATTAGGTTTTATGGATTTGCCAGATGGTGAAGGAACCGCAGTACTGTATCACACCCAAATACGTTTGTTATCCTTTATGGATTTTTAATGTGTTGTACCGAGAAATCGACAGATATATCAATCAATTCGTTCTAGTGAATTTGAGTACAAGCATATGAATCAAACACGAAACAGTCTTATAATAATAATTCACTGTGTATTTGCAAAAACGAGCATATATGTGACCCGTCACGCTAAAAGGGACCTCATCGGGTGTGTGAAAAATATCGACCCTAGTCTGTCTGCGCAATTCGCGCAGCCAGACTAGGGCCGACACTTTTCACTTGTATGTGATTTTCTAAATCCGGAATGTTCTCCCTATCTTACTGTATGATCATTTTTCGCATACGAGATCTGGTTGACCTGTGGTGAGTCTGACAAGTTTGTCAACATTTTGATTTTTGGTGTTCGGATAAGGTCCCTTTTAGCGTGACGGGTCACATATTATATCAATCAAATTCTCTCATCTTTGTACGAGTAAAAGAATCAACACAGTCAACTCGGAACTGCCTTTAATTTGCAACTCAATTGCGTACAAATAACGATTATATCTATTTCTATTTTATATCTATTTCATTATGAAAATAAAAGTCTAGGAACTAAACATCAAGCAATGATAATATAATAATCACTTAGGTCTAAATAAGGTAAGAGAATTTTTAAGATAGAAAAAAATAAAAGTGTTCTAATAGTGTCATTTTTCGCAAACATATTGCTAATGGTTCCTTGAACTACATTTACCTATTATTGTGGTAAATAAATATGTTCAAACTAAACTTAGCCAGCAAAATTTTTACAAGTTGCCTTAATATAATTATTAGGACTAATAAAAATACATCTTTCGGTTCTTTTTTCTAAAAGATATAGCTGATTGATCCTATAGGGCACCACTAAGTAGAAACAATAGAATTATTCACCGTTTAAATTCCACACAGGTTCATTCGCCCCGAAATATTAATCTTGAAGTCATTTCTCAGATTTCGGCAGTAAAACAAAGTACTTATAAACCATAGAACTCGCAGCTTCTGATAAAGAGATAATCAGATAATCTAAATTTGATAATTCAAATCCAAACCATATGTTTTTGGGTACTCATTTGAATCGTCTCGAAACGACGATGCAAATGAGCACCCTCAACATAAAATTTAATGAGCCCTTATCGAATTAGTTTATATTTTCTGAAAATTATCAAACACCTCTCTATAGCTCTGTTTGGTCTTACGCAACGAAGGTGGTCTGGAACTATCAAAAATAGCTAAGAGATCGATAGGTTGATGGGTTCAGTAGGTAAAAACCTATTTGCTTTTGTTTTTCATATTCTTCTGTTTTGACAACATCAACATTTTACTCATGTGAGAGAGTTAAGGCTTAATGATTCTGAAGAAACTTTGATCCAAGATTTTAAAAAAAATTATCGTAATGTATATGCTACTAAAAAATCATAAAAACGTTCAATAATCTGTATTTTTCAATAAAATGAAGGAAGCGACATGAGCGTGTCTTATTAGCCTACAGACCATATCAATTTCTTCGACCAATTAGTACGAATATTGTGCAACATGTCCAATCCGATAAAATTTGATGTTGATATTTCAATAAAATCTGAAAAGGTACAAATCGAGGGTGGGGTTGGGACAAAACTGGTATTTTCCCCCCATTTTTTCAGAAGTGTGTTAAAGAGATTCTTAATGTGATTCAAACCCGTGCACTATTAAAATGGTATATTATGCTACGTTTCACGTCTTTTCTTTATCTAATCATTTGTATTTGTATTGTTGTGATTGCCAACGCCAGGTTAGTATTAGAAAACAAATGGTACAATTATGTGAAATAACATTGTAGAAATTGGAAAAAAATACTTGTGCAAAGCTATGTCATCATTTTCCATAATGTTTTCTACAAAGAAGAGATAGAAAATGTAACATTTCATTTGTCATAGCGTGATATATTTTCCAAAGAGAATGTCGAAAAGTGAATAACCGAGTTTTTACTCGTTTTTGGCTTTTACTTTATTTTCTATAAAGGCTACTACCTACAAATACAAAAACTTTTAAGCTTCGTTCACTTGATGTCGGTTACAACACCTTTTGATGTACACCAGTAAGACTTTTTGATGAATATTTTTACAATTAACCCTCATTTTGATCTCTCCTGAGAAAAAAAAATGGTAAAAATTGGGACACTGTTTAGGAAACGGATAACGAAATATGGGTATAACCAGTGCTCAACATTTAGCTGTTTCAAGAAAGACAACTGTCTTAAAATTTCGAAAAAGTTTAACAAAATTACTTCCTCTCATTGATGGTTACCGTAAGCTTAAATACATAAAAATAGCAGTTAAAAAAGAGAAAGAAAAAAGGCCAAAGCAACAGAAAAAATGGTTCTTTGTAAGTGGTTTTTGGTATTTGATACAAAAACTAATACAAAGTAGATCTTTTATCAATGTTGCCGTGGAATTTTTAACAGGTCTTGGAGAAAATCCTGATAAGACTACCTATGTGAAAGGAAGGCTACGCAGTTGGCATGTTTGGTACTCATTTGGAACACCATGGACAATTCTGTCGATTCATATCTTGGATGTAAGTCGTGGATCTTCTTTTAGACTTCAGAATAGAACACTAACGGAAAACGTTTGTCCGTAACTAATGTCAACAATAAAGCGACAATGATACTGAAAGGCATTGCATGCAGTTCCAGTGTCCTCTCTTTTTAGAATGATTTAATCCGGCAAGTCCCGCAAGTTGCCATGGTTGTTCATTTGGATGACCTCGAAAAATACTTTATGAAGCGTGGCTACTTCCGGCTAAGAAATGCGTTTTTTAAACATTTCTTCTTATACTTCCGAGTCGATGATTCGATCTCTGATGGAATTATCCAAGGTGTTCCAAATGGTTTGGTAGTTTGGTACTATAATGACCCCATTTTCCAGAGTCCCGTCTAGGGTTATTGCAGGAGTGACCCCAGTCTACTGTTTGCTTCCGGGTCGTTGTACAATAGAAAATAGTCCTAGAAATTTTTGTCTCTGCATGCAGAGGGCTGTTTGGAGTGTTAAACAATAATTTAAGTACTGTTTTCTTTGATAATTTAGTATTTTTGCATCTGCTCTTTGGTTTTATAGCATATTTTTTGCATTATTTGCAGGACTACTTTCTGCGGATACTTCCCAAAAATGTACATGTAGTTTGGCGGAAAACAGCCATTCTAAAGTGAAAGTAAATAGTGGTCATGTTCTTTTTTGGATATTTTCAGATTTTCCTTCTCAACCTATATTGAAACCACCATTAAAAGAGAGTATAGAGGCAGTAGATGAAGCAGCCTAAGTCACGAGTGTCCGCGAATGTTGTGGAAGGTGCTGTGACAGCGGTAAGTTGACCATTTTAACATAGGCTAAAGAAGGGAAAAGTTACGCCGGTGTCACCCCTGCAGATTCTTTGGTGGTCCTCGATTACTTCTCCACCAACCTACTAGTATTCATTTAACCCTTTCCCAAACTGCAAAATTTTAGCACGATCCTCTTCAAAAACTGCCACAAATGACAAAATGGAAGTTATTAAAGATAAAATTTGTGTAAAATATGGTATAGAAAATATTGAGACAAAAGGAGAAACTGCTGGTTATCAGCACTTTCTTCTTTTGGCTCAATGCTTCCTTAAGCCAATTCTAATAGGGACGTCAAAACAAGGTCTTGTTTAACATCGAATTTGACGAAAGCTAGAAGCATATTCTGCTTCCTGGGAAATACACAAGTTCTTCTGCAGAATGTGTTGGTCAATGAGAAGCCATTAACAACCCCCGCTACCGGGTATCGAACTCGGAAGCTATTGCTCGACGACAAATTAAACCACGCAGCTTAACCCATTACCAAACAACAAAATTTCAGCCTAGTCCAAACTCAAAGGTGTTGCAGACGACAATTTCCATTGAACAAACTTTAACATTGTTTGGTCTTTTTTTTTTTTTGGTAGAAAACATTGTGGGAAATGAAGAAATTGCTTGTCACAAGCAATTTCTTCATTTTCCACAGTATTCTCCAAAGCCTTTATTTTGTGGGGTGTCCAAAAGAGTCAATGTGTGGGAAAGGGTTAAATAGCATTAGCCTAATTATGTCGTCTGTAACACCCTAAATGTCTTACAATGTAATAGCATAGAACTTGAATAAAAAATATAAAAAGAATAAGGGTTACTTATTCAATTGTTAAACGAGGACGTAGTAGTTTGTAAGTTATCTTTAACCCATTTCCAAACGGCAAAAAATTAGACTGGTCCAAATTCAAAGATATTGCAGACGAAAGTTTCAAGTGAATGACATTTTTAACATGTTTGGTCTTTTGGGGTAGAAAGCATTGTGGGAAATAACGACATTGCTTGTCACAAGCAAGGTCTTCATTTTCCACAATGTTTTCCAAAACGTTTAACTTTTGAGGAGTCAAAAAGAGTCAATGTGAGGGAATGGGTTTACTGAAGAACAATAAATTATTGTTACAATTGCGTATTTAATTTATTCAATAGGTATTTTAACCCTTTCCGAAATAAATCCTGGTTATGATGTTCCTAAAAGAAATAGCTTGAGAAAACACCGAGGCAAAAGATGCAAATGCTGATGATAAGCATTTTCTGCTTTTGCCTCTATATCTTCTTGACTTGATTGTACACAAATCCAAACTTTACGAACATTCATTTAATTGTCTCCGATATGTTTCAAAGTTGACACCCTAATTTTTTACCGTTTGGGAAAGGTTTATTTCTTAAATAGATATAAAAATATTTCTAATTGGCTTCCTGCTCCTACAATTCTTACTTGAAAATGATTTGAAATCATGGATAGGTGAACGGTGAGTTCCATTTTCATGTAGAAGTGTCGAAATGGATCAACTTCTTTACACGTCGGATGCAGTATTATATGAAACATATTGTTGACTTGTACTCTTAGGTAAAGTAAGACTACTTTTGTTTTCAATAAACATCTAGAAAACATAATTTTGCATTTTGGACTAATGTTGATCTTAAACAGATTGTGCTGCACTTATGAGGGTTTTTGTTTGAAAAGCGACGGTTATACGAAAAAGATTTAAAAGAACAACATTGATCTTGACCAGACTGTGCACATGGCCCATTCCCATATTATACGTATTTATACATGTAGGTTAAACAGACAAATAAGGAACTATCACAAAGATAACCATGTATGTGCTGTAATGGGGACTAGATTTAGCTTACGATAAATGACCTGGCATATCATTGCTATCTAATAGCTAGAGATGCATTACTATGTCATTTATCATGAGCTATAATATACATATGTGTCATTAACTGAATAGATTTATATTTAATGGGTATTGTTTTGTTTACAAATATCACCGAATCTCGCACTGATGAATTGTTTAATGAGACCCTGCTGATTTTTTTCTGTCACAATTTGAAAGACTTTGTCAGACAACGAATAGTTGGAATCAAAAGAAGAGACTATTTAGCTAGAAAGGAAAATATACCGATCAAAAGTGAAAACGCTACACTTACATTGCTTGTAACTCCAAATACAACAAGTAAAGAAATCTAAGCATTACGGGCTGTAAACCTGACACTAAAGGAGACAAGGCAATGAAATTTCGACAAAACGATTGTTGAATACCTGGGAAATAACGTCAAAATTCATTACAGACTTTTAGTTTGATTTTTTTTCAGAATCAAAAAATCTTGCAGTGAAGCGTTTTCACTTTTGTTCAGCATATTGAGGGATTGAAAATTTAACCGAGTTTTCCGACCTTTTTCTCCTAAGGACCTCAAAATCATGTCTTGTTTGAGGAAAGATGTAATTAAAATGCAATATCGTGTATTTCATTAGAGCATTTCTCTGGCTTGTCAAGTATGGCTACGCCTCAAGCTAAACAGAGTGCGGTTTTAAGGGAATACAAGAATGGTCTACCAGACGCCATCAAAACCGCACATATTTCTGGTAAACGGCAGATAAATGAATACAAAGTGGCCAGATTACAACTTGAAAAACTTTTGAAAAAAGTAAGTGTAAAATGCTTCTTCATATCAGTATCAATCTTTGGAAAAGCCGTTTTCTATTTCAACACGACATGCTTTTAAATAATGCGAAAACATTGCGTTTTAGTGTTTCTCAAATGCTTTTGAATCTGGAACAAACATTTGGGTCATCGTGACATTTAAGACCAGGGGTGGTATTCACTTACTAGTCTTAATCAAAGAATACCTTAAAATTCACACAACGATCCAACTGATTGGACGAGACAAACGTCTCGTCCAATCAGATGGCTTGTTTTGTAATTTCACATTAGACAATTAATTTAGAAAAGTTGATGAATTCGGTCCCTAAATGATCTAGATTAGTTAGTACCCGAGTGTAGCCTAGACATGATGCAGGTCGCAGTGAATTGCTACAGATTACTGATAAGCCATTAGGCCATAGGCTTATCGGGTTCAACCTTGGTCTGAAATATCATGAATGCCATTTTTCATTTATATTTATTCATAATTTTTAATCTAAACACAATTGGTTTTGATGGTGATTTATCTTTTAAACTGAAACTCGATTTTGGAAGATTTGTAAATATGGATCAGCGATTCTTTCTGTTTTTGTTTTGATTTATTTTCAAAAGTAAACTTATTGGAAAATTCAAAACTATTTCAAATAAGCATGCACATGACTCACGTTCTCAAATCACCCTTTAGACAGAGCTGACCCAAAAAGATATAGACGACGCGTTAGAGTGTATACAGACCCTGGGAAAAATCTTACATGAACACAATGCAAAGGATATGTCGATCAGAGGTGCACAAACAGCTATTGACACAATAAAGAAAAAGGTAATGGTATCCACAACGTATGAAATTTGAATGACAATTAGTTTGTTTTTACTAAACATTAAAAACTTAAAAAACTAGAGAATCACTTTCGTTAGATAAAACACGAGGATAGTACCCGGTGTTTTGTATAAATATGTTGTCTTAAGCATAGAAGTCTTATTGCCAATTACTCCCCCCCCCCCCCCCCCCACACACACACTAAAAAATAGAAAATATAAAATGTTATTATTTCCTTTATATGGCAACAAAAAATTAAACGCACATTCTCAATGTGTTGTTTTGTTGAATTCTTTAGAAATGAGTTACTGACATACTTTTTAAACATACATACTACTTATTATAGGGTAGTTTTCAGTTAAAAAATACATGTACTATACACAATTAAAACATGACTTTATCACATCATTTCGTAAATACTATAACACCGATGAACATATTTTACATAGTTTTACACGGCTGTATGATTATCGATAAACGTCATTTACTGTATGAATCTTGTATTCTGTCATTTAAAATCTATAAACGATGTGACATCATGCTAAAAGCCAAAGTTTTGGATCATTAGGGATTTATGCCCGGGAATACTAATGTCCCTTTTATACATTTCTTTCTAAAATTTTAGAAAGCTTCTTTAAATGCAAATTGGCAACATGCAATGAAACAAAATATACTCCTCAAAATAAGTTAAGGACCACACTTTCAAAGTGCCATATTTTGTGATTCCTTACATGAACATAACTAGTATTTTTTCTTCTTAATCAGTTGATCAGTAGATTGGAAAATTAACCAAATTTAAAACTGTAAGAGAAAATGACATAACAATGACCTTTAAAAAGATTGTTTTTGCATGTAGTGGGTGGGATAGCAACTTTCAGAAAAAGCCCCTTTCCTCAGGGGTTTCTTTTGAAAAACCACACGTATAGCACGTTTGACTATCTTGAACCTCTATTAACTCAATTCAAGAAAACTAGAAGTTATGAATTAACTTCTGGTACCCTGTATGAGATATTTACACTATGCCTCCACCATATCCCGTTTGAGACCTTCCAGCATCACTTATGGAACAGTACGAATAGAGATCTTTTCTGTAATGATGGTCCAATACACTGTCAACAGGATTCACGTGAGTAGAGTGCACTGTCAATTGCATAACTTACATTTTTCTCTCTCTAAAAAACTCAGTTACAATTCTAACCATGTGTGGACGGTTGTGATCGTCCCCTAAAATGAATTTAGGAACAAAGACACCACCGAATGGATAAGATTATCTGACAGGAACCTCATCTCTATATCGATCACCGGTCAGCGATCTGTTAGGGTGGATACCAAGTTCCGTAGAACCATCTTAACACACCCAACCCACATAAGCACAAATGGCCCATTCCTCCTATTGTCTTTTGGACCATAAAAATCTTTAAAACGCTATTTTTTCCGAAAAAAAACACCACGACTTTTCCGAGTTTGGTATTCTGTCACAATTTGCACCGGTCACATCCAAAAATAGACCTCAAATCCGCAAGGTGAAAGTTGCCTTATGGACGTTGGAAATCAAAGTAAAATCGTCCGGTCTGTGCGGCTGAATTTGGGCTCACCTCTAGCCTCCATGTGCACACTTTGTGAGCTCAGATGTGCTTTTCATTGTTTGAACATAAACAACTTGTACTGTTGGTTTCTGGTGTAATTTGATGGACGATAACGCTCGTCTTCACACGTCTAGCTTTGTTCTCAAGAAGCAAAAAGGCAACTTATCGAAAGATTAGTAAGCTTTCTTTACATAAAACTCACTAAACATGTGTGGGACTGTCATCACAGAAGAATTCCTTACCATAATGTCCACACAGCCATATCGGAAACTTTTAAACGGGTCCCGATAGATGCATTGTCTATATCCCTTCATGCCGGAACCGGAAGTTGATTTCAAGCGTCTGTTCACATTACATTGAAGTGATATCTAGGCATGAGATGGCCTCGCAGGCTATGCACTTGAATTTTCAGAGGACAATCTTGATTAACAAGGGCCGTTTCTGTAAAATGATACCCCACCCACTACTTGTAAAATCAAGCATTTTCAGGGTAGTACAATGTCAAGTTCTGTTACAATTTTAGTTTTGGCAATTTTTACAATCTTCCGATGATTTGTTATGGAGGAATGATTACCATTCATTTTGCAGTAATTCATGAATGAATTTACTAAAAGAATCGTAAAATATTTTATTTTAAATATGTGGTCCTTAACATTTTTTGATGAGTATACATACGGATGACCTCATTGGAAAAAGCATCGTATGGTGTTTTACAAAGGGCTCAATGTCAGTTAACAATGTCGCTTTTTAACCGCCGTCCGTCCGCCTGTCTCAATGTCAGTTAACAATGTCGCTTTTTAACCGCCGTCCGTCTGCCTGTTTGTTTACACTCTAGGATCTACAAATATAAGCATATCTTGACCAAACTTGGTCAAAACATGTACATGTAGGACCATAGTTTCTTAGGTGAGTTCGATTTGGGTAACATGCCCTCGAATGTGAAACACAACTAGTTTTGACATTGTTTACACGCTAGCATCTATCAAAATTGACAAATTAGGACGAAAATAGGGCACACAATGTTGGTGATCTAAAGAACTTTAATAATTTTTATTTTCTGTCTGTTGATGACTTTATTTACACTCTAGTAGCATATACAAATATTAACCACTCAAGACAAAACTTGGACACTTTGTAACCATCAAATCTCGGACTTGGATGAGTTCGATTTTCAGTCTGACCACAGTCTGACCAAACAAATCCTGAATGTGTCAGGATTGCTGTTTTTGACTTTGTTTTCACCCTTAAACAACCACAAATATTGACCATTTAAAATGGAATTTGGACTCAATGTTGATGACTATAAAAACTTCCACCAGCGTTCTGGTCGCTGTGTATGCCTTTATCTGTCTTAAACGGATTGAGCAGGTTTTCATATTCCGAGTTTTATGTCCATGACAAATTGCACCTTTTTGATGTTGTTAACTGTAAGATCTTGCACGAATACAACTTTCAGCTTGCTAATAATCTCACATTTTGAACTACATGCCCTAGAATTTGACAAAATTGTGTTATCAAGTTATCTAGCTTCGGGTGAGCGATTAAGGACCCGACCATCATGGAAACACCAAATTTTAGCTCTGTGAATTCAAAGTAGCTGCAGAGGAGAAAAAATCTGACATTGGATATAGGAATTATTTTTATTACATTCCTAGCTGTGAAATCCTGGATTTTCTCAGAGTAATAAATTTTGATATCGTCACTCCAGTGACGATATCACTTTCATATTTCACTATAGTAGCCGGGACTATTTCCACATGATGTGGCAACTTAAAAAATGCACTGAACAATTTTTAACCAGGTTATGCTGTGTCTTAAAGTCTAGGACAGAATTTACTCAATAGAACTTTAAAATAAACAGATGTGAGAAGCGTAAACCTTTCCAAGCATCCAGGCAGTGCTGTCAAATTGGAAACCACAAAGCCAGTCGACGAATTTACACTGTGACATATTCAAACATTGAACAGAGACTGTTTATTTTCACGTCTTGTCAAAGCAACCAAAAGACACATCACAGAAGCGATAAAAAATGTTGCCAGATGATCCTCTATGCTTAAATCCCTCTATATAATAGTTCTCGGCCGAAAATCCCGTGTTTTCTTTCTGTCAGAAATCAGAGTTGTTGTTGTTAAATAATTAAAGTTGTTGTTGTAATAGCCTGGATTTCGAGATAGATTGTAGACTAGAAGGTTTTCAGATCGTTCTTTAACATTTCATTGCTGTCTTTTTTATGATTTGAAGTTCTGATACATGTATATGCTTAATATTTTTTCTCGCTTCACTATTCAAACAAAATGGCGGTCATTTTTTCTAAATACACATAGAACATGTATTTATACGCAATGCAAAGACGCCTTAGATCAGATTGGAAATAAGAATGAAAAAAGAAAAAAAAAACTAAAAATGAGGGCAAAACTCCCGAAAAAGGTATGTAATAAATTCGAGTGAAATAATTTTAATATCACATTTCTTCAGTTAGTTAATCAATTTATTACATACCTTTTTCGGGAGTTTTGCCCTCATTTTTAGCTTTTTTCTTCCTTCCGGACTCGTTTTTCAACCGCATCACACCCCATTCTTGTGAAATAATTTTAATATCACATTTCTCCAGTTAGTTAACCTCTATCTAAGATAGCTTAAAGTGCTGAGAGAATTGAAAATCGTTGGTAAGCAGTAGATCTATACTGACTGGCTTTAAAAACGCATCACTAAAAAGTTCATCCGGCAATAATATGCAAAATACATAATGAACTTTGTAGTATTATATATTAAACAACAGATTGACATCTTTTCAACATTTCCTGAAAATTTCAGACAAAAATTCGATTTCATGACTGAGATATAGCCAACTAAAGAGAGGTGGTGTGAGGAATTTGACAGTTTTCTCTATTTAATAACACGTAATTTCGCTCTAAATATGAAAAATGTTCCACAATCGTGACCTGGTTGACCCTTGAGTTGAAACAAAATCTTTATTCTTTTGGGCTTCAATTATCTACCATATATTGCTGGAGATTATTCAAAAGTTTTGGCGTTCCTTTTTTTATCATGTCTAGGCCCAACGCACCCTGATCTGATGATGACTTTCTGTAAGTATCTGTCACGGGCATAATCGCCAGTAGTGAAAACCACAATATCTTGTTCGTTAATTCACTGTTATGGCAAGAGTTTGTTAGTAGCAACATTTTTGTATTACAATTGCAGTTGAAAACGTTGTTGTAAACCAATTACGTAATTGACGTTCACGTATGTTATTATCTTGACGTAAGTTCGTTTTAAACGGTTGGTCTGGACGCTGATGCTCAGCAGCAAACCCTGTAGATTGACTACATTAATGAAAGTGAAAATTCGTCGATTGGTTTACATTTAAACGTTTCGCCCGTTCTCGTTGACAAACACCCGCTTAAAATAATTCAAACATTTTTGTGTGCTCAACGAACTTTTGTCTCTTGGCTTTATTTTTTGTTTAATCAAATTGATTGAGAAATAAAAGTAACCCCTGACCATTTGAATATGGAAAATGAAAACAAAAATCCAGTTGGTCACCTAAGGTGTAGTTACGTAAACGTTATCAATATTTTGCACGTTGACGTCGTGCGAGATAACGCGGTAACTTACTGCAATATTTTTTTGGATATCGTGCCTTATTGGTTGAAATATATATCAGAAGTAGAAATTTGATCCTGTTGACTTTAACTACGAAAATATTTTGAAAAATAAGTGATGCGCTTTTAAAGCCAGTCAGTATATATTCTTTCTTACTTTTGTTGTAGTAACTAATACACATGTTTGATTAATTGTTAATAAAACAGGTCGTTTCTTGAAATGAATTTAAACTAGTGTTTATCGTGAGATTTTAGATAACTTGGAAATTTCTTATGACTAATACAGAGTTTAAGCATTTTTAACGCCTATTTTTGATAGTTTGTTTCATTTCAGTTGGAGAATGTTTCACATACAGAAAAAGGATCATCACCTGAAATATCGCCTGGGTAAGATAACACCGTGTCAATCCTTGCATGGACGGCGTTGTTAGACAACGTGCGAGGGGAGTTCAATAAATTCGCAGAAATTGAGTGCAATTTATTGCTTTAAGATACTGAAATTTATACGTAATGAAGAATAGAGTAGAGGTGGCTATTCCCGACATGTGCCCCATTCCACCACTTTTAAAAAAGGTCATTTTATTGCATTATCTTTTCACAAAATCAACAACTTTCCGTTTAAAACAACACGTCATGCATTTTTGAAGTTATGACACAATTTTTAGGGCGAGAATTGTTAGACTTTTGTCAAAGAAATATCTGCGATTTTGAATCCTACAGACAAAATATTTATTCCGGGGAATTTGTAATTTAGTCGTACATGACATAGCATTGAGATCTTTTCGGAAAATTATCTTTATAGTTTGAAAGAGATAACAACGTTCAACTACATATATTCAAATTTAAAAAAAAATACGGCCGCAACTGTAGAAGCGGGAGTAGCGCAACTAAATTTAGAGCGAAGTGCATATGCACTTCAGTTGAGAGTTTAACGGCCGTGATAATGTATAATGTGACCTTAATGTCAGTAATATATATTTCCTATTAAGTATATATAAAAGTATATATATAATTTAAATATCATATGAAAATAAGACAACGATGTACCACGAGAAATCCGACGTGAGGACGAATGGACACAGGCTCCTCACGGAGCAGAGAACACACATGTCCGAGTCCACTCGACCGGACAGGATTGAGCAACAATGAAACGTAAAAACCTACTAGATAATCATGAACCATTTGTATTACCACAGCGGAACCTGGCAAGGTAATAAAGCATCAGTTAATCCAGAGCTTCTGTGGTTGGTGTTGAGGATATCATACCTCAAACGTTGGTTTGAAGAGGGTATTATCATACCAGACGGATTCCTAGAAGAAAAAATGTCCACCAGCTCTTGAAGAGACACAAACAACTTTAATCTTTATGAAAGATGAAATGGAAAGGTATTCATGTATCCATTCCTGTCATTATTCTTTTCTTGTTATTTCTATCAGATCATCCACTGATATGAACAACGTAAAATATGCAGCAACTTCAGAGAAATTTTCAATAATTTTGTTAATACTGAACCGATTTGAATTTGGTTGGAAGCAGAGAAGACGGACAAACGTCTAGTATTTTGCGTGGTTGATTAATGAAAAATCAGCTGATAAAAAAGTAATTGAAGACCAACCAAAATTTTAGTTAAAATTTTGGTTGATCTTCATTAACGTTTTTATCAGTTAATTTTACAAAACTCTACCACGTCAAGCTTATTTCTGGAATATTCTCACATCCTCTGCTTCAAACCAAATTCAAATTGGTCCATTATTAACAAATACGAGGGATGATCCAAATGTAATGTCACAGTGCCTATAGTTTGGTTATTCGACGTATTCATGTACATA
Organism: Fragum sueziense; assembly: GCA_963680895.1. Lineage (NCBI taxonomy): Eukaryota > Metazoa > Mollusca > Bivalvia > Cardiida > Cardiidae > Fragum > Fragum sueziense. The sequence continues at coordinate 55,853,826 of OY804596.1, forward strand.
TAAAGACTTTTCATTCAAGCTTATCCTATTGGAAACATGCTTTCCTGGATAGTTTCAATATTTTTTATATATCCGAGAAAATAAAATGCTAAAAAAGATCCACATCGTGCATGTGCGCCGCACGCCATAAGAGTATTCGTTTGAAGATTATTTTTACTTTATGTTCTATCATTATTTCAAAAAAAAAACCGCTGCAATTAAGCTTATATTTAAATGACGCGGTGTCGTGATATTGCTTATCCATTTTAGAACGTTTCAATAAAATCTATGCGTTGAAATACCAAATAAATCCCATAGAATTCATCACTCGCAATCAGGAAAATGTCAGAATCGGATAAAAGCCACAACGCGCAATTCTTAACTTTTGCTAAATGCTTGAAAAAAAAAGCCGATTGAAGCAACAGAAACAATAAATTCAACCTAAAAGAACGGATTCTTAATAGGAGTCTCGTCTACCATTGGTGCAAGCGTTTATGGGAGTGAGGATGAGTCCTTTGAAGATGTAAAATGAGCCATAAGACATGTGGAGCAGCGGAATGACGCCAACGTCCATGGATGTGACATTTGCGCTATTTCCACATCTTAATATGAATTTAAGAGGAATTCATCACGTCGATCTTAACAAACTGGGAACCAATTTTTTGATTCAAGGAATGCATTCAAGAAATTGCTGAACGAGTTGTTTGTATATGCATTTATGAAGTGGGTCGAACGCCACGAACGTTGCATTAAACACAGAAGGCAATACCTTGAGAAGGAATATAATTTTGACGTCAATGACGTTGTGTGCTGTGCGGTGCTGGACACCAATGCGCTATATAAAAATGCAGTTTGTATTTGTAATATAAAGCGGAACTTTATTAAAATTTGTGTATGAATTAAATGAATGTGAATCTAACGGCATGTAAAATTGCATGACGATACATTCATAAAATCACTGAAAACAACGGTTGTGACATTACTTTTGGATCATCCCTCGTATTCAACGATTTTCTGACATTCTGAGTCATGTGATTAACCACCGTGCATTAGATACTGATAAACAACAGAACCAAAGGAGCTTCTAGGCGTATATCTTCTAAAATGTAGATGGTATTTTAGTTGCGGAAATTCCAAACAGTTACAAGAGACTTGTTCTGGGCAGTAAGGGCTGCTAGGAATTACGTTACCTTTTTCTGATAACCAAAAGTTGAAATGCATGCCTTATGCACTGGTGCGTTAAAATGGTTTATGATTGTGTCCTGTTTTGGGACGACGACCTGATTCCGTGTCGTAAAGCCACGATTCTATAGAGGTTAACTACGAATTCCTATTCCCGCCATCGAATTTTCGACCAAGCTAGGGGTAGAAGAATTTAGATTAGTGCCACTAATATCGTTTTTTCTAGGTAACATATTCCAACGAAAAGTGGAAAAGTCAATATTTTTCGCTTACAATATAGTCAAAGAAACGGCGATTTTTCGACCTAAAACTTACCCGGAAATTTCGAGATCAGTGCCAATAATTTCGTTTTTCTATCTAAACTATTCCAACGAACAGTCGACGTTTTTTCACCCGACAATTGTCAGGAAAATCGGCGATTTTTTCGACCAAAAACTTACATGTGTACCAAGAAAATCGAGATTAGTGCCTCAAAAAATGTTTTTTCTACCTGAACTATTTCCACAAAATGTTCACGTTTTCTACCTGACAATTGTCAAAGAAACGGCGATTTTTCGACCTTAAACCTGAAATGAATCTTCGTTTTCATGTCAAATAAGATGAATTTATCTTAAAGAGAATTGTCTAAGAAAAACATTAGCAAAAATTGCGATGAAAAAATCAACCCCTAACCTGAGTTATAACCTGATAAAGATACTTGATTTACAGGTGCGCGTAAAACGAAACTGAAATTTACCTATATGGATGATGGCGTCAATTGTTCAATCCCATTATTGCCGTCTTAAGCTTACATGTATAAATAGTCAACTTTAACTTCAAATTGCGGTGACGTTGTTAAAGCAAAAATATTAATAAAAATACTTTTATGAAGTTTATCATTTGGCCATTAAAGTGGAGAAAAAAAATGTGACATTTTTTCGTGAATTTGAACAGTAAAATTCAGTTATATTTACATGCCATGGTCCAAAAATTCTCGTGTATTATACGCTTGATGATAGTGGAAACTTCCGGAAAAGTGCCTTTTATACGCTCTTTTAACCCATTTCCACACATCAATTGACGCATCACAAGAGAAATGCTTTGAGGAAAACATTGTGAAAATGAAGAAATTGCTTGTGACAAGCAATTTCTTCATTTTCCACAAATGTAGAAATTGCTTGTGACAAGCAACTTCTTCATTTTCCACAATGTTTTCTACCCCAAAAGTCAAACAATTTTAAAATTTTATCAAATTGAAAATGTTGTCTGCAACTTCTTTCAATTTGGACTAGCTTAAATCTGTGCCGTCTGGTAAGGGGTTTACATGTAGATTTAGGATAAATGTTTCTTGTAAATCTATTAAAAGATGTATAATTATGTTGAGAAGTATTTTAGAAATGTCGTTTTCTCCAATAACAAAGGAAATTCCACTCTTACATGAAATATTCCATGAATTCTACCAATTTATCGTATGTCTTACATCTTGTAGATCTATTATTGTTTTCTTTTTTTTTTTTTTTTTCATACCGAATTTTGTTGGATTGTTCCATTTGGGAAGATGCAATATGTAGCGTAAAATCTTGGGTAGGGACATTTTATATGCACTGATGTAACTTGTACAATTTTCAACCGTTTGCCAAAGACAAAATTTAAGTCTATTAATATGCAGCCCATTGTAAAGAAACCAACGGGGAAATGTGAAGTTCTTGGTTATTTTTTGTTTATTTTCCTGACTGAATCAATGCAAAAACTTGTTTGAGAAAGGGTGTGGTGAGCTAGCACTTAATTGACATATTTGCATGCAAGTGTCAACTGTTGAATGTCTTGTCTAACAAGCTGGTATAATGTGAACTACCGGTATATGTTTGATGGGATTATTCGTATCAAAGGATTACGTAATAAATGGACTTGGTTGGTACATTTGTATAACACACCAGTTAGTCTGGTTCCCGTACCTGAAATCTACTACGGATTTAAGTACGGTAATAGCTAATATCTGACGGTCACTCAGACGGCCTGGACAGGTGACGCTTTCCATACACCGAGCCGTTTCATTGGTCTATCGATTATATCGATTGACCAATCAAAGGACAGAATGCAGTACCTGTTCCCAGTCGTAAATTCAGTTATTTACACGAATGGGTACCAGTCTACACACCAGTTTGCAGGTGCGCTACCAGAATGTAGTATCAAGAATACCAAAAAACTTTAGTTACGGCATTTTGGTCGCTATTTTTAACATGACTTACTGTTTGCTTCTTGACCCTTTACCAGAACATTTCTCAATGTTTTAAAAGAAATACTCTCTGTTTGAAAAATGGAAACATCAGGAAATCAAAGTACTGAAAGTACTGTTGGAAAGCAAATTTGCTGATTATGTCTAAAGGCCTTTCTAGTTGTTAGCAATATGAATTACACGGAGTTGGATAAAAGTAATTAATTGAATTTGATTCTTTAGAAAGTTACAAAATACAAATTATGAAAGGATAATGTCTGTTCCATATCAGCAAAATATACTGAACAAAAGAGAAAACTTTACGCTGCAAGATTTTTTGTTTCTGAAAAAGTATCGAACTAAAAGCCTGATTTTATTTTTACAATATTTCCATGGCATTCGGCAATCGTTTTGTCGAAGTTTCATTGCCTTGTCTCCTTTAATGTCAGAGTTACGGCCCTTAATGCATTTACAGCTAATTTCATCTAATGCCACATACGCGCGATAAACGATTCATTATTTTTACGGAATTGGTCATATCCGGGTTGCCAAAAAACCACAAAACATCTCTCTTATCACTTGTAGCAAGCATTAAAATAAAGGTCTAATCTGTCAATTTTGTGAATTACCCCCCTTTGACATAAACAAATAGGGAATTTAAAATGTCGAATTCTCCCAGCCGAAAACGACTATAAGGCATTCTAGCACTCTATATGTTCTCCTATACCCAATGTCATGTTCTGAAGTAGGTTTTCATGTATAATAGTTTATTAGTTTATAGTTTATTCAATATTCAATACTAAGGCCATCGGCCCATTGTACATGATATGAAACTACACAACAAGAGTGACAAAAACATAACATATTTACAAATTAATTACATTTACCATGTAATAGACTAGTGCGACAGGTCACGGTACATAAATCTATTTGATGTACAGGCCCGTAGGAATAGGGGGGGGGAGCTAAGCCCCTCCAATGTTGGCCAAAAATGCCGAATTTTCTTGACTGTAAATCAAATAAAATAACCATCTTACCGGCTATCAACGAATTCATTCAATTTCGTAGTTTTTGTTCCACTTAAAACTTCTCTTTATCAATGTATATTGAATGCACGTGTGCTTAATCGCTGTATATTGAATGCACGTGCGTCGTCATCGATTTCTCCGCATTTTGTGGGAGCCTCGTTTTGAAAATGTCGATTTGTTACTATTTTTAGTAACAATTCACATGTATACAATGTTAATTTCCCATAAACCCATTGTTTGCCTCCGGAAGTTAATCAGAGTCTTCTCTGATGAAAATTCGCTCTTCGATATTTGGATGTCGCTATTTACATCGGAGCGCTGTCCAATTCAAAAACAAAAGAAAATTCCGACACAAGTTATGTCGCTGTGTCGAAATTTTCTTTTGTGTTTGACTGGGACAGCGTTCCGTTGTAAATAGCGACATCCAAGTATCATCGAGCGAATTTTCATCAAAGAAGTCTCGGATTACCGGAAGTTTTCTGCGGGTACGGACTAAAACATAAATGAAAGGAGTCTATACCCTAATTAGAAAGCATTTGATCTCTGAAAACTACATGTCTTACTTGCTAAAACATGTGTTCCGTCACTACTTTATCCCTTTCCCAAATAAGACCGGGTTTGACAGCCCGAAAAGAAAATGTTCGGGGGAATATTGGGATGAAAGAAGAAACTGCTGATAATCAGAATTTTCTACTTTAACCTCGATATTGTCTTTGGTATTATCTACAAATAGTTCTAATTTTATCTAGGTATGTACCAATTTTGTCGTCTGCTACGGCTTTTTTTTATTTTGACCAATCTGAAATGTTTCTATTTGGGAAATGGTTAACATACCAACAATGTAAATTGATTTGATTCTATGTAGGCCTATTCATCTAGATCTAAATCCACGGTGGGTAACTCGAACATGACTTTAGGGAAGCATTAACACCGAAAAAATCGTCCGCTTCAAGGTATGTTTTGTTTAATTTCTCAGCTTATACCCTATTGATTTTGATGAAATAAAGTGCACGGAACGCGCCCTTGAGAGGACTATTCCCGGCTCTTACTCACTCTGCTCCAAATCCAGTAGTTTCTTCAAACATTCGAGCCAAAGTGTTTGTAAGTGCAAAACGAAAGTGGGAAGCATTCACATGCACCGAAGAAAACTTTCGCTTGAATGTTTGAAGAAATCACGGGATCGGAGCAGAGTTACAATCGGGAATAGCCCTCTCAAATGCGCGTTCCGTGCACTTTGTCTCGTCAAAATCAACAGAGTATAAGCTGAGAAATTAAACCAACAATACCTTGAAGCGGACGATTTTTTCGGTGTTAACGCTTCCCAAAAGTCACATGGGTTATCCACCGTGATATCTATAGATTAAAAAGTTAACACCGTTTTTTAAACCAAGTGGTGAAAGGCTTGCTAGTCTTATTTCTATGCATTTTGAGCATATCATCACATATTCTGGTTTCCCAGATTTCTACTTTCGCTTTGAAATGCCTATAGCTACACGCGAATACTAGCAAGGCCTATTAGACAAGATGTCTATGTCATTAACCTCAAAATAACCACTTAGTTGATCAATCAATTATTGTGAACGCGATTAAATGCATGGCTTATCGAATATCATTGTTTAGTTTCGGACATTAAAACGTGTAAGAATTTGGGCATAGAAAGATTCTAAAAATAGACGTGTCCTAGTTCCTATTTTTAGCGCTTGAAGTGGGTCGCATATTTCATAGTTCAGTCAACTTGACTGACCCATTTTCAACGAAAGATATTGGACTGGCTATTGAACCGTAATGAAAGCAAATTACTACGTGATCGTTTCTCCTCTTTTAACACATGTTTAATTGGATGTTTTATCATCGGTCACACAATTGAATATCTTGTGTACAACTATAGAATTCAATATTGAATATTCGAAGGGTTGTTCTTGTCATTGATCTTTGCTTTTGATAGAACTATTTATAGTGAGGAGGACCGGGAGATGTTGTGTGGTATGCAGAGAATGTTAAAGTGCAGAGAAGCGCGACTGGAAAGAAAAGCAAATTTTGCAAATTTGCTTTCCAAAAACAGTACGTACCTCACTAATTCCCCTAACAATATAAAAAAAATACTGTATTATTTTACCCTTTCCCATCACAGATCTGGTTTCGACATCCACATTAGAAATCGCTTGAAAAAAAACATTGAAAGAAAAGAAGAAATTGATGACGATAAAGAATTTCTCACTTTCCCTCAATATTGTCAGTACTAAACCAAACACATTTTCTTGTTTAACATCAGTTACTTGTCGTCTAAAAGCATTTACTCAAAATACTAATCTGAATTCTTTCCAACATAATGTAACATAGTAACATTTACTTCAATATTTGCATACCAACTATATTGCACATTCTTATTTTAATGCCTTTTCATACCACACAACAAATTCTTAAACAAGTTTTTGCATTTTTTCAGTCACGAAAATAAAATACCGAAATAATTTCTAACCAAGAACTTCACATTTCACCGCTTTTTTTCTTTACAATGGGCTGCATATTTTTTTAGACTTAAATTTTGTCCTTGGGAAACGATTGAAAATTGTGCAAGTTACGTCAGGGGATATAAATTGTCCATACCCAAGATTTTAATGTTGTATATTTCATCTTCGCAAATGGAACAGTCTTACATTTTTTTAAGTTTGACAAAACAATATAATACAAGGCGTAAGACATACGAAATATTGGTACAAATTACGGAATAATGAAATGTAAGAATGTGATTTCCTTTGTTATTGGAGAAAACGACATTTCTAAAATACTTCTCAATATTATCATATATCTTTTAATGGGTTTACAAGAGACATTTATCCTAGATCTACAGATTACAAGAGGACCCTGAGGGCCCTAAATCGCTCACCTGAGTTATGTTTTAATAATGCCAAATAACTTTGCATATGTTACGCATTGTTGTCCCAGGGAAGAATTTGGCCATGTAGTTTCAGAGGACATGTTGTTTACAGAAATTGATCAGCTTTTATGACATTTCCGATTTTCTGATGCCACGGCAACCAGAGTTTTTCATAGATTTCTATTCTTTTAGCAATTTTTATAAGGGACCACCCAATGAACAATACTGTCAAGTTTGGTTGATTTTGACCAAGAAGTTAAGGAGGAGATGTCATTAAAAGAAGTTGTTGAGCTTTTGTGAAATTTCCCATTTTCCGATGCCACGGCAACCAGAGTTTTCCATTGATTTCAATTCTTTTAGCAATTTTTATAAGGGACCACCCAAGGAACATCTCTGCCATGTTTGGTTGATTTTAACCCAGAATTTAAGGAGGAGATGTTGTTTAAAGAAATTGTTGAGCTTTGTTAAATTTACCATTTTCCGATGCCACCGCAACCAGAGTTTTTCATGGATTTTAATTATTTTAGCAATTTCTATAAGGGACCACCTAAGGAACATTTCTGCCAAGTTTGGTTGATTTTAATCGAGAAGTTAAGGAGAAGATGTCTTTAAAGAAATAGTTGAATTTTTGTGAAATTTCTCATTTTCCGATGCCATGGCAACCAGAGTTTTTCATGGATTTCAATTCTATTAGCAATTTTATAAGGGACTACCCAAGGAACATTTCTGCCAAGTTTGGTTGATTTTGACCCAGAAAATAAGGAGGAGATGTCGTTTAAAGAAATTGTTGAGCTTTTGTGAAATTTCCCATTTTCTGATGCCACGGCAACCAGAGTTTTTCATGGATTTCAATTCTTTAAGCAATTTTTATAAGGGACTACTGAAGGAAAATTTCTGCCAAGTTTGGTTGATTTTGACCCAGAAGTTAAGGAGGAGATGTCGTTTAAAGAAATTGTTGAGCTTTTGTGAAATTTCCCATTTTCTGATGCCACGGCAACCAGAGTTTTTCATGGATTTCAATTATTATAGCAATTTTTATAAGGGACCACCCAAGGAACATTTCTGCCAAGTTTGGTTGATTTTGACCCAGAAAATAAGGAGGAGATGTCGTTTAAACAAATTGTTGAGCTTTTGTGAAATTTCCCATTTTCCGATGCCACGGCAACCAGAATTTTTCATGGATTTCAATTATTTTAGCAATTTTTATAAGGGACCACCCAAGGAACATTTCTGCCAAGTTTGGTTGATTTTGACCCAGTAGTTTAGGAGGAGATGTCGTTTAAAGAAATTGTTGAGCTTTTGGGAAATTTCCCATTTTCCGATGCCACGGCAACCAGAGTTTTTCATGGATTTCAATTGTTTTAGCAATTTTTATAAGGGACCACCCAAGGAACATTTCTGCCAAGTTTGGTTGATTTTGACCCAGAAGTTAAGGAGGAGATGTCGTTTAAAGAAATTGTTGAGCTTTTGTGAAATTTCCAATTTTCTGATGCCACGGCAACCAGAGTTTTTCATGGATTCCAATTCTTTTAGCAATTTTTATAAGGGACCACCCAAGGAACATTTCTGCCAAGTTTGGTTGATTTTGACCTAGTGGTTTAGGAGGAGATGTCGTTTAAAGAAATTGTTGAGCTTTTGTAAAATTTCCCATTTTCCGATGCCACGGCAACCAGAGTTTTTCATGGATTTCAATTATTTTAGCAATTTTTATAAGGGACCACCCAAGGAACATTTCTGCCAAGTTTGGTTGATTTTGACCCAGTAGTTTAGGAGGAGATGTCGTTTAAAGAAATTGTTGAGCTTTTGTGAAATTTCCCATTTTCCTGTGCCACGGCAACCAGAGTTTTTCATGGATTTCAATTATTTTAGCAATTTTTATAAGGGACAACCCAAGAAACATTTCTGCCAAGTTTGGTTGATTTTGACCCAGTAGTTTAGGAGGAGATGTCGTTTAAAGAAATTGTTGAGCTTTTGTGAAATTTCCCATTTTCCGATGCCACGGCAACCAGAGTTTTTCATGGATTTCAATTATTTTAGCAATTTTCATAAGGGACCACCCAAGGAACATTTCTGCCAAGTTTGGTTGATTTTGACCCAGTAGTTTAGGAGGAGATGTCGTTTAAAGAAATTGTTGACGCCGTGACGGACAGACGGACAGACGGACAGACGGACAGACAGACAGACGGACAGACGGACAGACGGACGCCGGACATTGATAGATCACAATACCTCACCTTGAGCACTTCGTGCTCAGGTGAGCTAAAAAAAGCATATTAATTGCACTATTCAGTACATTCCCGCTATCACCAAGCGTATAACATTCGAGAATTTTTGGACCACGGCATGTAAATATAACTGAATTTTACTGTTCAAATTCACGAAAATTGTCACATTTTTTCCTCCACTTTAATGGCCAAATGATATACCCCATAAAATACGTTTATTTAATGTTTTTGCTTTTACAACGTCACCGCAATTTGAAGTTAAAGTTGACTGTTTATACATATAAGTTAAAGACGGCTATAATGGGATTGAGCAATTGACGTCATCATCCATATAGGTAAATTTCAGTTTCGTTTTACGCGCACCTGTAAATCACGTATCTTTATAAGGTTATAACTTAGGTTAGGGGTTGATTTTTTCATCGCAATTTTTGCTAATGTTTTTCTTAGACAATTCTCTTTAAGATAAATTCATCTTATTTGACATGAAAACGAAGATTCATTTTCAGGTTTAAGCTTACCTTTAAAAACAAAATTAGTGCCACAAAATACGTTTTGTCTACCTAAAATATTTCCACGAAAAGTCGACGTTTTTCACCAGACAATGTCAAAGAAACGGCGATTTTTCGACATAAAACTTTCCTTTGACATGTGTCAAATGACAGACGTCCACTTTTCGACTTTTTCGTGGAAATATTTTAGCTAGAAAAAACGAAACAAGTGGAACTATTCTCGATTTTCTACCTTTCGCTACGTCGAAAAGTCGATAGCGGGAATAGGACTCTGTAATTAACGATGACGTTCTTTTCTTTGTGGCACAGGAATTTATAACATTGGACTCTTTCTACGAGGGGGCTCTCGTATAGACGTTACATGTTGAAAAGCGGCTTCATATGATATCGTTATAATTTAGGAATTATGTAATATGCATCCATTGATAAGATTCACATTTCGTTTGTGCAAACTGTTGTTATCAATTGTTTTGTTTAGCCATATGTATGCTTCGTTGTTTCCAGAAATGATGAAGAACTTTATTCTTAGGTTACACATATTAACAACGGAATAGGGTTATACAGAACTATACTTGTGACAAACACTACCCAAAATCAGTATCAAAGAAACAATATTCGATTTCAACTCAAAACTTTGATTCCTGTTAAAGTTATAGAACCAATTCATATGGTCACATCACAAGGAAGGAAATAAACAGCAAAAAAGTAAAATCTACATTTAAATTAAGTAATATCTGGTAATATAAAAATATGTTACTAATTTCGCGTGGGACGGATCTAAACAAAAGCAATTCTCACGTTTCTAATCTTATTTTCTTTTCAATAAACGTTTTTACAGGCGGTTTGATAGAATTAGACAAACAGAATTCGACAAGGCAGATTTGTTTAAAAACTTGTTGGAATTTGTCAAAGAGCCATGGCAACCACGCCAAAGCGAAAAAAGGAAAGGCAGACAGTCCATCGATCCAGAAGAAAAGGTTATGGACGATATGAAACAATTGCTATTGAACAGGTCATTTCTCCTTTTTTTATTTCAAATGTGTTCTTTGAAAAGGTCTGTTTCAAAGAAGAAACATCAATTAAACTTGTACCAATACCTTTGATATGTTGTTTTATTGAAAGAAAGGTTACATTAGGCACCGTTATTGCCAAAGTGGGTTTTACCTGGCATTTTTTTCAACTCAAAGCCAGATAATTCATATATGCCAAGGGTCATTTGAATTTTTAATAGTGGCTTGCACAAGCAGACAACATGGAGAATCATTATAGCAACTTTTATCATATTTCGGTTGAAAATGTTTGAGTTGCACTCACAAGAAAATCGGCCTTTTTTGCTTTAGTTCAAGGGCAGATAATTCAGGAACAAAAAGAGTAATCTTATTTTTGTTAGCTGTGTGCACAACAAGACATTAAGGAGATTCATTGCGACAAGTTTGATCAAATTCTAATTGAAATTGGAGGAGAAGTACACACAAGGAAATTGGCATTTTGTTATGAAAGGGGAGATCATTCAAAACCGACAGAAGTTATCTGGTTTACGTAAATGGTGTGCACAACTAGACACAATAGGGATTCGCTGTTGTAAGTTTTATCAAACTCCGGTTGACATTATAGGAGTTGTGCACACAGGAAAATGGAGATTTTTTAAATTCAAGGGGGGGGGGGGTAATTATAAAGATGAGAGAAAAAAGAGTTATTTGAATTCTGTACTATGTGTGCAAAACAAGACACCGTGGAGATTTAATGTGACAAGTTTGATCAAATTCCGTTTGAAACTGTATGAGTAGTTGCGCACACAAGAAATTGTTAACGGACGGATTAGATAGACGGACGATAGGACGACCATGGCCATGACATAAAACGACTCTTCGGGCGTATAAAAAATCAAAGCTATTTAATTCATCAGTCTCGAAAGATGTACATAATTCATTTATGCATTCTTCAGTATTCGCATGATATTGAAATACCATTTCTTCTTTACATGTATCAATTAGCCCTTTGTGGTTTATTTTGTACAAAGAGATGCTAGAGCATCTAAGATAATCATAAGAACTACAGCATTGACCAAATTGTTACTAGTCTACCAAATAATAGACTTGATTTCATATATTTGATTTGCATTGCAGGCATAAAGATTTGCTTGGAATTGAGGAAAAACTAAGACGAATAACTGGCCGAAAGGGTGCAAATAACAACCAAAACGAACAGGAAGAATATGTTATTTCCAGAATTGAAAATCTTGTTTCCGAACTAGATGATACTAGAACAGACAAGAGAAAGCAAGATAAAGATGGCATCACACAAACGTTAGAATTTACTGATTTTATTTACTCCCTTTACTGAATTACGGAGCACTTGAACTCAAATCGAAAAAACACACACACACACACACACTAATTCCAATAGAAACAACATACATTCTTCTACTTCATTCCAACCCTTGTGCTCATTACAACATTATGGAATATAAATTACTTTCAAATTCACATTAACAAAAATAACAGATAATTTCAAAGAAGAATCATCCGTCTATTTTGTCCTGTTTACATTTTAATAGATCTGATGAAATAACTACTATACAGAAACAACTAGATACATTGGACAAAGAAATACAGATCAACAAGTATAACGATAGAGCTTTCAAACTGCTGATGACAAAAGCACCATGCAGAGGCGAACTTATTATTGAAAGAGTGAGAGATTGCGTAAAGGAATGGTATGGTTTAAATAGTTTTTTTTCACGTCTAGTTTGTTTTCTTAATTATTTTTAATCATCTTTTCATAACTTTTTTAATATTGCCTGTATGTTTTGTCATTTGAAATATATATTCAATACGGATAGGGCAAGGGTGTACACAATAATGTTTCCATTGCCGTAAAGTTATTAGAATGGCCGATTATATAGACGTATATTACAGGTCAGTGGAAAACAGACAAATGAAGGAACAAATCTCAAATTTAAAGAAAAGTGTTACCGATAGAAAATTAGTTAAAAAACGAGTGATCGGAGACAATCAGTGGCAGATGGACATCAGAGATACCATAGAAGACATAGACAAAATTGTCAAAGAGCTCGAAAGGTACGTGTGTTTGCAAGAAGCTTAAAGGATCTTTGAACATATCATAATGATTACGATTTGTTGTAACTTTTTCCAATCACAATTCTGCAGATATAGAGCAAGCGCAAGCTTCTCGATGAAAACAGAGTGTAGGCCCATTTACCTTTCTGAAAGAAACTATATTTTTTTACGAGTGTGAACTGTCAATTGAAGAAATATTATCAATTTCGGCTTTTAACCGTCTACAAAGTAATATATGTAAGTTTAATATTGATGCCGAAGAACATTTTTGTTTTTAGTTCTCCATATTCCAAAGTTAAGTCTGAAGTTAAACAGCTGAAAAGGGAAATGAATTCGAAATCGGTGAAAGAATCCTCAAAAAAGAACGATAATGACGATGTTCTTCGAGATTTAGGTGAAATCAGGGTTCAACTTTCACATTGGTAAGCAATATTAATGTATTTTTTTCTATAGCCCCACAATGAATAAGTAAACATGTTATCAATATATCAATAGGTTTATGTATTGGTAAACGAACGACATTTTTCGTCAAAACAAATTATGGTAAGCACTATTTTTCACAAATATCTTTAAGTTATACGTAGAAATGAGAAATATTCTAATGCTTTTTATCGATGTACATTTTACAGGTCCACAGAAAACGTACAAATGCAGGAACATATCTACAAACTGAAAAAAATGCATAAAGGATAAAACACTAGATACAATTCGAGAAGCTGGAGACAAGCCATGTCCGAAAGACATCAAGGACATCATAGATGAAATGGAAATCATTTTCAAGGAGAGAAAAGGGTGCGTTCGATTGTGAGCTGTTTACAGATAATCTAATTCTAAAGATAAAACGAATGTTTTCCTTACAAGCATTGCTCATATGTCTACATAGAAAGGCCGCAACCTTTGAAACCTTTCATATTTTTAGCTCACCTGAGCACGAAGTGCTCAAGGTGAGCTATTGTGGTCGCTTTTTGTCCGTCGGCGTCTGTCTGTCCGTCCTTCTGTCCGTCTGTCTGTCCGTCCGCATGTTCACATTTTGTTGTTACCACTCTAGCACCCACAAATATTGACCAATCTTAACCAAACTCGGTCAAATCATTTATGACCATAAGTTCTCGGATCAATTCGATTTTGAGTCAGATCAGACTAGGAAGTCCATAGTAATGTGCCCTTGAATATCAAAAATGGTTAGTTTTGACTTTGTTACCACTCTAGTATCTACAAATATTGACCAATCTTAACCAAACTTGGTCAAAACATATATGACGATAAGTTCTTGAATGAGTTCGATTTTGGGTCAGATCGGATCAGGAAGTCCGGAGTTATGCGCCCTTGAATATCAAAATCGCTAGTTTTGACTTTGTTACCACTCTAGCATCTACAAATATTGACCAATCTTAACCAAACTTGGCCAAAAGATGTATGACGATAAGTTCTTGAAAAATTTGATTTTGGAGTAGATCGCATCAGGAAGTCCGGACTTATGTGCCCTTGAATATCAAAAATAGCAAGTTTCGAATTTATTACCGCTCGAGCATCTACAAATATTGACCAATCTTAACCAAACTTGAAAACATATATGACGATAGGTTCTTGGATGAGTTTGGTTTTGGGTTAGATCGGATAAGGAAGTCTGGAGTTATGCGCCCTTGAATATAAAAAATCGCTAGTTTTGACTTTGTTACCACTCTAGCATCTACAAATATTGACCAATCTTCACCAAACTTAGCAAGAATGTTGGTAACCATACAATAATAAATGAGTTTGATTTTCAGTGTCATCAAAGTAGGAAGTCTGGAGTTATGTGCCCTTGAATTTGACAAATTTGCCGTTTTCGACTTTGTTTACACTTTCGCATCTACATTTATTGACCAATCAAGACAAAATTTGGCAACAATGTTGGTAACCATAAGATGCTGAATGATTTAAATTTTCAGCTTGATCGGACCAGAAAAACTAGAGTTATTGGCCCTTGAACTTCACAAAATTGCCGTTTTCGACTTTAAAAAACACAACTATTGACCAATCAAGACACAACTTGGTCACAATGTTGGTGACTATGAGATCTTATATGATTTCATTTTTCATATTGATCGGACTAGAAAAACCAGAGTTGTGTGCCCTTGATGGCGACAAAATTGCCGATTTCTTTTGTAATTTCACTCAAACAATAATTAATATCGACCAATCAAAAGAACCCAACTTGGACATAAGGTTGATGAGAATATCTTTATCAGAACAGAGTTATGTGCCCTGGATTTTGACAAAATTGATGTTTTTTATCAACTTGGTTTTCACTTTAACAGCCACAAATATTGATCATTAAAGATTAAGAATGCTGTTTTCAGCTGGATCATAATCTCGCATCGTAAGTTTGTGTTCTTGTCTTGGAGACACCTAGGTCATGTAAAAGGTGGGTCTTGTTCTGCATGGAGAAAGTTTCAAACTTCTATCAGGTGAGCGATCCAGGGCCATCTTGGCCCTCTTGTCTTTTTTTTAAATGTATGTTAGTATGTCATGTTTACTATGTCAAGTGCAAATCGGATCTATCATGAGTGGTAAAAAGCAAAAGTGTACGGAATCTATCTTGAAATCATGTGCACGCATTCAGAAAATTGACCAAACGCCAATCGTCAGATCGCTCCGCCCAACATAGAATTTAAGACAAACAATGGGGATGTGATCGTTAATAGGGAACAATTTTATCCAGTTAATCGTGACGTGAATTCGGACAAACAAAATAGTATTTCGTAGGTGTTGATATAAAAGCTCGTAACTACGGCTTGATTTAAGCCGTAGTTACGAGATTTTATAACAACACCGACGGTTTATCAAAACATAATGGTAAACCTAGTCTATTGTTAGCACAAAAATCTTTGCCATTGACATGTCGATTGTTTTGATTGTCAGTCGATAAATCGATACAATAGCACGTGCAACGAAGAACAATTGGGGCATGACATTTTTCTGATCGTCCGTTGGCTAATCGATGTTTTTGATCGACAGTCGGCGTTTGGTCAATTGACAGTGACATTGTAATGTAAAATGTAACTTGTTTCGCTGAGAGGGACCTTCTAGGAAGTGTGAAAGTATCAACCTTAGTCAGTCTGTGAGGGCTGAACATGCTGATTAAGAGCAAACTAAGTAAATAATAAAGGATCTAGATTTTTTCCTAACACACCATATATTCGTTATCCAAATACTAATTCGGTCAGGACTTGCTAAATGTGATTTGTCTTTGGAAATATGATTTTATGTTCACTTCTCAGAAGTACAATGTAAGCGTGACGGACCAGACAGAATCTAGTGACCCATTTCCAAACATAACATCGTTTTGACGTCAATGATAGTAGGGATTGAGAAAACATTGAAAAATTAGGATAATATGCAGATAAGCAGCATCTCCTCCTGTTGATATATTTTCTCATCTATATATGACACAGATCGTCTTTTTACATATATACTGACGGCCATAAGAAACGCCTCAGTCCTATTAAATATCAGATTTTTCAGTATACTTTATTTGAAATTACAATAACTCATTTCCATCTGTAAATTTGATTATATGTAGTTTAACAAAGGATTGTGGGGAAATTATCAAATTCTTATAGTTTAGAAAAATAGCACATTTAAACAGAGCGTTATCAGAATTTCCATCTAAAAATCAGTTGCACGTAGTTAAAATTTTACTTGCGTCAATAAACAGGTGCCGTGAAACGTGTTATTTGGCGTCCACAGTTAGTGAATATTGAATGCGACGTCGATCCCAACGTCATAAACATGAAACGCATATGACGTAAACGTGAGAATTCTTCGTATATAACAGGCGTTATCCGAGGTATATCTAACTTTTGCCGATTGGCCAATGTTTCTGTAACTCTAAATATTTTCTATGCCATATCGAAAATGTTTCACATTTCCAATATCATTAATTATGCATCTTCAAGCAATTTCACTTAGGAACGTTTTATTTTTTGCCGTTTTGGGAAAAGATTTAATATTTATTCGTAATCAAGCACGTGTTGTAATCACGTGCAAATCAAAATATTTCAAATTCATAAAATAACGGGACTTCATAAATTTTGTGTAGCACGCTTTCCTGTGTATTACACGGATCTTAAAGGCTAGGACAGGTATCCTTAAAGTGACATTTCACAATTATTTCATTTTTTAAAAGTATGTCTTGATGCAAAGATTGTTTATTCTAATGTGTAGAAATGCTATCAGTTTTTTTGAAGTTGTCATTTATAAGCGAAACATGCGCCTTTTAAAGTTGAGACAGAAACAACAAATTCTATATAAATCTGAACTGTTGTCCACAACAATTTGTCTAATTTTAGCACAAAAATATATATTTCTCGTAAACGTTTCAAATTTTTGACTTGAAATTTTCAGAATTTCCATAAGAAAATATGCTCTTTCAGATAGAACAAAAGTACAATTTATATAAAAATAATTGTGAAATGTCACTTTAATATACTGAGAGTCAAAAATAAGTATACACCCTAGTTTTTTCACGTTTTGTGAGAAAACTATTAACAGATTTTTGTAATATTTAAAAGCCACCGAATGTGTTTCCTTGTTTGATGTAAACTTCTTGGCCTGTCCGCCTATACGTCCCTACTCCCGTTGCAAAGGCTTTTTTCATATCGTACAGCGTCATCGAAAAGGGGGATTTGATAAATTAATTAATGCAAGAATTCCCATTGACACATTCCCTACATTTATGAACGGATTTGGATACACCTTATACAGAAAGTGTCTGGTCATTTAGGTCCATGCGTACATTGTTACATGTAGTGCTTTTTCATATGCGTCATGGCAAAAGGGTGCTTGATGCAAACACATTTTCTGACATAACTCCTTCTAGATTTATCGACGAATTTTGATAAATTTGCAAAAAATGTTCCTATGCTACATGATAAAGTGCATAATTATTTATAGTGTCACGTTTATTTCGTATTATGATGTGTCATAGAAAAATGGGTCTAAATGGCAAAAGGGGCATATTGATCAATTTCTACCAGCCAACGAAAATTGTGTTATAATTCTAGAGAAAAGTTAACGTTGTTATTTGTTGTGATAAAGAATAAAGAAATTAAATACGAATTAACAGTAATAATTGATGTTCCCCTAAGTGGCACGTGCAAAATTTGTAAAATCGGCATGTACATGTAGCAAGAATATGGGTAATCAAGCAATTTCGTGTGAAACGTAACAACGTTGAAATATTGGTTTATGAGTAGAAATAAATAGTACAAAATTTTGAGTCGATATGACGGAAATCAAGAGAGATATCGAAATACAAAATGAGTATACTTTCTTTTGCCTCTCAGTATATATAGCTATGAACAAAAAGATCCAGCCCTGAATTATGAGCCGTCGAAAGTTACAATATCAACATGTATGCGCTTGTTGTAGGTAAACAGTACATGGTTACTCTTTGAAATAATTTTTCAACATAGTTTTTCTCATACTTAAACAAATGAATGTAAACCCTTTTTTCAGCAGATTAATAATTTTTTAACATATTTGTCAGCGGTAGTATGCGTTTAAAGTAATACAGATTTCCTGGTAATCACAACTTCACTTGATCTAATACACACAGAAGTGCAATTTAATTTTTCTATCCTCTCTTTCAAAAGGTATAGTGATATGCTTTTGCAATTTTTCAGTCAAATGTTAGTACACAAAGAACTAGAGGAAATCAAAGGGCGGATATCATCTTTAAACAGTGATGCTGTAAATGGGTCACATAGAAGAACTGGCGTCTCTATTGACAGACAATGGGAGAGAGATCTTCATGAGATTAGTACGAAGATGAAAGAGAAAGAAAAACTTCTTCGAAAGTATGATCTATACACTTTCCCTAAGTTTCATTTTTAATTTGACATCTTTCGGACGCCCAATTCTTAATATCACTCCGGGGACTTTGGAAATGGGGTTTATTACCAAAAAAACCTTCTCAGACTCAATTGCCCGTAGGTAAAAATTCTAAATTTATTTGATGGAAATAAAGGAAAACTCGTATCTTTTTCCATTTTTATGTTTTTTTCTAAAATTACTATAAGATGTATTGTCCGATTCAATTCATGCCACATTTTTACTAGCCTATTGATCTTGTTTCGATATATAACCATTTTTGTAGTGATTTGACTTTCGTGATATTGTGTAAAGGGTACGATTTTTTGAAAGCGACACATACATGTACTAAATTAATAAAGTCAGCAAACGCCCTATGTCATCATCTGCATCGATAGCCCAAACGGGAAAGGATTCGCCTCGCAATTTGTTTTCAGTTTGAAATTCGAAACGCCATTAGTTCGAAACCGGTTCGGAAAATTCCTTGAACTTCTGTAAAAACTTTCGTTTTGTCTATGTGTTTTCTTCAAGTAGACATTTTTAGAATAATTACTCAATCTAATGGATGTACTGTATTTGACAAACTCTTCTTTGATCATTTCGTATGTCTGAAACCGATCTTATAGAATTAGACGCTAAACGTCTAATTAAAAAGAAAGAATGAAATATAATGATATCGATCATCTACAATGCAATTAATATTGCCGTTGGTATATCGAAGAAAACACAATGTCCTTCAATCTTGTTTGAACTTTGCACAATAGAAAGCATTCTATGAAAGAAAAATCATAATTTACACAAATTAACGCATATAGATAGAAATAAGTTTTCTTTCACAGAGATAGGTAGTAATTTTCACCATTTAGTGATTAAATCATACCCGTTCCTATTATATGGCTAGAACAAGTTATGACATGTTCCCTATGATATGTGTCGTCTTGTAAGTTAAAATATTCCTGTCCCAAAACAGAGTGTATTCAATTGCATCTGGTACTGAGCCTTGGTAAATTAACTTTCCATATGAATATGTTAACGTTTCATCTTTACCTCAAAACAGTATTGTCTACATGTTTTACATTTACCTGCATTTTCATGTTATTTCCTGCGAACGAATCATTTCTTCCATACATTCTTCGTTGTTGCTCAGCAGGTTTTTTTTATAAATGTACACCTATATTATCATGGCTCATAGAATTATATCAATAAAGCAACATTACGTTGATGTTTATATTATGCAAAGTTCCAGTCTATTCTCTGATGTACGTGGGTTATCCCAGAAAAAGTGGGACAATGTTTGTATTTAATACAATAGTCAACATACATTGATGTAAATCTATCACCATTTTATACAAGATGTTTGCGACTCACATGCGAATTTTCGAGTGAATTTCTCATAATATAACAAATATATAAGGAAAATTAGCTCGTTAGTGAAGATGTGGCGGTGCACGGTAACGTAACGTCATGTATAAAGCCATGCACAAAAAGTCGCTCCTTTGGAGGTACCGTCCCTTGCTTTCAGTATACTTTCTGCAACCAATAACTTACTTTTTATTCAGGTTCTTGAACTAATGTTGTTTTAATTTTCTAATCTTAATACAACATTTCTGAAAGAAAATCTAATTTGAGCAGTTTCAAATGTAGTCTGGTGTAAATTCGAATTCAAAGCCAAAAATTGCAAAATATCAAGCCTTGAAGCCAAATCAGGCTTTTTTAAAATCTCATCTCCTTTCATATCACACATTACACGCTTTTCAAGGGCGGCCAAATACAATTTCTAAGGGGGGGATAAGTGTTCCAAAATGGCAGTTTCCCAGGGTACTTGGGATGTCCCACCGAGCATGACAAAATGGAGAAAACCATTTTGTAACCACCTTTTTGTGCTGAATTCGAGGGGAGATGATGCTGCGGGTCCTCTACCTGGATCAGCGCATGTTATTCTGTCTGTAAATTTGCGACAATTGAATGATACACAGCCTGATATACTGTTTCCTGGTTGTTCAGAAAGCTCACAAACTGTTTGACCTCGGCCAACGTCTAAACGCTTTATTTTAAAGTTGTATCTGCAGATTTACTCTTCTGAGGTAATGTATTATTTTCCAGCATTGTAAGTAGCAGTCCGCGGAAGAAATGATTGAGCCGCTTGAACACAAGTGTAGGAGTTACTCTATCCCACTATTCTGCACAAGTCACATATTGTATTCATTTATTAAGGTGCCATTCCTCGCTCGACACAATATTTTGTAATACCTTGTGCTCCACGGATTTCGTCAACGTCGTAATTTTAAACGAAGGTGTGGTCAAACATTTTTACGAAACATGACCATTAATGATGTCAGCTACATGAAAATATCAGCAAATTAGCACGGTATCATGTGCTATAGAAGGCGTATCTTAAATGTCATTATCATTGCGAAAACCAGATAATTTATCAAATTTACGAACCTTTGTCATGTTGAAAAGTGACATGCGCCGGGTACCGCATTAATATTTCATAGAAAATTTTAAACATCATTGAAGCGTTTAAATCACACACTGTGTATTTGAAATCAATCGGGCGTCGCATTTCATCGCATTTAGAAATAATTAAAAAGTCCAATTTCTTTTGGAGCAAGCCTCGTATTTGATGGACTTACTATCATTGAAAAGACGAATAATAGTTACATAAAACACAGACGATACAAGAGGCTAGTCAAAAGGCCGTTAACAGAGAGGAACGCCAAAACCAACAAAAAGTAACAAATGCGAGTTTTATGACAGCCTGTCTAGAGAAAATGGTGGACTAGGTAAATGTTTGATGGATAACGATAACTTAATTAAACAGATAAAGTTGTATCTCAAAACTATTTCTGCGAATGGATTCATCTTTCGAGATCATGTCGGTAACATTACCATTTAAGTAATTCAAAGCTGTATGAATGAAGAGATTTTCATTTACGTTATTTCTCTTTTTCATTTGAAGTTTTTTGATATGGATCTCTTTCGTTTGACAATATTCCGAGTCATTTTGATAGAACAATGAGCTGACTTTAATTCCAGGAAGTTAAAGTACAGGTTACGAAATAAACATATCTTAATGTATGCTATTGTCGGATGACTTACGTTTGCTTATATGAAGTTTTGAACCATCTTGTTATGAATCATAGGCTTGAGGCAGATAACCGAGCATTGGTACAGGAGCATGACTCCATGAGAGATATGATACGAACGTTAAAAGAAAATGTGGACAAACTTGTTGAAGAACGACAAGATCTCCTTCAAAGGTATGATATATGGATTTAGAATAAAACGTGTACAAATAGTTGATAAATTGTGTATACGAGATAGTTTATTGTTCTCGGTTTTGAAACTAAGACTCCAAAATTCAGAACCGTTTCTTGTGACTCAAAATTTGTTTGTCCCAAAATCATATTGATTTATCTGTAATGTTATGAATAAATATTCGATTTGTGTTGTGTATCATGATATTGGTATGATTTCTTTCATTAATATTGTTTTTGATTGACGTACATTTACAGGTTAGCCGATAACAGACAGATGCAGGAACATGTCTCCAACCTTATAAAGTGTGTTAAGGATAAAATTGATGAAATAAGAATAGTTGAAGACAATCAATGGCAGGTGGACATCAGGGACATCATACATGACGTAGAAAACATCGTCAAAGAGATGAAAAGGTATGTGCGATTGAAAAGGGTTTACGGATAATAAATAAGACATAACGAGTGCTTTCCTAACAACCATTGACTATAAGTCTTCATAAAATGTTTGCAACATATAAAGAAATACGGGGTTACTAGTCTTCCTGAAAGTAATCAAAACTTCATCTGGACTAGTATATGCAAAAATACAAACTATTAGCTCTTTTCTCTCATTCTTAATCATGGTGGTAAACAAAGAACTATTTTTGTTATTTACGGTCAAATGCTAGTACACAAAGAACTAAAAGAAATAAAAGAGCGGAAAAAATCTGTGTTTAGTAATACTGTACATGAAACAGATAGCAGAAATAATGAATCGGTTGATATAAAATGAGAGAGATAGTTTCATGAGATTCGTAGGAGGATGCAAGAGACAGAAAAACTTCTACAAAAGTATGATCCACAACCACGTCGCTCAGTTTCATTTTTTCTTATATATTGGTTTATTGGGGTTTTACGCCGTTTTCAACTACTAATTTAAACACAACTTAATACGTTTAAAGCAACAACATTTCACCTTGTAAAGTTCACAAAATCTTGTTGGTAGTCAATTTCATTAGTAAGAAAACACTCAGTTTAAACCGGGCGTCAACACAATACGACAAAAAATTGGACGTAGGTCGAAAAACACAATCTGTTTCGTTCAATTTGGTCCGATATGCGAATGTTGTGAAGTCCATACGAGTTATAAGTGGTCTCCGTTGCAGCCTTACACCTATCCCGTAGGTGGGAATAACGTGATTATACGGTCCTGCCTTGACGTCATATCAATTGCACGTCCGCCTAGTGATCAATGGGTAGTGGTCCAATTGAGAGCCAACAACGTATTCAGTCAAAAATGTGTCGATTTTTTGCCCCATCAATGTCTCACGTCAACATTTTGAACCTTTTCCACCAACAGCATCTGTACTTCAGTTAGGCGCAGGTTTTGGCCTAGCCTGGCTATGCGTAGCTTAGTGAAAAGTGTGTGAACGCTTTGGCGTCTTCTTTTTCTATGTTCTAGCTTGTGTTTGATGAAAATTTGTTTTGAAAGTAGTCATCTAGAAAACACGGCAGGGCATGATCAGTTTTTAACAATTTACCATGTATCATGTAATGAATGTACGACATCTGAAGAAAATGGCACTGTATTTATGCGTATGGATGCAGGTATATTAAAATGTACTCAATAGCCATTGAAAAGATATTTTGTCGAAAATATTATGAAAAATTGGGGTTGCGTATCTTTTTGGCCTAGTATATATTACCAAGGGTATATCGAAATAAATTTGATATTGTTACATTTCATTTGAATGATGCAATTCACACATCTTAAAGCATTACAATTATTGCAAACGTTCAGTGGTTTAATTACATCATTGGAGAATATTCCTCGCTTACAATGTGAAGGTCTAGAGCTACAGATTTAGTTATGGTGGTTTTGGTCTCGTTGTTTTAAAATATTTTATTCATTTATCAAAAACAGTTTTATACTTACAGGCAAATCCATGTAAGTTCCTCAGTACTACGAACCAGTTTGTGTATACGTGTACATTTTTTATTCTTGTTCATCAAATATTTCGAATGTACAAGTATGTATATTTACATTAGTATGGAACATAGAGTTGTATCTAATAATCTCCTTTCGGCCTTTATGTTTTACAGTATGCAAGGTTCCATTGCATTATCAGATGTTTTAGATGGACTTGCTATCATTGAAAGACGAATAATCGTTACATACAAAAAAGAAAATACAAAAGGCCGGACAACCGACCGTAAAACAGGCGGAAAGCCAGGAGATGAAAAAAGCGACAAAGACACTATGACGGAATCTTTAGAGAAAATGGTAGACGAGGTTGACGGTATAATGATTAATCTAACAAAGCAGATAAACGGGTATTTCTTATTAAATATCAATTGTTTATGTGCACGGATTTGTATTTCAAAATATGATTAGTTCTTAAACTAAATGCAGATTTGTACATATGTACCGATCTTCTACTTTATTTGTAAATTGAATTTTATTTTAAATTACTCGTAAGATATCTCCAACCATTCAGTAATTAATTGGTTTATATAGCGGATGTAAGATAAATGTAAAGTTAGAAACAAATCTTATTCAATTAGAAATTATATGTATGGGCTTATACGATACGTTTATTTTATTTGATTGATGATTTTTTGGTGTGCATCACAGGCTTCAGGTAGAAAACCAAGCATTAATACAGGAACAAGATGCAATGAGACACATAATAAGAGCATCAAAAGAGAATATGGCCAAACTTAGAAACGAAAAACAGGATCTCATTCTAAGGTATGAAGTGTGAATACAGAATGAATTTTTGCGAAAAATGATATCACAATAGAATTCTTCATGAATGGAAATATCGATTTGTCTATTTGTTGATTATTATGCCCCCTTTCGAAGAAAATATGTGTATGTTGTTTTGCAAGTGTCGGTCGGTTGGTCGGTTGGTCAGTCGGTCGGTAGGTCGGTTGGTCAGTCGGTCGGTCCGTAGACCAAACCTTGTCCGGAGCATAACTCTGCCGATCAAATTTTTGGAGTTTTTGCCCTTTGTTGATTTTCGAACTTGATTCTTGTCTGGAGCATAACTCGAAAAGTATGTAAGGTAGAATCATGAAACTTTAGCAGGTGGATATATCTCATTATGGAGAGGTGCAGTGCACAAAAACCATAACTCTATCGATGAAATGTTTGGAGTTATTGCCCTTTGTTGATTTTCGAACTTGATTCTTGTCCGGAGCATAACTCGATAAGTATGTAAAGTAGAATCATGAAACTTCATCGGTGGACAGAACTCATGATGGAGAGGTACAGTGCACAAGAACCATAACTCTGCCTGTCAAATTCTTGGAGTTATTGCCCTTTGTTGATTTTTATCCTTGGTTCTTGTCCGGATTATAACTAGAAAAGTATGTAAAGTTGAATCATGAAACTTTACATGTGGATAGATCTCATGGTGGAGAGGTGCGTGCACAAGAACTGTAACTCTGCTGATCAAATTCTTGGAGTTATTGCCTTTTGTTGATTTTTACAACTAATTCTTTATCTGGCATATATCTCATGTCCTTTTACACATACAGCCTTGATATCTCACACATGGATACCTCCGACCAAAATCTTTCACATATGTCTTTGACCTTGGACCTTGTGACCTTGACCTTAGTGTTTGACCTACTTTAAAAAATCAACTGGGCCTATATCTCGTGTCCTATTACACATACAGTCTTGATAGATCGCACATGGACACATCCTACCAAGACCTTTCATATTTGAACATGACCTTGGACCTTTTGACCTCAACCTTGGAGTTTGAACTACTTTTAAAAAAAACTTTAACCTGGCCTATATCTCATGACCTATTACACATGTAGCCTTGATATTTCACACATGGACACCTCCTACTAAGATCTATCACATTTGACCATGACCTTGTACAGTTGAGAACATCATGAAATTGACATTTATACCATTCCATTCCGATCAAAATCATTCCACTCCAGCGTTCATTCATTCCGCTCACAAAAACACTCAAAACGCTCATAAAACATTCACACCGCTCAATAAACGTTCACTGGTTTAATTGGTTGTTATGAAAAGAAGGCATTTCATTGGCCGAAATATTATCGTGGGCGTTTTATCGATAAATCTTCATACCTATAATATTGGTAAATTTCCAATATCGGGCTGTTACTAATTAAAGATCACGTTTGATTGGTTGAACAGTTATCGTGGGAGTGTTATCGGTTTTTTATATACACAAAATCACTCAAAACGCTCATTCCATTCATCCATTCATTCGCTCATAAAACATTCCCATTCTACTCAGAATGTCAATTTCATGATGTTCTCAACTGTACCTGGTGACTTTGACCTTGTAGCTTGACCTACTTTAAAAAAAACTTTAACCTGGCCGATATATCATTTCTTTTCACACATACAGCCTTGATAATTGACACATGGACACCTCCGACCAAGACCTTTCACAAATGTTTATGACCTTGGACCGTGTGACCTTGACATTTGAGTTTGACCTACTTTTAAAAAATAAATGGGCCTATATCTCATGTCTTATTACACATACAGCCTTGATATTTCACACATGGACACATCCTACCGATACCTTTCACATTTGACCATGACATTGGACATTTTGAACTCGACCTTAGAGTTTGACCTATTTTTTAAAACCTTTAACCTGGCCTAAATTTCATGTCCTTTTACACATACATCATTGATATTTGACACATCGACACCCACGACCAAGACCATTCACATTTGACCATGACCTTGTGACCTTGACCGTGGAGTTTGACCTACTTTTAAAAAGCGATTACCTGGCATATTTCTCATGCCCTGTCACCTATACAGCCTCGATACTTTACACATGGACACCTCCTACCGAGACCTTTCACATTTGACCATGACCTTGGCCTTTGTGACCTTGACCTTGATGTTTGACCTACTTTAAAAAAACTTTAACCTGGCTTATATTTCATGTCTTTTTACACATACAGCCTTGATATTTCACTGATGGTCACTTCCAACCAAGACATTTCACTTTCGACCACGACCTTGGACGTTGAATGTGAAGTTTGTCCTTCTTTTACAAAGATTTAACCCGGCCTTTATCTCATGTCCTGTCACATATACAGCCTTTTGAACCTTTATTCAGTCCAAGTATTACATACATTCAAAATAAAGCAAGAAGAAACAAGGAATCAGTTGACACTCTTTATGTCTTTTATTCTGTAAATTATCAGTGAATGGATTGATATTTACTCTTTTGGGGTAATATTTATCCATTCCCTGTACAATTTTGAGTATTGATTATCTTTGCTATGAAGAAAAGTGTACTGACATAAAGAGTGCTGACTGTATAGCTTAAATATTTTACATGGGTTAACCCTTTCCCAGGTATGGCATGTACCTGACGTCTATGTCAGATTGAGCTCCAGGGGGAAAAGCGCTTAAGCCAAAATGGATCAAAAACTGATTTACAGTCTTTTTTTAACGTTTCTCAATATTTCATGTATTATATAGAAATTTATCGTTTGCAATGTTGGTTTAGATGTCTGCAGCGGATTTCAGTTTGGACTAGCCTTAAAATTTGGGAAAGGGTTAACAAAATAAATGATTACGTGTCAAGAAATTAGTATGCACTTTCGTCATCGATGAAAGATTTTTTTTCATTTTTGACACATAAGAATAAATGAAAATATTGCAAGAGAAGAAAAAAGCAAGATAATTTGACATCTTGTTTCTTCTTATCTTCCAACATTTCCTGATTTCTTTTGATATCCACTCCTATGTTAAGATTTTGCTGATTTGCATACGATAGTTTATGTATACTTGTAATGTTTTTTGTTCAATTCAATTAGATGGTTATTTATCTATCAGCATTTTAGATACAAATAGGACGACATAAGATATAAAACTTGTTCCTTATACAAAAGTAGGTGCTCAAAAGCGAATAAAGGTAAAAAAAAACAATGTGATATTAAACTGTTTTCAACATATTGAAAAAAATAAATATAACGAGATTACATAAAAAAGAAGAACAGAAAAAAAACATGTGTGCTACATGTACATGTATAAATTATTTAAACTTATGATATTTGCTTTCTTACTGCAATTTTAATTATGATTCTGTACCATCCTTTTTACAATTGCCCAGTTTTCTCCGTTATGTTCATTGTGATTTATTTTATCATTTATTTTTAAGATTAATGATAAATGTTTGATAAAACCATTGAGAGATGGTATAGCTTTTTTAAATTTACAGTTATATACATATCTTTTAAATTCAAGACATAAAATGTCAACTTTATGTTTATTGTCGCATCCTAAAACAATGTCGATACTTTGTAAATGGAAATTTCTGTAACATTCTTGTATGATAATTTCTATGTTTCTAAGGATGTCTTTTATTTTTTCACACTCAAAAAATATATGTATCAGAGTTTCATCAGAATATTGACAAAAGTTGCAAATAATGTCATCTGCTAAATGCATTTTTATCAGAAGCGAGTTTGTGGGTAATATTCTATGAATAATTCTTGTTTGTAGCCATTGTATATAAGTATCTTTTGTCAGAGCGAACACAGAACCGTGGATTTTATTCCATTCTCTATTAAAATGTGGATATTGTAAAGACCATTTTTCTTGGCATGTGGGTTTTTCTTCGTTTTTTATAAGGATTGAATAGACGTATTTATTGAAGTTTTGTTTAGTAAGCATAGGTAAAATACTGTAATTTATAGATGGGTTATGAGTCTTGAGTAGTGAGGAATAGTCTATTTGGATCTTAGTTTTTTGAATATAAGATTTAATTGCGCTTCTTATGCTGAAGTATTGAAGAAAGTTTAGTTCCCCATTGGTGAAATTGTTGAAAAATTCAAAAGTCTTAAAAGTGCCATCTTCTCGCAAAACGTCTTTGATTAATGTTATTCCTTTTTTATACAGATTATCATTGTATATATATTTCGAGCCAATGGTGATGTTATCATTGTAAAAAATAGGTGTATTTAATGATTGATCTTCATTTTCCAATTTAATGTGTTCAACATAAGATATGTAAGAGCGTAAGACATCTTTCCAAAAACGGTTATCTAAGTGTTTAATAACTTTTTCACAATATAATTTCCCACATTGAATGACCTTATTTATATCGAACAGCATATTTGGTATTTTGTAACAACAACTGTCTTGTTTCAATATCATGGTTTTGAGCCATTTTATCTTCATACTTTTAACAAAGTTTTTGACATCTGGTGCCTTCAATCCACCGTCTTGATAATTTTGGACAACCACTGAAGCTTTAATTTTTGATCTACCATCCCATATAAAATTCATAAAGAGATTATTGATTTTATTCAAATATTCTTCTGAAGGAGTGGGGATACTAATAAAAAGATGATTTAGTACTGGTAGCAATAGGCTTTTAACGACAGCGATTCTGCCTATTGGAGTAAGTTTACGTCTTTTCCAAAAGGAAATGGCTTTACAGGTGCTTGCCCACTTGTCGTCAAAATTTAAATAAATCATTTTGTTGAGATTAACGTCAAAGTGAATACCTAATAATTTGAATTGTGTGTCGCCCCACGAAAGTTTCCAGCGCGTTTTGATTGATCTAGTGCTATACTTCATGGAACCAATCCATATAAGCTTGGTTTTATCAAAATTGACTTTTAAACCGGATATTTCAGAAAAATGATTAAGTATATCTAAAACTGACTGAAGGGACTTCTTTGACCCGTCCAGAAGTAGAGAAGTGTCATCTACGAACTGGGATATTAAAAATTCGTCATTTCGTACTTTGATACCTGTTATATTTTTACATGATTTTATTTTCAAATTAAGTATTTGTGTACACAGGATAAAAATATACGATGAAATCGGGTCACCCTGTCTACAGCCTCTTTTCACTGAGAAATACTCAGAAATAAACCCGTTTAATTGAACTGAAACTTGAGTATTGTGTAAAAATAGGTTTATCCATTTTTTAATTGTTTCTCCAAAATTAAAAAAGGAGAGAGTCTTTTCAATAAAATTAAAAGATAAGGAATCGAAAGCTTTCTCAAAATCTATCAGCATTAAAAGACCGGGAATATTATTTTTTTCGCAATGTTGCATAATGTCATAAACAATTCTTGTATTTTCGCCAATATATCTACCTTTAATGAAACCAGTTTGGTCTTTTGATATAATAATATCTAAGACAGACTTTAAACGATTTGCAATGGAACCAGAAGCTAATTTATAAAGAACGTTTAATAATGTAATGGGTCTCCAATTTTTTAGGAATTGTTTAGGCTTATTTTCCTTAGGTATACATATAATATTTCCTAACTTAATACTCCTAGAGAACGATCCAGTCATGAATGCATGGTTAAGAGCTCTAACGACAAAATGGCCAATTCTGGACCAGAAAACTTTGAAAAAATTTGAAGTGAACCCATCACATCCTGGGCTTTTGTCATTTTTCATTTGTTTAAGTGTCTTTGTTACCTCATTGTATGTTAATAGGCCTTCTAAAGACTGTGATTGTTGCATATTAAGTTTGTCGTAATCAACATTTTGAAATTCAGAATCCAAGTTAAAAGTTACATCATTACAACATTCATCATATCGTTTTTCGTAAAAAGATTTAGTTTCTTTTAGAATTTCTTTCTGTGAGTAGATTTTTATTCCATCTTCCTTTTCGATAAACGGAATTGATTTATTAACTTGATTACGCCTTTCAAGATTACAAAAGAAATTTGTCATTTTTTCGCCTTCGTCGATCCATTTTGACCTTGACCTGATGAAAGATCCCTCTAGGCGTGCTTGCCTGATTTCATTTAGTTCTGTTTGTAGATTTAAATATTCTTCTTTATTTGCTTCGATTAAATTAGTCTCTAATATTATTATCTGTGACATTAATTCGTTTTCACGATTATTTACTTTTCTTTTCTTATATGATGCATATGAAATAGTTTTACCTCGAATTTCCATGAGAAGTGTTTCTAGAAACAATTCATCATTTATACTAAACTGAATTTCATTTTTGTCAATATTTAGAAGGTTAGTATGATTATAAATCGGGAGAGAATATTGTATAATTATTTCATTAATTTTCTTGTTAATACTGTCAACATAGTCTTTATCTTTAAATAAAGAGTTATTGAATTTCCAATAACCTTTTCCATATTCAATTTCAGAAAAGTTAAGGTTTAAGACGATACATGAATGATCTGATCTATAACTTATATCAACATCACAATTTTGAACGAATTCAAGCAGATTACTTGTTATAAGAAAAAAATCTAATCGTCCTTGTTGTAAAGGGTTCAGTCGTTTCCATGTAAATTTCTCTGTGCTCCCATGTATTATCCTAAATGGATCATTCAATTCTCTTTCAGATATTTGAGATTGTAGAAATGTTCTACAATTAATATGGTGTTCAGATTTTTTGCAATTTTTGTAATCTAATAACGGGTTTAAAACTAGATTAAAATCACCGCATATAACAAATGATTCGGAACTATTACATGAATCAATAGTGTCGAAAATATTTTGAAAAAATCTAGGATCATCGACATTTGGTGCATATATATTTATTAGGAGAAATACGGTATCCAAATACTTTAATTCTAGAATAATTAGTTGACCATTATGGTCCATTTGTACGTTCGTTATTTGGATCCCTGAATCTTTTTTTATCAAAACACAAACGCCTCTAGCATTTGTCTTACCATGACTGTAATAACAATCTCCATTCCATTCAGAATAAATCTTTTTTTCTATATCTTGTGAGAAATGTGTTTCTTGGAAACAAATAATATCTGATTTTTTTTGCTTGAATAGAGAAAATAAATCGAAGCGTTTTTTGCTATTGTTTAAACCGCGGCAATTGTACGAGAGAATTTCTAAATTATTCATGATTGGTATAGGTGCTGATTACATAACACTGAGATCTTGATGCAGAGGAAGGTACAGGATCATATACGTTTGGACATATTTGTATACATTTTTCATATATGGCAAGGTAGCACATTGTATTAGAAACAAGAGGACCCTGAGGGCCCTAAATCGCTCACCTGAGTTGTGTTTTAATAATGCCAAATAACTTTGCATATGTTACGCATTGTTGTCCCAGGGAAGAATTTGGCCATGTAGTTTCAGAGGACATGTTGTTTACAGAAATTGATCAGCTTTTATGACATTTCCCATTTTCTGATGCCACAGCAACCAGAGTTTTTCATAGATTTCAATTCTTTTAAAAAATATAGCAATTTTTATAAGGGACCACCCAATGAACATTACTGCCAAGTTTGTTGATTTTGACCGAGAAGTTAAGGAGGAGATGTCGTTAAAAGAAGTTGTTGAGCTTTTGTGAAAATTCCCATTTTCCGATGCCACGGCAACCATAGTTTTCAATGGATTTCAATTCTGTTAGCAATTTTTATAAGGGACCACCCAAGGAATATCTCTGCCATGTTTGGTTGATTTTGACCGAGAAGTTAAGGAGGAGATGTCGTTAAAAGAAGTTGTTGAGCTTTTGTGAAAAATCCCATTTTCCGATGCCACGGCAACCATAGTTTTCCATGGATTTCAATTATTTTAGCAATTTCTATAAGGGACCACCTAAGGAACATTTCTGCCAAGTTTGGTTGATTTTAACCCAGAATTTAAGGAGATGTGGTTTAAAGAAGTTGTTGAGCTTTGTTAAATTTACCATTTTCCGATGCCACGGCAACCAGAGTTTTTCGTGGATTTCAATTATTTTAGCAATTTCTATAAGGGACCACCTAAGGAACATTTCTGCCAAGTTTGGTTGATTTTAACCCAGAATTTAAGGAGGAGATATGGTTTAAAGAAGTTGTTGAGCTTCGTTAAATTTCCCATTTTCCAATGCCATGGCAACCAGAGTTTTTCATGGATTTCAATTATTTTAGCAATTTTTATAAGGGACTACCCAAGAACCATCTCTGCCAAATTTGGTTGATTTTGACCCGGAAGTAAAGGAGGAGATGTCGTTTAAAGAAATTGTTGAGCTTTTGTGAAATTTCCCATTTTCTGATGCCATGGCAACCAGAGTTTTTCATGGATTTCAATTCTTTTAAAAAATATAGCAATTTTTATAAGGGACCACCCAATGAACATTACTGCCAAGTTTGTTGATTTTGACCGAGAAGTTAAGGAGGAGATGTCGTTAAAAGAAGTTGTTGAGCTTTTGTGAAAATTCCCATTTTCCGATGCCACGGCAACCATAGTTTTCAATGGATTTCAATTCTGTTAGCAATTTTTATAAGGGACCACCCAAGGAATATCTCTGCCATGTTTGGTTGATTTTGACCGAGAAGTTAAGGAGGAGATGTCGTTAAAAGAAGTTGTTGAGCTTTTGTGAAAAATCCCATTTTCCGATGCCACGGCAACCATAGTTTTCCATGGATTTCAACTATTTTAGCAATTTCTATAAGGGACCACCTAAGGAACATTTCTGCCAAGTTTGGTTGATTTTAACCCAGAATTTAAGGAGATGTGGTTTAAAGAAGTTGTTGAGCTTTGTTAAATTTACCATTTTCCGATGCCACGGCAACCAGAGTTTTTCGTGGATTTCAATTATTTTAGCAATTTCTATAAGGGACCACCTAAGGAACATTTCTGCCAAGTTTGGTTGATTTTAACCCAGAATTTAAGGAGGAGATATGGTTTAAAGAAGTTGTTGAGCTTCGTTAAATTTCCCATTTTCCAATGCCATGGCAACCAGAGTTTTTCATGGATTTCAATTATTTTAGCAATTTTTATAAGGGACTACCCAAGAACCATCTCTGCCAAATTTGGTTGATTTTGACCCGGAAGTAAAGGAGGAGATGTCGTTTAAAGAAATTGTTGAGCTTTTGTGAAATTTCCCATTTTCTGATGCCATGGCAACCAGAGTTTTTCATGGATTTCAATTCTTTTAAAAAATATAGCAATTTTTATAAGGGACCACCCAATGAACATTTCTGCCAAGTTTGTTGATTTTGACCGAGAAGTTAAGGAGGAGATGTCGTTAAAAGAAGTTGTTGAGCTTTTGTGAAAATTCCCATTTTCCAATGCCACGGCAACCATAGTTTTCAATGGATTTCAATTCTGTTAGCAATTTTTATAAGGGACCACCCAAGGAATATCTCTGCCATGTTTGGTTGATTTTGACCGAGAAGTTAAGGAGGAGATGTCGTTAAAAGAAGTTGTTGAGCTTTTGTGAAAAATCCCATTTTCCGATGCCACGGCAACCATAGTTTTCCATGGATTTCAATTATTTTAGCAATTTCTATAAGGGACCACCTAAGGAACATTTCTGCCAAGTTTGGTTGATTTTAACCCAGAATTTAAGGAGATGTGGTTTAAAGAAGTTGTTGAGCTTTGTTAAATTTACCATTTTCCGATGCCACGGCAACCAGAGTTTTTCGTGGATTTCAATTATTTTAGCAATTTCTATAAGGGACCACCTAAGGAACATTTCTGCCAAGTTTGGTTGATTTTAACCCAGAATTTAAGGAGGAGATATGGTTTAAAGAAGTTGTTGAGCTTCGTTAAATTTCCCATTTTCCAATGCCATGGCAACCAGAGTTTTTCATGGATTTCAATTATTTTAGCAATTTTTATAAGGGACTACCCAAGAACCATCTCTGCCAAATTTGGTTGATTTTGACCCGGAAGTAAAGGAGGAGATGTCGTTTAAAGAAATTGTTGAGCTTTTGTGAAATTTCCCATTTTCTGATGCCATGGCAACCAGAGTTTTTCATGGATTTCAATTCTTTTAAAAAATAAAGCAATTTTTATAAGGGACCACCCAATGAACATTACTGCCAAGTTTGTTGATTTTGACCGAGAAGTTAAGGAGGAGATGTCGTTAAAAGAAGTTGTTGAGCTTTTGTGAAAATTCCCATTTTCCGATGCCACGGCAACCATAGTTTTCAATGGATTTCAATTCTGTTAGCAATTTTTATAAGGGACCACCCAAGGAATATCTCTGCCATGTTTGGTTGATTTTGACCGAGAAGTTAAGGAGGAGATGTCGTTAAAAGAAGTTGTTGAGCTTTTGTGAAAAATCCCATTTTCCGATGCCACGGCAACCATAGTTTTCCATGGATTTCAATTATTTTAGCAATTTCTATAAGGGACCACCTAAGGAACATTTCTGCCAAGTTTGGTTGAATTTAACCCAGAATTTAAGGAGATGTGGTTTAAAGAAGTTGTTGAGCTTTGTTAAATTTACCATTTTCCGATGCCACGGCAACCAGAGTTTTTCGTGGATTTCAATTATTTTAGCAATTTCTATAAGGGACCACCTAAGGAACATTTCTGCCAAGTTTGGTTGATTTTAACCCAGAATTTAAGGAGGAGATATGGTTTAAAGAAGTTGTTGAGCTTCGTTAAATTTCCCATTTTCCAATGCCATGGCAACCAGAGTTTTTCATGGATTTCAATTATTTTAGCAATTTTTATAAGGGACTACCCAAGAACCATCTCTGCCAAATTTGGTTGATTTTGACCCGGAAGTAAAGGAGGAGATGTCGTTTAAAGAAATTGTTGAGCTTTTGTGAAATTTCCCATTTTCTGATGCCATGGCAACCAGAGTTTTTCATGGATTTCAATTATTTTAGCAATTTTTATAAAGGACCACCCAAGGAACATTTCTGCCAAGTTTGGTTGATTTTGACCAAGTACTTTAGGAGGAGATGTCGTTTAAAGAAATTGTTGAACTTTTGTGAAATTTCCCATTTGCCGATGCCACGGCAACCAGAGTTTTTCATGGATTTCAATTATTTTAGCAATTTTTATAAGGGACCACCCAAGGAACATTTCTGCCAAGTTTGGTTGATTTTGATCCAGTAGTTTAGGAGGAGATGTCGTTTAAAGAAATTGTTGAGCTTTGTTAAATTTACCATTTTCAGATGCCACGGCAACCAGAGTTTTTCATGGATTTCAATTATTTTAGCAATTTTTATAAAGGACCACCCAAGGAACATCTCTGCTAATTTTGGTTGATTTTGACCCAGTAGTTTAGGAGGAGATGTCGTTTGAAGAAATTGTTGAGCTTTTGTGAAATTTCCCATTTTCCGATGCCACGGCAACCAGAGTTTTTCATGGATTTCAATTATTTTAGCAATTTTTATAAGGGACCACCCAAGGAAGATTTCTGCCAAGTTTGGTTGATTTTGACCAAGTACTTTAGGAGAAGATGTCGTTTAAAGAAATTGTTGAGCTTTTGTGAAATTTCCCATTTTCCGATGCCACGGCAACCAGAGTTTTTCATGGATTTCAATTATTTTAGCAATTTTTATAAGGGACCACCCAAGGAACATTTCTGCCAAGTTTGGTTGATTTTGACCCAGTAGTTTAGGAGGAGATGTCGTTTAAAGAAATTGTTGAGCTTTTGTGAAATTTCCCATTTTCAGATGCCACGGCAACCAGAGTTTTTCATGGATTTCAATTCTTTTAGCAATTTTTATAAGGGACCACCCAAGGAACATTTCTGCCAAGTTTGGTTGATTTTGACCAAGTACTTTAGGAGAAGATGTCGTTTAAAGAAATTGTTGAGCTTTTGTGAAATTTCCCATTTTCCGATGCCACGGCAACCAGAGTTTTTCATGGATTTCAATTCTGTTAGCAATTTTTATAAGGAACCACCCAAGGAACATTTCTGCCAAGTTTGGTTGATTTTGATCCAGTAGTTTAGGAGGAGATGTCGTTTAAAGAAATTGTTGACGCCGTGACGGACAGACGGACAGACGGACAGACGGACAGACGGACGCCGGACATTGATAGATCACAATACCTCACCTTGAGCACTTCGTGCTCAGGTGAGCTAAAAACACAAAAAACAACAAATAAACAAAACATGGAGGAAAGAAATGTGAATGTGTTGAAATACACTTGGCATTAAGATAATTGATACTTTTAGAATATTGAATATATCATATCATTGTTATTGCGCTAAAACTGAGAAATGTGCGAAACCAATAGGGGTCTATTTTCATCCATTTAATTATTATCAATCAAAATGGACAAACAGTAATATTCCGTCGGTGTAGTTCAGAAAGCTCTTCAATCAAGCTGTGGTTACAAGATTTCACAACAGCACCTATCATTTATCGATTTATACTGGTAAAAATCCTTATATTTTAGCACAGAACTTATCCCTACTGATCTCACACTTGCCTAATACTTGAACAATTTGTGTTTGGTTTGAAGTTTCATGTGAAGAGTTATTGGTAAATAAATCCGAGCAAAAATATTGTGTAAAAAACAGTGTACAGTGTAAAAGACCGTCAATATCTAACATTTTCTTCTTTTTCCTCATTTTGCATTACCGTGGAAGTGGATAGGCCCTATATTATATTTTTGCCGTTTGATAAAGAGCTAAAGACATATGTTGCACTGGGTCTCCACCCTTAGGGTTTGACCTTCAGTGAGATTTTGTACATTGTGAATAAACGTTTTATGAGGAAAAGAACCTCGTTCGTCCAAAAAAGTCTATGATCATCACACTGGGCCTCCATCACAAACAGATTGTAAATTTGACCTTCAGTGTGACGATGATTGGTGAATAGATCTACTAAAAAGTGCTTGAATTTTGCCGATCAGAATACAGTATGGATATATTGCGTAATGCTTATCTCCCTTTACATTGGACGTAGCTGTTATCAACAGTACAGACACGCTTTCCTGCAGTGCATATTTGCTCACATGTCTGTAGATGTAAAATTATATTTACCATTCACGTTAGCAAAAACATGCACAGAAACACAAAAAATCTGTTGACAGCGGGAGTTTGTGTTTGTGTGGGGTAAGGGGGGGGGGGGGTTGGGCATCAGCAACAACGACCCTAAAACAATATACAACAAAGCAAAAAACAATTAAACCTGTTTAACATACAGATATACCGGTATATTCCACCAAAATCAACACAGGGCAACCTAAAAGTCTTGTACAAAGTCCGCTAGGTGAGCGTCTCGACAAAGATTGCCGATGTGGGGTCATTACGTAGGCAGTTGTTCCGGGTTAATAAGGTCAGACTATACCACATCCATCCTACTATAACGGATTTAAAACCAGAATGGAATGATCATAGTTGTATTGGTTTATCAACACAACTGCAATCATCCACGCTCAACCATGAACCCGTTACAGTTTTACTTAATAGGTCGTCTGCAATAAGTAATAGGATTCAATTATATCAAGTATAGATTGACTTAATTTCGGGCAAACAATAGTATTTCGTCGGTGTTATTCCAAAAACTCACAACCACAGCTTAGCTGGAGCTGAAGTTACGAGTCTCTAAAACAACACCGACGGTTTATATTGAGAGAGAGGGAAAAACATAACGTTTTTGGTTGTTCAAATATGTGGGGTGTTGCAGACGATAATTTAAATTTTGTCTGTTGGGAATGAAATTTATTTTGGGAAATGAAGAAATTGCTTTTAAACAGGCGATTACTTCATTTTCCACAATATCTTCCAACTATTTTTTTCTTGTTGGACGTCAAAAGGCGAAACTATTGTAGGAAATGCGTTTCAAATTGGCCTACTATATAATACAAGCATGCTGTTTTGTTAACAAGTTTACACAATACATTATAGTATAGTCCGGTCACGCCTCTATGTCACCAGTCTACAAAATATATGTATATTAGAAAAAATCAATACATGTGTTCATAATCTTGCATGCAATGACTCAAATCCTGCAGGTGTCCAAAACCAGCAAGATTCGAACCATCGTATGCAAAAATATTTTGAAAGTTTACAGCAGACAATAATCTGCATCACAATATCGTAACTGGACTATAGTTGTCTAGCACAATTAACCTTTGAACTTACGAATATGAATGCATAGTGAATTTGGCACATAAGTTTGGTAACAAGAAAATTCTCTCCTTTTATGATTTTCAACAATGTTTTACGTATTCCAAAAGAATTATAGCGGCCTTTGACGTTTCTTTTGTAGAGGTTATGGGATACTAAATATTGGGGGAAAGGAAGCCATCGCTGATAATCAGCAATTTCTACCTATCCATCGATACTTAATAAGCAATAGCATTACCATTTTCTGAAAAATGTGTCGTCTGCATCTCTCTTTCTACTGTATCAGTATGAAGAAATTCTGTTTGTGAGATTGTCAAATACAATGTATATCATACCTGATTTAAAGAAAGGGTTATTATGGAAAGGGGAAAACATTATTCAATTAATTTGTACTCTAGATTAAAAATAGAGCATATCGGGGTATTTTCAAACTGATTGGTTGTCTGCTTGATTATAGTTTACCCCATTCCTAAAACAAGAAAATAACTTCTTTTAACATCCAATGGTTACAGAGTGTGAATGGGGATAAAAAAAATATTGATGGAAAACAAGAAGAATGTTGACAGTCAATATTCTATCCTTTTCCTTCGATTTTTTGTGCAATATACAGAATATTTGTAGTTTTTCACCATCATC
Source organism: Fragum sueziense (assembly GCA_963680895.1). Lineage (NCBI taxonomy): Eukaryota > Metazoa > Mollusca > Bivalvia > Cardiida > Cardiidae > Fragum > Fragum sueziense. The sequence continues at coordinate 55,893,434 of OY804596.1, forward strand.
CTATTATGTGAGACGACTTTCAAATGGAACAACGTTGTATCATCCCTATAAAATGTATAATAATACAAACAAGGTAGTTATCAACACAAAGGCAAAAAGATGAAACACATTGAAAAGAGGATAAGCCAATAAGATTGTTTTTTCTCATTTAACAGTGTTAAATACAGGGGTACTAAAGCGTATCGGGGTATATTCAGTCTGATTGTCTGTGTTATTATTATTTACCCCTTTTCTAAACAAAAGATAAAAAACGGCGCTATAAATAGGCGCATGTATTGACTGAGTCTGAAGGTGATAAAAAACATTGACGGAAGACAAGAAAATCGTTTCAAACAATATTTTCTACACTTCCTTCAATATTTGTGTGTAAAATGCTAACTATTTGTATAAATCACTTTAAGTTTGATATTTGCAATGGCGCTCAACATGGACAATTCTAGAATTTTGTTGATTTGGTAATTGTTAAAGAATTATTTTAAGTACGTGTATACAATCATATCAATGATATCACTCATAGATTTGATAAATAGCTAATATGGGTATACAAAAAAATGCAAAACGTCAACAGTAATCTGAAGAAGAAGACCAGCAGAAACACCTAGAAAAGAGGCAATGTCAAAAAAAATATGTTGACTTTGACTCGCTTCACAGTGTTCACTACAGATGCGGCAGGAGCTTATCAATGTACATTTAGACAGCCTGGTTCTTTGCAATGATCAGTGCTACATCATCGAAAATATCGAATTCAACGCGTTGTCCGCCAATGGTTTTTCCGAAAACAGATCCGTTAAAGAACCATGCACTGTCTATCATTTCATGGAGGCTGAGTCTATTTATCAGCGTCGTATTAAGCCGAGTGACATCATCCGCGATTCTATTACCTGCTGATTTTAGTTGTTTCCGTTTCCTCATTATCTCCGTTTTAACACTATTGTTTATCAGTTTCATGATCACCGGGCGCGTACTGCTATTTTTTGTCGGTAGTCTATGAATAGCGATCACTGATTCGCGTTTTAATGTGACTCCCTGGCTCGCGAGGATCGATCCTACTTTCTCAACCAACGTTTCCTCTGTCTCGTTCGGTTCCTCCACCACGTTCATCATTTTCACATTATTTTTCCGCGAGTATTGTTCATTGTGATTGCTCATTTTGATGGCCTCGTTAACATCCCGTTTGTTCTCCTCGATTCGATCGTTTGTCTCAGCATTTCTGTCAGATATTTCACGCACCTTCTTCTCTAATGAATCCTTTAGGTTCTCGTTTTCCAGGCGCAAGGATGCCATTTCTTCACTCAATTTTTCAAATTTTTCATTTAATTGTCTCTGTAGTTCTACCATTATCTTGCTTTCCATCTGCTTTGTGATTTCTGTGATGGTCTTATCGATCATGTGTTGGACATCTTCTTTTTTCACAATGTTTTTGAGTTCTCCTCTAATATGTTTTAACTCTTTGGTCATGTGTTCAAGTTTCATGTATATTGGGTTTTGTTCCTCACTATCAGCCTCCGAGCATACACTCTCATCTGGGTTGTTTTTCTTCTGAGGTTTTGTTTTGACTGCTCGTGGGGCTTGACCTCTTCCCGTCATGCTTACAAATAGGTTAGTAACAGGTTAGTCACATATACAGCCTTGATATTTCACACATTGACACCTCCTATCAGGACATTTCACATTTGACCATGACCTTGGCCTGTGTTACCTTGACCTTGATGTTTGACCTACTTTAACAAAACTTTACCTGGTCTATACCTAGTGTTCTTTTACATATGTAGCCTCGATATTTCACACATGGTCACTTCCAACCAAGACATTTCACATTTGAGCATTTGACCTTAGACCTTGACCGTGGAGTTTGACCTACTTTAAAAAAAAATAACCTGGCCTTTATATCATGTCCTGTCACCTATACAGCCTCGATACTTTACACATGGACACCTCCTACAAAGGCCTTTCACATTTGACCATGACCTTGGCCTGTGTGACCTTGACCTTGGAGTTTGACCTACTTTTAAAAATCTTTAACCTGGCCTACATCTTATGTCCTTTTACAACTACAGCCTTGAAATTTGACACATAGACACCTCCTACTAAGATCTTTCACATTAAGCCATGACCTTGGCCCTTGTGAACTTGACCTTGGAGTTTGACCTACATCAAAGGTAGGCGATTCAAGGGGCATATATGTTTTACAAACATCTCTTGTTTATTTAGTATTTTTTCTTTGTGTTGAAAGACATGATTAGTTGAATCTTCGCATGATAAACGAATTGTTTATTTATTCATTTTTGTTGTTGTTGTTGTTGTTTTTGCCTTTGTTTTTTTATATATATAAAATGCTTAGTCAATTATACAATTAACTTACCGATATCTTCTTAATCACCAATTGAAGGTATCTGCGATAGGTACTCTCATGCGACTGGACCCTTTTTAAAAACGAACTGATGAAAATTCATGCGTGAATTTTAACATTATTACACAACCGACCCTTTTGGTTCTAATTGACTCCATGCATATTTCATGGACACGAAAACTATCGTAAGATTTTAGCTCATCTAAGCACAAAGTGTTCGAGGGGAGCTATTGTGGTCGCTCACCGTTCGTCCGTCTGTCCGTCTGTCAGCAATTTATTTAAATATCTTCTTCTCCTAAACTAATCGACTAATTTCGACCAAACCTTGCAGGAATTTTCCTTATGAGGGCCTGCTCAAAACATTTATGCGTGATTTTGAACATTATTACACAACCACCATCTTTGGTCCTGGTTGACTCGAGGCACATTTTATTTAAACGAAAAATGAGTCAATCTCTTTAAGACATGTCCATGAGTTTTTCATTGTCAAAAATGTTGGGCATGACAGGGCAGGGTTTATCTGACTGAGAGAAATTGTAAGATAGTTCGTCAAAAAATCTTCTTCTCGTGAACCAATGGGGCCAATTTTGACCAAATTTGACAGGAACGTTCCTTGGGTGGCCAATTTCAAAACTTGCTCCCAAATTATTTTATTTGTCAAAATATGGGTGTGGCAGGACGGGGCTAATATCACTTCTATCTTCTAATCTGAAAATTGTATGAAAATCAACCATTGTGCATTCGAATCAAACTTTGAGGGAATGTTCCTTAAATGCTTTTCAACAGGTTTTAATGAATTATTGATTCGTAAAACTGTAGGCGTTGACGGAAGGTGCTTATCCATGTAAGAGAAATCTTAAGAGAATTCTTTAAAAAAAATACCAAACTTAGCACGAATGTTCATTGGTTTACCCATTTGAAAAATTGTTCGCGAATTTTTTATTTGTTAAAGAAATTTTGGCGCGGCAGGGCAAGGCTTACCCAATCAACCAATTGGCCATTGTTATGCCTTTGAATTCAACAAAATTGACTTTTTGTCCATGTCAGACTGGATCAGTTGAGCAATTTAGGTCACTCATGGTCCTCTTGTTTTAATAAGACATGCCCTGGTGTTTTTTTCACATTTCTTATACCTTGTATTACAGGCTCTCAAATATAGTCGATGCACAATCAACCATTTGGCCATTATTATGCCTTTGAATTCAACAAAATTGACATTTTGTACATGTCAGACTGGATCAGTTGAGCGATTTAGGTCAGTCATGGTCCTCTTGTTTCAATAAGACGTACTCTGTTGTCTTTTTTCACATTCCTTATACGGTGTAATACAGGCTCTCAAATATAGCCAGTGCACAACTAACCACTGACAACCCGAACATTGCGGATTTGAGTGATCCGAATAGACCAACAAAACTGGCAGAAAGATACCAGCAAATATATGATGATGAATGGACAGATGCTTACGAGGCTTATGGAAAGGAAAGAAAAATGAAAGAACACGAAATTTGCTACAAATTACTGGAAATTCTTGAGGTAAGAAGAGTTCTAACATGTACATGTACAAATATTACAATATGAGCTTTCTGATTCTAAATCGCTAAAAGCATGACGATGAGACGATTCTGGATGCACGATTCTGATCAGGGTAAAATCTGAAATATGACTGCAACAGATATTTTCTATCAATTATTTCTTTGTTTGCTAGCACTTTTTAGCTCCACCGGAAAAAGGCCAGTCGAGCTATTGCCATGGCGTTCTGTCCGTCCTGCCCCCGTCCGTGCGTGCGTTCACCCGTCCGTAAACTTTTTCTTGTATGCACTCTAGAGGCCAAGTTTTTGGTCCTATCAACTTGAAATTCGATCAGAATAATTGTCTTGATAAAATAACGGACGAGTTCGAAATTGAGTCAACTAGGGTCAAAACCTAGGTCACGAGGTCAAATCTTAGTAAAACCTTATATGCACTCTAAGGCCACATTTACTGCCTAGTCAATCTGAAATTTAATCAGAATGATTGTCTTTATGAAATATCGGACGAGTTTGCAATTGGGTTACATGTAACTGAGTTAAAAACTAGGTTAAAGTTAGAGTAGGTGGTTTAAAGTCCTTATATCTTTGAGCAGATTTCAAAGACTTTACACTTTAACCCACGATCATCGAGTTTCAAGGCGACTGTTAACCCATTGCGCCTACAGCTAGCCACAGCACACCGACTTTTACTCTCACATGTACCCATTTATACACTTGGGTGAATAGGAGAAACAAGGGACTATTTTTTTTTGCTCAGAAAAAATCCCATGGCACCGGCAGGATTTGAACCCAGGTCCCTTCGATTCAGAAGCCCACGTCTTACCTCTAGACCACAGCGCCCCATTGTTGTAGGTCACAGGGTCATATCTTAGGAAAACCTTGTATGCACTCTAGATTGCCTTTTTTTGTCCGATCAACCAGAAATTTTGTCAGAATGATTGTTTGGATAAAATATCGGACGAGATCAAAATTTGGTCAACTGGGGTAAAAAAAAAAATAGGTCACAGGGTCAAACCTTAGAAAAACCATGTATGCACTCTAGAGGCCACATTGTAGCCCTTTCAACCTGAAATTTGGTCAGAATGATTGTCTTGACAAAATCTTAGACAAGTTCGAAATTGTGTCAACTGGGGTCAAAAACTAGGTCACGGGGTCAAACCTTAGAAAAATCTCGTATGCACTCTAGCTACCCCATTTTTTGTTTCAATCAAATTAAATTTTGTCAGAATAATTGTCTTGATTTAGTCATGGAGGAGTTTAAAATTGTGTCAACTTGGGTAAAAAAAACTAGGTCACGGGGTCAAATCTTTGAAAACATTTGTATGCATTCTAGATGTCCCGTTTATGAGCTAATTCTTTAATTTAAGCCAGTGGAGCGAAACAGGCCCTCTTATGCATCTAGTTTTATTGTTAGAATACAATCGAAGTTAAAAACAACAATTTTGTCAAATTCAAGTCCTTCAACTCAGGACGTAGGAAAGCTCAAAGAAACGTCTTCGAGATATTATTGTCACAGTTTATTCAAGTTTTGTCTTGGTTCTATCTTGAACGTGGTAGGTTGAAAACGAAAATGCGTTTCATTAAATAACACATAACGACTAAGTTTAGTTAAAAACTGTTGTAAAATACTTACAGTTTATTATATCGAATTCGGTAATTGAAGGCCAAATCTTTATTACAACAAATAACAACTTTTTTTGTTAAAACACACTTTCATTTGAAAGAAATGAAGTTTACGCTCTATTGCAGACAGGGGCCGCGGCCTTAGCGCAGTTGGTAGCGCATCTGACCCTCATTCGAGAGGTCCCGGGTTCTATACCGGGCCGCGGCCAATACCCTTTCTGACAAAATTGTCACCCACCAATGGGTTTGAAATCGTTAACCTAAGTGGGCGAGCAGCTGGAGGCTCGGTAAGGGTGATGTGGTAGTACTGGTTTGAGAAACAACAGGAATCCATGGGTAGGTGCTCCAGCCGCCGCGATATGACCCCGGTAGTTGAAAACGGCGTAAAACCCCAATAAACTCAAACTCAAACTATTGCAGACAGCTGAATCAGAATGCAAAGCAATAGCAGATGTACACTTTAAACAGCTATGTTTGGCTTTTCAAAGCCCTATATCGAATGAGGTAAGTGTATATGGAGTAGTCGTAGATAAATTGTTTGATTTGGGTGACGATGTCGAATAAGACGAATTTGTTATAGTGTAAAATATGTACATGTAAATGCATTCAACTAGCCTTGTTTATACAAATACTTTATTCATTTTAAATATCATTGTACTGGTACAAATAAGACGAATTTGTTATCGTGTAAAATATGTACATGTAAATGCATTCAACTAGCCTGGTTTATACAAATCTTTTCATCATTTTTACTAATTTACTGGTACAACCCATCCTCGGAAACCCCGCGGTCATAGCTACGCTACATGACCCCTGGGATATTTGGCCAGAAAGACTTTGAATAGGCCGCTCCCAAATGCCGCCGTTTCATTGGTTCCATCATCATTTCATGATGGGCGAGTAGACCAATCAATCTGGCCGATACAAATCGCTAACATCTGAACAGTGATTACGTCAGAGATACGTAATTTAGTCCTGATTCAAGGTAGATACATGTAACTGCGTAGGAGATTGACAAATCGCTTCGGTTAAGTTGTCAATATGGAAGATAAATATCGTTTAGCGTGCGAAAAATTTGTTTTTTCGAGTTTAAAAGACTTCCATTTAAATAACTGTCCCCATCTTTCTATTTTAAAGCCGTATAAGATATCAGCCACCTGTAATTCTTATATAGTTGTCACACAAATTACGACTTATCATGAGCGCAGCCATCATGGTTGTAATTGACAACGCATTGACTTATGAGAGCTGTTTTTTGATTGGGTCTTGCGCTCACGCGTTTCGTATCGATTTTCGGCGGCTAATTCAAAGTTTAACTGGCCAAGTGCCCCAGGGGTCATGTAGCGTAGCTATGACTGCGGGGTTTCCGAGGATGGGTACAACCTACGAGATAAACTATTGCAAAACTCATTACCTTTATTCAAAAGAAACTTGCTAAAACAGTTTTGCATTACTGATGATTATACAGAGCCGATAAATATGTACGCAAAGGCGTTCATCGGTGTTGACGACCTATTGTTTTGCAATGTACCCAATCTTCTCATCAAAGTAATGTTCTTCAAAAAGCAGGTGAATGGAGAACTAGAAAGTGTCCATCTTAAAGTCCTTAACGACCTACGGAAGCAGACTGCAGGATTATCTGTGTCCAGTGTTCAGAAACAGGTACATTTTTATATGCAATAAAATTTTTGGCAATGGCATGTCTGACTACTCTTGTCTTTTAAACATAAACAAATATCATTTAATTTACATGTATACATTTCGGGTCGGAAATAAATGACGGCAACGCCTATTTGAGGCTGAGCTCACATACTTTTTTGTGTTGATATTCACGTAATTTGGAAAAGAATGTATTGTTAGTTATATTAGCACAACTGTGTACACTATACGTCGCCATTATTATTCTTTGGTGTATCAAAAGTAAATGGTAATATAATGTAATAAATGTGCTGAGTCGACTGTCAACAAGAATATAGATCTTATTAAAGGTCATCTTTGAGGGGTACTTTAATTATAATAGCGCGGAAAGTAACTCAAAACAATATTATTTATGGTTATGTCCAAGAATTCCTCCTCAAAATAATTAGTTATTGTTGGTACACAATTATCCGGTTTAAAAAAATGAAATGAGTGATCGTTATTTGGCGTACTCAAATGGTGACACCGAGTGGAAAAATATGTTGATCGTCACACATGCATGTTTCACATACATGTATATTACTCCTTTAAATAAAAATGATAGAATCCAATATAGAATTTATTGGAAAAAGAAACAAAGAATAAAAGGGTAAACAAAGACCACATTCCTTGGTAAGTACATGTGCTTGACGTTTGTAAATGAACGAGTTTGGTCTTATGTTACGCTATATGTTGCGCAGAGATGCACTATCGTTGTCAAAATATTCGATGTGTTGATTGCTGTGTTCAACGTATAAACGATTTCGAATATAAAATGACCATCTATGCAATATACTAGACCCCATTTTCAAACGATATTTCGAGAAAATCCTTTAAACCTTTAATTTCCTTAAACTTGACATTTAACGTGTTAAATATTTTAGTAGTAGGCCTATATCGTTTTTGTGAATATGGGATTTAGAAGCAGCAAATTTGAAAGCCACGGGCCTTTAAACGGATAGCTAAAAAAGTACATATTCATTGAACAATACGTTTTGTTTATTCGGAATAGTAACTTCGTTTACTTTTAATGGTGAACACTTGTATACAGAGAAATATATAAGGCACATGAATACCCTTACCAAAATATTAGCCCTGCCGCAAACAGTTGCGGCAACTTCGCTGCAAATTTGCGGCGAATTCGCTACAAATATTTGCCGCAAATTTGCGGCCACTTCGTTTTTCGTATGCAAATTAGCTTTCTGGCAAACTATTTGCCGCGAAGTTGCTTCAAACTGTTGCTGCAAAGTTGCAGCGAACTGTTGCTGCAAAGTTGCCGCAAACTGGTCCAAATTCTTCTCGCAAACTTCCCGCAACTATTTGCCGCAAAGTTGCGGCCACTTCGTTTTTCGTATGCAAATTAGCTTTCTCGCAAACTATTTGCCGCAAAGTTGCTGCAAACTGTTGCTGCAAAGTTGCAGCGAACTGTTGCTGCAAAGTTGCCGCAAACTCATCCAAATTCTTCTTGCGAACTTCCCGCAACTATTTGCCGCAAAGTTGCGGCCACTTCGTTTTTCGTATGCAAATTAGTTTTCTCGCAAACTATTTGCCGCAAAGTTGCAGCAAACCGTTGCTGCAACTTTCCAGCAAACTGGTTTGTTTATATTTCTTCCAATCTTCCTGCAAACAAGAAAGCTATTTGATTGAATGCAGAGTAAAATAGGTCACCTTTTCGTCAATTTGGGATTTACATTCAACCAAATACTTCCTCACTAAAACCGGAAGAGGCTTTAAATGAAAGTAAGGCCTTGGAAAGCTTTTGATTACATTTGGTGACAGTGATCAGTTTCACATTTTCTTAAGAAACCTCGCTTTACCCTATCCCAAACAAGACCTGGTTTTGACATCCCTACTAAATAAGGCTGGGGAAAACATTGAGGCAAAAGAAGTAAATACTAATAATCAGCATTTTCTCCTTTTGCCTTAGTATTTTCTAAGCTATATACACAAATCCTTTCTTTTTCTATTTTGTTGTATGCCGCAACTTTCTAATTAATTAAATACCAATTCATTAAAATCTTATCCGAAACTTTTAATTTCTTAAATTAACAGAAGTTGATGTAGATAACAGTTTTTAAAGAAGGCATATTTCTCGGATAAAAGTTATCTTTCTCAGCTCATTTTCACAAGCAAAACAAATAACATTCCTCACCAGGAAGAACAAGATTCTCAATAAACACTTTTAAGGTAGTCCACCCCTAATGAGATTCGCGAGACATCGGCATTATTTGGGCTATGTCGAAAACATCTGGCGATGAAACTTTCCATCGCCAAATGTTCACGACCGAGCCTGAATAGCTTCGGATACGTAATGATGCCGCCAAAAAACCCTGATGTTTTGTGAATCCCAAAATGGCCACATTACGGGTATTCTACCTTAAATCAATATCGGTCGTTGATGCATCAAGTCTATTAGGCTGACATTATTTTGTGTTCATCAAGTCTGTTTATTTGATTTTCGATGCGGCATGTTGTTCATTCTGTGTATCAAATCTTCAATCAATTTGTAGAAACGAATTCGCAGTCTGTTGTCCAAGAATCTTTCGTAGTTTATATTGTGCAGGTCCTTCTTCTTCCAATTCTGTATCACTTATTTACACTGTAGATTTTTCTAACACTTTGATATTCATTTTATTGGGCAATAATATAGCCCATTCACTAAAACACTCCGGCAATACATTGCGGCCCTGTTACACTTTACACTTATAGGGCATTACTACAGCCCATATTTACACCAAGCTGTTTCACAAGTGGACACAGGCGGTCAACTGGTCTCTTCAGAGTTTTTTTGATTGGTATATATATAGATCTCGGTCCCCATGCAAGTTTCTTATCTGTGATAGGTCTACATGATCCAACCAATTTTCTGCTTGTTCAGGTCGTAAATTTAAATCAATCACCATTATGATGTCCCCAATAGCAAAGTTTTAGTAACAAGCATTTGATTGACCATTAGAAGTATATGAAGCTAAATTTTTTTGTAACTTCTTACAAAACTTGTCTGTACATGTACATGTGATTAAAGGTAAATATTAGTCCAGACTGTCCATACTTTAGATGTACATTGATGTTCAACACTTCAGTTTAACTTTAAGTATTTTAGAAGAGCTGACGGGACAGTTACTTGTCGAAGTTGTTTAATTTCAACGACGTTTTTCTTATCTTTCATGTCAAAATTGGACTTCTCTGTTGCTGTACGTAGTAGCCAACAGTCTTCATATCTCCAGCATTGTAAGGTTCTGTTTACACTGGAAATAAACAAAAACAGACTTGTAAGGTTTAAATTGTGAAGAAAAACATTTTTCTCATAATGTGGGGCATTTGTAAACATTGATTTTAACAAGAGGACCATGATGGTCCTATATCGCTCTCCTGAACCTAAATGATATGAGCAACATTTTTTGTTCAATTCAATTAATATTTATTACTTTAAGACTGAAAAAGAACTTATGGCCAATAAGGTTGTGAAAATCTAACTCATCCGAGATCTAAATTATGGTGCCAAACATTGTACAGGGCTCCAGATAAGAGGGGGTGGTGACTTTTCAAACTGCAATAATGCTGTCAGTGATCATCAAACCCTATCGCTGGTGGGGAGTCAAAACCTCGTAACTACAGCTTGAATAAGCTGGAGTTACGAGGTTTTGACTCCCCACCGACGCTATGTTGTAGGTACTCATTTGTATCGTCTCGTCGAGACGATTCAAATGAGTACCCACAACACAGGATTTGAATTTGAAAAAACAAGAGATGTTTGTAAAACATATATGCCCCCTCAAGTGCCTACATTTGATGTAGGTCAAAGTCCAAGGTCAAGTTAACAAGGTCCAAGGTCATGGTCAAATATGAAAGGTCTTGGTAGGAGGTGTCTATGTGTGAAATATCAAGGCTGTATATGTAAAAGTAAAATGAAACATAGGCTAGGTTAAAGTTTTTTAAAGTAGCCCAAATGCCAAGGTCAAGTTTATGGTCAAATGTGAAAGGTCTTGGTTGGAGGTGTCCATGTGTGAAATATCAAGGCTGTAGGTGTAAAAGGACATGATATATATGCCTGGTTTCAGTCTTTTTAAAAGTAGGTCAAAGTCCAAGGTCAAGGTTGCAATATTCAAGGTCATGGTCAAATGTGGTAGGTCTTGGTAGGAGGTGTCTATGTGTGAAATATAAAGGATGTAGATGTAATAGGACATAAGATAAAGGCTAGGTTAAAGATTTCTAAAAGTATGTAATAATCAAAGGTCAAGGTCACACAGGCCAAGGTCATGGTCAAATGTGAAAGGTCTTGGTAGGAGGTGTCCATGTGTAAAATATCGAGACTGTATTGGTAACAGGACATGAGAAATATGACTAGCTTAAGTTTTTTAAAAGTAGGTCAAACTCCAAGGTCAAGGTCATGGTCAAAAGAGAAATGTCTTGGGTGGAAGTGACGATGTGTGAAATATCAAGGCTGTATGTGTAAAATGACATGAAATATAGGCCAGGTTAATGTAATGTAAAAGTAGGTCAAACACCAAGGTCAAGGTCACAAGGTTCAAGGTCATGGTCAAATGTGAAAGGTCTTGGTTGTAAGTGTCCATGTGTCAAATATCAAGGCTGTATGAGTAAAAGGACATGAAAAATATAGGCACAGTTTATTTTTTTTAAAGTAGGTCAAACTCCAAGGTCAAGGTCACAAGGTCCATGGTCAAATGTGAAAGATCTTGGTAGGATGTGTCCATGAATGAAATATCAAAGCTGTATGTGTAATAGCACATGAGATATAGGCCAAGTTTATTTTTTTAAAAAAGTAGGTCAAACTCCAAGGTCAAGGTCAAAAGTGAAATGTCTTGGCTGGAAGTGACCATGTGTGAAATATCAAGGCTGTATGTGTTAAAGGACATGAAATATAGGCAAGGTTAATGTATTATAAAAGTAGGTCAAACACCAAGGTCAAGGTCACAAGGTCCAAGGTTAAATGTGAAAGGTCTTCGTTGTAGGTGTCCATGTGTCAAATATCAAGGCTGTATGTGTAAAAGGACATGATATATCTGCTAGGTTAAAGTTTGTTTTTTTTAAATAGGTCAAAGTCCAAGGTCAAGGCCCAGCTCTGGTGAAAATTCCCAATGAGGACCCAGAATGACCCATGTTAAGACCTCATCTTCATTTACAAACATTTTGAAGACAGTTTTAGAGTAGATTCTTAAACAAGAGTATGTACAAATGCATTTTACATCACTACAGTCTAATTTGCAGCTGAATCTGAGTGACAGTATGAATACCAACTTGTTTTAGTTTTTCCCAATTTAGGTAAAAACGTCACTATTTTTCCCAATTTCACTGGCCCCTGGCCCCAAATGAAAATTGGTAGCAAGATCCCTGAGGTCACAAGGTCCAAGGTCATGGTTAAATGTGAAAGGTCTTGGTAGGATGTGTCCATGAGTGATATATCAAGGCTGTATGTGTAATAGCACATGAGATATAGGCCCAGTTTATTTTTTTTAAAAGTAGGTCAAACTCCAAGGTCAGGGTCACAAGTTCCAATGTCATAGTAATATGTGATAGGTCTTGGTCGGAGGTTTCCATGTGTCAAATATCAAGGCTGTATGTGTAAAAGGACATGATACATCGGCCAGGTTAAAGTTTTTAAAAAGTAGGTCAAACTCCAAGGTCAAAGTCCAAGGTCATGGTCAATTGTGAAAGGTCTTGGTAGGAGGTGTCCATGTGTGAAATATCAAGGCTGTATGTGTAATAGGTCATGAGATATAAGCCCAGTTTAATTTTTTTTAAAGTAGGTCAAACTCCAAGGTCAAGGTCACAAGGTCATGGTCAAATGTGAACGATGTTGATAGGAGGTATCTATGTGTGAGATATCAAGGCTGTATGTGTAAAAAGACATGAGATATAGGCAAGGTTAAGAATTAAGTGTAAAAATCAACAAAGGGCAATAACTCCCAAGAATTTGATCGGCAAGGTTATGATTCTTGTGCACTGCACCTCTCCATAATAAAATCTATCCACCTGTAAAGTTTCATGATTCTACCTTACATACTTTTTGAGTTGTGCTCTAGACAAGAATCAAGCTTGAAAATCAACAAAGGGCAATAACTCAAAAATTTGATCGGCAGAGTTACGGTTCTTATGCACTGCACCTCTCCATAATGAGATCTATCCACCTGTAAAGTTTCATGATTCTACCTAACATACTTTTTGAGTTATGCTCCGGACAAGAATCAAGCTTGAAAATCAACAAACGGCAATAACTCAAAAAATTTGATTGGCAGAGTTACAGTTCTTGTGCACCGCACATCTCCATAATGAGATCTATCCACCTGTAAAGTTTCATGATTCTACCTTACATACTTTTTGAGTTATGCTCCGGACAAGAATCACGTTTGAAAATCAACAAAGGGCAATAACTCAAAAAATTTGATCGGCAGAGTTACGGTTCTTGTGCACTGCACCTCTCCATAATGAGATCTATCCACCTGTAAAGATTCCCGATTCTACCTTACATACTTTTGGAGTTATGCTCCGGACAAGGTTTGGTCTACGGACAGACCAACCAACGGACCGACCTACCGACCGACACTTGCAAAACAATATACCCCCTGGGTAGGTTCCAGTTTAGCGCACAGGGAATTTTAGCGATTTTTATGTAGACTCTTTCTATTAAAGACAAGGGGACCAAGTTTTCATGTACAGAAAATAGTACCCATTCTCGCAAAACACCTGTTACAACGCCAATTTTGAAGATAATTACACGGGATCTTCTTTAATAAGCTACTTACATATTTATTTAGCGAAAAATCCGGTGGTCTGTACAGGTAACGAACAGTATTTTTCGTGACAGAGGCTGTTTCTCGACAAAAGGTTCGAAATTGCCATGTACGACACAAGCGTGATGTCAGCGCGTTCGGTTGTATACTCTGGTGAGTGTTTATGTCACAATGTTCCATTTGACTTTCGAACGAAACAGAACGGTTCATTATTCAATTTCACCATAATTGTCCAAAGCAATGCTTTAATTCTCATTTTTTCAAGTTTAATTTAGCATAACTGTCGATAATTTTTTTTAGTTTTCACAATTAAAAAGAATTACTTGAGTGAGTGTGCTCAACAGCGAGATGAACTCGCCCTCCATCAGTCATATGTTCATTATTACTCGAGTAATTCTTTTTCTTGTTAAAAAAATAAAATTTGTGTTCAATAAGCGTAAAAAGATACGAATTAAAGCATTGCTTTGGACAATGTTGTTGAAATTTGAAACTGAACCGTTCTGTTTCGTTCGAAAGTCAAGGGGAACATTGTGATAAAAACACTGACTCACCAGAGTGTCCCAAGCGAACGCTCCTAAAATTGCCGAAATCTAAATTCCGTTGAGTCGGCAAAACATTCAACAAATTAAAGCTGAATTCTTTGTGATATTATTCAACAAGGAAGGTTGGTGAAAGATTTTAATTTATTTTATCGTTTTAATGCATGTTTTGGCCACGATCATGCACAAACTAGCAGATTTAGTCCTACAAGCGGGGGTCACACGGTCACGTCGTTCATGGCGTTTTCAAACCTTTCGTCGAGAAACCGGCCTCTGTCACGAAAAACTATGATCGTTACGCGTACAGACCACCAGATTTTTCGCTAAATAAATATATATGGAGTTAATTAGTGAAGATCTCGTGTAATTATCTTCAAAATTGGCGTCGTAATGGGTGTTTTGCGAGAATGGGTACTATTTTCTATACATGAAAACTTGGTCCCCTTGTCTTTAATAGAAAGAGTCTACATAAAAATCGCTAAAATTCCCTGTGGTTTAGCAGTCCCCAGACAAAATGGCCGCCACTCTGTTACCGTACATTAAGAAGTAAAGGGATGAAATAGCGTACTTCTTCATCAATAAAAGGGAAAATAAGCGTGGGTGTGGGGGCGGCAGCCCCCATAAATGATTTTAAAATGAAATGAAGCGGGGTGTGGGGGCGGCAGCCCCATAAATACATTCAAGTGGACAAGGTAAATGGACGCCATTTTGGTAGGGACCGCTAAACTGGAAGTGTTCCGGAACACATCTAGTATACCAGTCCCTATTTTCTAGGAAGTATTTTTGGGGGCTGCCGCTGGGAACAGGTAGATCTACTGCATTCTGTCCTTTGATTGGTCAATCGATATAATCGATAGACCAATGAAACGGCTCGGTGTATGGAAAGCGTCACCTGTCCAGGCCGTCTGAGTGACCGTCAGATATTAGCTATTACCGTACTTAAATCCGTAGTAGATTTCAGGTACGGGAACTAGACTACCGCCCCCACACCCCCGCTTTATTTTATTTTGAAATTATTTATGTGGGCTGCTGCCCCCACACACCCGCTTATTTCTTCTTTATTGATGAAAAATTACTCTATTTTGTCACTTTACTGGCGACCATTTAGTTTGGGGACCGGCTAACTAGAAACTACCCTAAAAATAGTAGGGTACAGTCAAGTCGCCAATAGCGGATATTCCCCAATAACGGATCGATACGATATTCTGTATCTGATTACAGAGATACGATTCAAGATAAATAAAAAAATGAATTATTCTTGCGTTAGTAATCCATCAATCTCCCGAAAAACGAAAAACACTTTTTTCAAACCGAAAGTACAATCGATCTATGTGTGTAGACGCTTAACAAGCCTTCCGAAGAGCGCGCAATTTGCCTCGTTTACGAATCTGCCAAACTGCTCTAGGAAACCGCTGATCAAGAAAGGCGCAAAAGAAAATCTTCGTTTTTTAGCCATAAAACAGCAAAAACATCTTCACCAAGAAATTTTAGATCTTCGCATGTGATAGTGTAAGTACATATGTAATTATTTGGATAGTTTTAACCCGATATGCAGTCGCCAATAGCGGATAGCCGAAGCCTGAATCATCAATTTTCGAGGGGTTGTCTCAAAATATTTATGAGCTGTCAAAACCCTTTTTTTTATATTTCTAATTCTTAAAAGACTTTTAAGTTGGAAATTTAAATATTTTATTGTGCACAGAAAGACCAAAACAACAACAACAACAACAACAACAGACAGGCCTATTACTGAAGACAATTGAAATTTCAGACGATATTTTTACGTGCGTCATGACAGTCAGTGCGCGTTTTCTGCATCAAATGCAAAAAGTGCTTTATTTCATAATTTATGTTTATATTTAAGTATAAACCGTCTGCACCACAAAAAACATATTTTTTGCAATGAACATTTCTTTGAAAGATGCATCCTGTCTAAGGGCATTTCAATTAAACAGGTTACTGCAACATAGGGATCCCAGGACAAAATGACTACCATTTCTAACAGTATTTTACTACTTTCCCCAAACACTACACAATTACATAATGTAGACCTACAGTTATTTCAATAAAACCCCTATGTTGTGGGTACTGATTTGAATCACACAGATGATCATGAGTACCTACAACATAGGATTTGATACACCAATTGATACCCCAAGTTATTTGTATATCTGCATATTTTCCTGATTCTGATATCCGAATCAAAGAAAACAGACAGAACAGCAGAAAATATAGATGAATAAGGAATTCAGAATTATGCATTTAGTATCCTGCAACTCCTTTCAATTCCAATCAGTTTATATAGATCTATTATGTGAAATCTTAGGAGAATCCTTCAACATAATGTTTTATTAATTTCAGATGACAGAAAATGGGTCCTAAAAGAAAGTCTGGAAAACGGATGAGCCCTGCTAAAAGGGCTAAAATATGTACAGCCCTCGAAAGCGTGAGTAGACATCGTAGTTCTATCAAGAAAGCTGCCAGGGATAATGGGCTGTCTTATTCATTTCTGTATAGGAGATATATGGGAGAAGTTGGCCTTTACAAAGTAAAGGGCCCGAAAACAATATTTACAGAAGAGGAGGAGAAGGCTATGGCAAATTGGCTCCAAGAGATGGCACAACGTGGTATGGGCCTACGCATGTGTGAATTTCTTGATTTCATTGAAGAATTGGTAAAGAAGGAGAAACGAAAGACTCCGTTCAAAAATGGAAGACCTGGGAAAAAGTGGTATTATGCTTTTTTAGCAAGAAACTCTGACATTATTGCAAGCAGAAATGAAACGCCACTTGAACTAAAACGATCTAAGGTGACCAAAGAGAAGACAGACGAATGGTACAGGAAATTCCAGGATTTCCTTGAGAATGAAGACTTACTCCACAAGCCTCACAAAATCTGGAATGCGGACGAAACGGGGTTTACGATGGGGTACAACAAATCAAAAGTTATTGGACCATCAAGAAAGGAAGTCACAGTTCCAAGTATAGCCAGTGGTAAGCAGAGACTCACAGTTATGTTTTGCTGTAATGCTGCTGGTCAAATGATGCCACCCTTCCATGTCTATCCTGAGCCCAAACCCAGAGGGTATAACCCATTAAATGGCTGTATTGATGGATCAGACATCGCATATACACCTAAGGGATGGATGGATACAGTGACATTTTCTATGTTTATCGACCATTTTGATAAGCATGCTGGTCAAGAGAGGCCTGTAGTTCTATTGTTTGATTCAGTTAGTAGTCATGTAAACCATGATGTATTCATGAAGGCTGTGTCAAAAGGTATTGAACTTTACAGAATAGTCCCAAATGCCACACATTTGATGCAGCCACTGGACAAAGGGGTATTTGGACCGCTGAAAGCTAAATGGCACCTAACAGCAAGGAAATACATGAGAGACAACCCTGGCCAAAATATCAGGAAAGAAAACTTCGCTGAAAAGCTGAGAGAAACATTTTTCCAGTTTTACAAGCCTTTAACAATTATTAATGCATTCAAATCATCAGGGATATATCCTGTGGACAGCAACGCCATTACACATGACATGTTGAAGCCCTCATTGACATATGCAGAGACAGATGAAAGTGGTCAAGAAAGTCTGGTCTCAGAAGAGCAGAAAAATGCGAAGGGGGCATTTGAAGTCCTTGAAAAGGCACTTACAACACCAGTGAGAAGGAGGTATAGCGCCCGGTTAGAGGAGGGATATGATGTAGAGGGTCAATCACCGTGTTATGACGTTTATAAAAAGTTATACTACAAAGCCAACAAAATTACCAATGTACCTAAAGCTAAAGGAGGGTTAGAATTATTGGCCGAAATTGCCATCTCCCAAAATAGTGATCCACAGCCAGGACCTTCAAACCAGGACGAGTCAAATGTGTCCCCAGTCCTAATCCAATCACTCAAATTTCCAAAAGCACCGGAAATAAAAAAGCCAGTACGTAAAACTCTTGTAAATGAACTCCCAGATAATCTTACATCGCCTGAATGCATCAGAAAGCTCTCACTTAAACAGTTAGAAAAGATCAAAAACTTTGCTGATCAGGAAAAGAAGAGTAAAGTAAAATTCCTTAAAAAGACTGGAAAATCAAGCAACTCTACAGGCAAAAGTAAAGGCGACACAGGAAAAGGTCCACTGAGGAGTTCAAAGAGGGGGAAAGCACCTGCAAAGGGTTCAAAGAAAAAGGAAGTGTCTGGTAACTCCGGTTATGATGAAGAGAACCCATCATGTATAGCATGTAATATTACTTGGAAGGAGGATATGGACCTCGGCTTGACGCGCACCTGGATCCAGTGCGACGTGTGTAGTTTGTGGGTACACGTAGAATGTTTATCGTTTGAGGTGCAGGAGAATGCAGCATTTACCTGCCCTGAATGTGAAAAGTAATACCTGTAACAGTTATGACAAAATTTTAGACTGGCCAGGCCTGTTGCAGATGACATTAAAATCAATACATATTACTATGACAATTTGTACATTCTTTGTATTTTATATAAGACAGAAAATTTTTTCATTTCTTCACTTAGAGTTTTCTGAATAAACAATCAAGAATTAATTGAAAGTATTGAGAGAAAAGAAGAAAAATATAATTTTCTACTTTTCTCCAATATAATGTTGTTTTAGCATTCACAGTTCCATGCTTTTGATTGACATTCATGTGTGTTGTCTTCACTTTAAACGATCAGTCAATATTTTAGTTTTTTGGACATTAACAGTTTAAGATTACTGAAAGAATATGTCAAATCAATGAAAAAATATAAGAAATTACTGGTAATTTGCAATTGTCTTCTTTCCCTAAAGTTTGTTATACTTTACATTTGATTTTTTCCTTTAACCCTTTCACAAAAAAGACCTGGTTTTGATGTCCATGAAAGTGACAAAGTAAGAAAACATATAATGAAGGAAAAGGGGGAAATGCTGATAATTAGCATTTCCTCATTTTCCATCACTGTTTCCTGTGCTAGTATGTAAACAGATCTCAAAGTTGTATATTACACTTGTTTTGCATTTACAGCAGCTTTCAATTTAGACAACCATCAAACTTTGTTTGGGAGAAGGTAAATCTAGCATTTTCCAGAACGACACAATTTAATGCATGAAATAGAAAAAAGAAACTCGTGAAAACATTGAGCCAAAAGAAGAACATTCTTATAGACAGAAATTTCTCCTTTTGTCTCAATATTTTCAGCTCAAACAAATTTATCTCTTATGTTGCATGTCATTTGAGCAATAAGCATACTACAAAACACCTTTCATTTTTAATTCCAGTCATCTGGCCAAGGTGCAGAAATAGAAAGGCCAGAGATAGTCTGCAATTCTGAGAGTCAGTCCATGTTACTTTCCAACGCTGTCATCAAGGGGTATCATGCCTTCGCCATAAAGCCACCGGTCGGTCCAATAAAGTTACATGTGGATAAAGAGTACACAAACATACATGACGAGAATGCATGTCTAGTCTGGATGCCAGGTCTAGACCAGTATCCAAAAGAAATGCATTCACAATATACTGACACAAAAAGACTTTTAAAACTTGAGGATATTGCTGGTTTACCAGTGGGCCATGTACCGAGGTCCTTAGGTGCATTCTTTCGGTCTGTGCTAGATGCAGGTGGACATGTACACGTGCTGGTCATAGGAGAGCCCGTGCCAAGTTTCCCACCTTGGCCAGCTCCAAGTACAGAAGGTGGTGGTGTTGTGATACCTTGTCACTACGAAATCACATTGCCTCAAGATTCTCTCCTCGAGAAGTTTTACGAAGAACTTAAAGTTATCATAGACGCTATACCTGAAGGTTCTGCACTCTCCCTTTCTATGCTAAAATAAATAGATTTACCATAAAAGTAGGCCTAATGGTTTTGTAGACAGTCTAATAATTTGCCATTTCATTTCTTACCTGTGATTCTTTTTATTTTCAATAAAACAAATGTAACCTAAGGTTGGGATGTAGTCTAATTCTGTCCATAAAAAACCCAAGTAGATATGTCAGTTAATTTGCAGAAAGGATTGAGGGAAAAGAAGAAAATGCTGATCACATACAGCAATATTTTCTTTTCCTTCAATATTTTCTTCTTTTTGATAACTTATACTTTTCCTAATTTCAGATATTTTTAGTACGACGATTTCTGTTGATTCAAAACTGCATTTTAAAATTTGTCATTTGTGAAAGAGTGAAAGAATTCATTTTGACCAAATGTAGTCCTTTTTGTAGAACGCAGATCCATATCATTAGTTTAACACCTCCTGAAATAAACCCTGTTCATGACACATCTAGAAGAAAAGGCTTGCGGAAAATATTGATACAAAATAAGTAAATGCCAACAATTTGTCCTTATGGCGTCAGTATAAATGAGATTAAGAATTACAAATGAGTTAAAAAAAATTGTAGTGGTTAAAAACCAAATGAGAATAGTAACGGTTGTTTTGGTTGATAAAAACAACTGTTAGGATTCTCCTTTAATTTTTCACACATGACTATATCTAAATCCATTTTCCCAACAGCTTTTGAATTGGGCCAAGCTAAAAAAAGTTGTCTAAAAAAGCGTAACTTAACACTAGAACCTGAAAATGAAAGAAATAACCAAAAGCGCTCATGTTGGCTATTTTGATACGACCCCTTGTCACGTGACCCTCTACTGGGGAACAATATCCGGTATTGGAGAAAACGGCGTCCATAAACAAACCGCTATAACGTTATTTAATAAACTCGTATCCATTCAACGAAGAATGTATCTGAAAGACCGGGTGATATCCCAACTATTAAACAACGGTTCAAATGTCCAAAAGCTTTATCTATGTGTACATTTTCTGAAGTTTGCTTAGCGATCCGCTATTGGCGACTTGACTGTACCAGCGTGGTCTCGATTCAACTGCGAATATCTTCGCCTATACCAAATGTCATGCCGTCAGACTAAATATGCATAAACAACAATGTTTTATACCTCGATTCTCGACCAAGCTGCTGAAAATAACTCGTTATTTGATGAATTAAATTGACTTTCGTTCTTCTAAAGTTACCAGTTCGTTGAAATCTTTGTTTGAAAATATTCGTTTGCGCATGCTCAGTTTATACTAGAAGCCTTCCCGTTTAGACTAGAGTACCTGGAAGTTTGTCGATATTTCTTAACGCTAACAAACGAAGCGAAGAAATATAAACAAGCTACAAGGTGAATACAACTTAGAAAGATCCAAAAATAAAATTTATGAAACAACAAAATTGGGGACATTTACATAGCTTCTAAAAGGGGCGGCTAGAATGGGCTAAGCCCCTCCCCAAAGTTGCCCAAAAATGCCGAAAGTTTCTTTTAAAATACACTGAAAATTTAGGATCAATCTAATTTTACCCCTCCGATATCTAGTAACTGGCTCTGACAGGGGCCAGATTCTCATTCCTTATGAAAATCGCTTCCTATGGACTTGACAGGCCCGTAGGAACAGGGGGGGGGGGGGCTAAGCCCCCAATGTTGGCCAAAAATGCCGAATTTTCCTTATTTCACACTGAAAATTCAGGGAAAATCCAAATCAGCCCGCCTACGAATATTCAGACACTTGGGCTTTAGCCCACCACCCAATATTAAATTGCTTCCTACGGGCCTGGGGCCTGTGTAACATTATGCCATTTGGGAAGGGTACAAAGGCTTTGCACAAATATATGGATGCATGCATGTTTGTGTAAAAAATGTGCACACATGCACATGTAACATGTACATGTGTGCACATTATGATGTACACTGATTAAAGGGACATTTCATCCTCATTTTGATTTTTTAAAGTATGTCTTGATGCCAAGATTGATTTTTATAATGGGTATCTAAATGGTATCAGTTTTTTGAAGTTGTTGATGATAGGCGATAAACACGCCTTCAAAGTTGAGACAGAAACGACA
This sequence comes from Fragum sueziense, assembly GCA_963680895.1. NCBI lineage: Eukaryota > Metazoa > Mollusca > Bivalvia > Cardiida > Cardiidae > Fragum > Fragum sueziense. Next base: position 55,915,787 of record OY804596.1, read on the forward strand.
AATTCTATATACATCTGAACTGTTGTGGACAACAATTTGTTTAATTTTAACACAAAAATATATATATTTCTCGTAAACGGCGCAATATTTTGGCTTGAAATTTTCAGAATTTTCATAAGAAAATATGCTCTTTATAATAAAAATGAAAGTGAAATTTATGAGAAAAAATTCTAAAATGTCACTTTAAAAAACAGTTAAATGACTGACTCTGTAGATGAGTTATTTGGCAACTATAATAATTATTGGATAAATTCAGAAATTGGAAACCGATTTGATTTATTGGGGTTTTACGCCATTTTCAACTTCTATGGTCATATCGCGGCGGCTGGAGCACCTAACCGTGGGTTCCGGGTATTTCTCGCACCAGTACAACCACAATATCCAAACTGAGCCTCCAGCTGCTCTCTCACATAAATGATTCACACCCATTGGTGAGAGACAAATGACTTTTGTCAAATGTCAGAATGGATACTGGCCGAGCCGGAGTTCGAACTCGCGACACCTGAGTTGACAGACTATGACGTAACCGACTGAGCTATCAGGGCTCGGCAAATTGGAAACCGAACTCTTAGTACCTTACTTATCTAGTTTGTTCTGTCGTATCATGAATTTGTTAGATTATCATCCATTCTAAATAACAAACTTGTCAACGTGAAATTTAAGCATGAACATTCTACTCTTATATTTGGCAGTGTACACATACCCCGGACTAAATGAAGATAATTTATAGATATACACTGAAAACAAATTAAGTCGGTCTTTATGTATTGGTTCAGAATTTTGAGTCTATCCATGTTTCAATATGTATATCGTCATAGTAAATGCAAAACCTCGTATCTCATTTTTGGAAAATTTTAAAGGGGAGGGAAAAAGTGTAATAACCTTTCCCAAACTGAAATGTTTTACTTGAAATTTGGACATATTGTTCATAATTAAAGTATTATTGATACTGATCGGTAAAATTATCTCAAAACCTGCGAGAATTGTCTAAATGGACACACGAGTTTGTACTTTGAAAATCGCAAGAATCGACGCACGAGGTTTTGCATTTACACCGACGATATGCAAGAATTTTACAGATATTTAAAGCTCCTTGAATGAGCACTGGACAAGTTTAATTTCCTGCAAATTTCTTGCAAACTGCATGATATTCAATAATGTTCAAGATAGGCTTCTTGCAAAGTTCCGGCAAACTACATGTAAAATATTTGATGGATGGCTTTCCTGCGAAGTTCCGACAAACTTTCTTATTTCTGGCAAACTTTTCGCAAAGTGAAACGTGTTTGCCAGAAGATTGCAGGAAGGTTGCAGCTAGCGGCAAACATCGGCGAAGTTCCGGCAAACCCTTCTAGCGAATTAATTTGTTTGCAGCAAATTCGCGGCGAATTTGCTGCAAATTTGCAGCAAAGTTTTCATTTCTGTAAGGGTACATGACTTTATGACTATACAGTTTGACAATGTCAAAAACATTCTTGGTAATATACTGATTCTCAGAAATAACGCACCACTTTTTCTCGTTTTATATTTTTTCAATAAAATAATACACTCTTTTGAATCTGGCCTTGTTCACAAACAAGTATATTATTTCAGAGGGTAAATGCAGTCGGTGGCAATAAGAAAACATCCAAAGGTCTCCTCAGTCAGAAGTTTTCATGCTTTAAAAATGCCAAGACTTTCTACTGACGAACATATCTTGTTATTGGCATGTTTTATACAAAGATGACGTAACTGGCTATTGTGCACGTGATATGGTGTCATCACAACACTAGTGGCCCGCTTAGAGCGCGTTTTCCAACAAACTGGGACAGTACCAGACCACCCGAAAAAGGGGTGCACCAAGGCTCAGAACTGCAGATCAGGACAGGCATTCCCCCGGCTGAAAAGAGCTTTGCAGGAAGAGTGGATAGTCATGCCACAGACCTGAATAAAAAATGTTATCAGTTCCATGCACCGGCGACAAACAGAATGTATTCCTCTGCAAGTTACTGATTTTGTGACTTTCTCTTTAGAGGGTAGTCACGCTTGTGCCTTTGTCACGCTGGATTGCTTTAAGGTTTACAGACCCTGAAAAATTCTACACTTTCTAGCCAAACGAAATGCATCAAATTTCACACACTTGTAAATACACTTTACATAAGTTGATTCACCGTGCCGGATTTCAAGGTTATGCTCCAAGAAGAATATAATTTACAAATATCATTTCACTCTATATTTATATGCAAGGGAGGTAATTTTTAACATTTTTGTCAAATATTCTCATAAGTATGTATTAATTCAAAATTCTAAACCGTGCAAAATGCTTATGTTTTATTTGGAATGGAAATGTAACACAGTTTAGGAACTTTTGCACTTTTCAAATTTCTCCTCTAGCCTCTTTGGTGTTTTGGGGGGGGTTGATACCTTAAGACAGCGAATCACATTTTTCGACCAGAAACGAATAAACTGATATCCTTTCGGGTTGTGGTAGTATAAGTTAGAAAAGTAACATAATACAAGAGGACCATGATGGTCCTATATCGCTCACCTGAACCAAGATGATATGAGCCACAGTTTTGTTCAAATCAATTATTTGTGACTTTAAGACTGAAAACAAACTTATGGTCAACAACATTGTGTCCAAATTATGTCTCGTTTTGTCGCTTTTTGTGGTTGTTAGAGTAAAAACAGTCGAAAAATTTGTCAATTTGAAGGGCTCAGCAAACTCAGCAAATTCTACTCTGATTAAGCTGAAATTCAAACTGGTGCAAGATCTTATGTTCAGCAACATTGTGTCCAAATTTCGTCTTGATTGGTCAACAATTGCAGAGGCTAGAGTGTAAACGAACTCCAAAACAATCGAAAACATCAATTTTGTCAATTTCAAGGGCATATAACTCATGACTTTCTAGTCAGATGAGACCGCAGTTCAATCTCATCCTAGAAATTGAGGTCACCAACATTGTGTCCAAGTTTCGTATTAATAGGTAAATAATTGTAGATTCTAGAGTGTAAACAAAGTCGAAAACAATAAAAAACAGGAATTTTGTCAAATTCAAAAGCGTATAACTCATAACCTTTTGATCTGATCAATCTGAAAATCAAACTCATACATGATCTTATAGTCCGTAACATTGTGACCAAGTTTCTGTCTTGATTGGTCAATAACTGTAGATGCTAGAGTGTAAACAAAAACGAAGACAGTAGAAAACATCAATTTTGTTAAATTCAAGGGCATATAACTCAAAAAAAAATTTATCCGATCAATCTGAAAGTCGGATTCATTCGAGATCATATAGTCCTTTACATTGTGTCAAAGTTTTGTCTAGATTGGTCAATAATTGTAGATGCTAGAGTGTAAACAACATCAAAAACAGTTGAAAACAGCAATTTTGTCAAATTCAAGGGCGTATAACTCATGACTTTATGATCCGATCAATCTGAAAATCAAACTCATATAAGATCTTATAGTCCTTAACATTGTCTCAAAGTTTTGTCTTGATTGGTCAATATTTGTAGATGCTAGAGTGTAAACAAAGTCGAAAACGGTCGAAAATAGCAATTTTGTCAATTTCAAGGGCACATAACTCAAAACCTTCTGGTCCGATCAGACTGAAAATCAAACTCATCCGAGATCTTATGGTCACCAACATTGTGTTAAAGTTTTTACTTGATTGATCCATAATTGTAGGTACTAGAGTGTAAACAATGTCAAAACTAGCTATTTTTCGCATTCAAGAGCAGATAACTCCGGACATTATAGTTCGATCTGACCCATAATCGAACTCATCCGAGCTCTTATGGTCATAAATGTTTTGACCAGGTTTAATTAAGATTGGCTAGTATTTGTAGATGCTAGAGTGTAAACACGAAATTGTGGACGGACAGACGGACGGACAGACAGACAGACAGACAGACAGACAGACAGACGACGGACAAAAAGTGACCACAATAGCTCACCTTGAGCACTTCGTGCTCAGGTGAGCTAAAAACTTCTATAGTAAATACGTCACTTGTGCGTTATTTCGTAGGTTCAGTATATTTGATGGGATAACATCAAATTTAAGTCAAAATAAATCATAATTTAATGGTAGGTTCTGAAGAGCAAAGGAGCAACAAAGAAAAGCGATGCAATTCAAAAGTACCAGATGAAGTGTGTAGAGGTTTGCTGGTACATGAGTCAACAGACGCCGCCTGTCATTCTAGACAAACCGCTGAAAGAAGGGCAAGTATTTGACCGGGATAGATACAGAGTATTTTCGAGGACAGGGAAGCATGTTGATTTCGTCACGTGGCCACCTCTTTTACTTCATAAAGATGGACTTCTTCTGTGTAAAGGGGTTGCACAAGGAAAATAATGGACGTATCGTCCGCTGATGATTTTATTGTAGTTGAACATATTGTAGTAGGAATATCTTTTTAAATTACTCTTTATATAGTGCTGATTTTTTTTCTATTTCCATGGCCTGTTTTTAAATGTATTTGACTGGGGTCTTTAACATTAAATCACCTTTCTAGCTCACCTGAGCACGATAGTGATCATCGTGAGGTATTGTGGTACCGCTGTGTCCGTGCGTCAACCTTTGGCTTGTGTGCACTCTAGAGGCCACATTTTTTGCCCAATGAACCTGAAATTTGCTCAGAATGATTGTCTTGATAAAATCTCGGAAAAAGTTCGTAATGCGGTCATCTAAGGTCAAAAACTAGGTCACGGGGTCAAATCTTGGAAAAACCCTGTGTGCACTCTAGATGCCACATTTTTTGCCCAATGAACCTGAAATTTGCTGAGAATGATTGTCTTGATAAATTCTCGAACAAATTTGAAATTGGGTCATCTGAGGTCAAAAACTAGGTCACGGGGTCAAATCTTAGAAAAACTTTGTGTGCACTCTAGAGGCCACATTCTTTGCCCAATCAACCTGAAATTTGCTCAGAATGATTGTCTTGATAAAATCTCGGACAAGTCTGAAATTGGGTCATCTGGGGTCAAAATCTAGGTCACGGGGTTAAATCTTAGAAAAACATTTTGTGCACTCTAGAGGCCACATGTTTTGTCCAATCAACCTGAAATTTGATCAGAATGATTGTTTTGATAAAATCTCGGATAAATTAGAAATTGGGTCAGCTGGGGTCATAAACAAGGTAACGGGGTCAAATCTTAGAAAAACCTTGTGTGCACTCTATAGGCCACATTTTTTGCCCAATCGACCTGAAATTTCATCAGATGATTTGTCTTGATGATATCTCGGACAAGTTTAAAATTGGGTCATCTGGGCTCAAAAACTAGGTCACGGGGTCAAATCTTAGAAAAACCTTGTGTGCACTATAGAGGTCACATTTTTTGCCCCATCAACCTGAAATATGCTCAGAATGGTTGTCTTGATGAATTCTCGGACTTGTTCGAAATTGGGTCATCTGGGGTCAAAAAACTATGTCACAGGTTCAAATCTTAGAAAAACATTGTGTGCCCTCTAGAGGCCACATTTTTTGCCCAATCAACCTGAAAATTCATCAGAATGATTGTCTTGATCAATTCTCAGACAAGTTCGAAATGGGTCAATTTGGGCCATAAACTAGGTCATAAGGTCAAATCTTTGAAATACCTTGTATGCACTCTAGAGGCCACATTTTTTGCCCAATCAACCTGAAAATTGCTCAGAATGATTTTCTTGATAAAATCTCGGACAAGATTGAAATTGGGTCATCTGGGGTCAAAAAACTAGGTCACGGGGTCAAATCAAAGAAAAACATTGTGTGCACTATAGAGGCCACATTTTTTTCCCCAATCAACCTGATAATTGATCAGAATGATTGTCTTGATAAAATCTCGGACAAGATCGAAATTGGGTCATCTAGGGTCAAAAACTAGGTCACGGGGTCAAATCTTTGTGTGCACTCTAGAGGCCACATTTTTTACAGAATAAACCTGAAATTAGCTCAGAATGATTGTCTTGATGAAATCTCGGACATGTTTGAAATTGGGTCATCTAGGGTCAAAAACTAGGTCACGGGGTAAAATCTTAGAAAAACCTTATGTGCACTGTAGAGGCCACATTTTTCTCCAATTAACCTGAAATTTGCTCAGAATGATTGTCTTAATATAATATCAAAGATTTGTAAAATTGGGTCATCTGGGCTCAAAAACAAGGTCACAGGGTCAAATCTTAAAAACAAAACCTTGTGTGCACTCTAGAGGCCACATTCTTTGCTCAATAAACCTGAAATTTGCTCAAAATGATTGTATTGGAAAAGTCTTGGACAAATGCGAAATTGGGTTATCTGAGGCCAAGAACTAGGTCACGGGGTCAAATCTTAGAAAAACCTTGTGTGCACTCTAGAGGCCACATTTTTTGCCCAATCAACCTGAAAATTCATCAGAATGATTGTCTTGATAAAATCTCGGACAAGTTTGAAATTGGGTCATCTGGGCTCAAAAACCTAGGTCACGGGGTCAAATTTTAGAAAAACCTTGTGTGCACTCTATGGGCCACTTTTTTGTCCAATCAACCTGAAAATTGATCAGAATGATCGTCTTGATCAATACTTGGACAAGTTCGAAATTGGGTCATCTGGGGTAAAAACTAGGTCATGAGGTCAGATCTTTGTAAAACCTTGTGTGCTCTCTAGAGGCCACATTTTTTGCCCAATCAACCTGAAATCTGCTCAGAATGATTGTCATGATGAAATCTCGTACAAAATTGAAATTAGGTCATCTGGGATCAAAAACTAGGTCACGGGGTCGAATCTTAGAAAAACCTTGTGTGCACTCTAGAGGCCACATTTTTTGCTCCATCAACCTGAAAATTGATCAGAATGATTGTCTTGATAAAATCTCGGACAAGATCGAAATTGGGTCATCTGGGGTCATTAACTAGGTCATGAGATCAAATTTTTGTTAAACCTTGTGTGCACTCTAGAGGCCACAAAAAGTTATTATATCAGGACTGGTGAGCGCTTCAGGGCCAATGGCCCTCTTGTTTCTATAACCTTTTTGTGGAACTTGACAGAAATGATGCCTATGACATAAGGACATTCACTGCAATTTGTGATTCTTAAATAAATGCGTTTTGATATCATCAACGTGCGATTATGACATTACCCGTATCATCCTGATTATATTCTTTCTAGCCCTCAAGCAGAGGTCATGGATTAACCATAGAATTAAACCGCTGAGTCCAGACAGTTACACTAAATTTACAATCTATTAATTACGTTCGAAATTAAACGAGTATTGTTTATTTCCAATTGTTTTTGTTGCATGATGTGTTATATTTTCCAATCGCTTTCCATTAATGTCTTCAGCTTCGACTTGACACTAAGAAGTGATCTTGGTATCAAAATTATAATAATATGTATTCATTGATTTACAATAAATGGAGTGTGGGACAACAAATCATGGGATTTTAAATCCGTCGACATCTAAGCCAATACACAAGGTAGAAAGCTAAGATTTGGCATATATGCAATTTAAAGACCATATTTTAATAATATATATTTATTTTTTTGTATGAAGTTCTCGGAAAATTTGCAAGATGTTAAGTGTTATTCTGCCTTTAAAATCGAAGTATTCCGTCTAACTGTTTGCTGTTTGGGAAATCATTAATCAATGACATATATAGTTTGGCACTAAAACACTTAATCTGGGTTGCACTTTTGAGTACTAACCGCATTCCAACCATCATTAGATACCAAGCACTTCGTGCAATTTCTGTCGCAATCCGTTGCAACGGAAGTTGACGAGGGTATCCCTCGTCAATTTCCGTTTCCACAGATGACGCCTGAATATTGACAAGAGTATACCATCGGCAATTTCCGTTGCAACGGATGACACCCGTTGATGCTTGAAGTGCTTAGTGTCTTACTGATCTCTTAATTAATCAAATTATAAATTAAATATTCATATTATTTTATTAACCTCTTTGTGAGTATTTTCGATTGGGTGTAAGAATTTAATAAAAAAAGTATTTTCGATTGGATGTAAGAATTTAATAAAAAAAATAAAATAAAGACATTTTGTTCTGTCTCCAATACACCTGATACCATCCAAACATAAAAGTCGGTGGATGCTGTTGGCCAACGTCTTTCTGAAACGGAACGACTTTGGACTAGTCTAAGATATAAGGTGTTGCAATGGCAAAATAAATTCTGCACAAACGCAAGCTTGAACTATATGATATCGAAAACATATAGGAACAGTTGAAAATGCTTATAACCAGCATCTTCTTTTCCCTCTACTTTGCAAAGCCTTCAATTCGAGAGACATCAAGAAGATGTTGTGTTTGGGAAAATAACATTTAACTAAATTGATGATTTAAAACTTGGTAAAGAGCTTGTGGACAATAAACTTGGCGCATATAACCACGATTTCTTTGAATTTCTCGCACCAATAGGTACAAAGCGAATTCGAATATTTTACCAACCCGTTGTATTTTGTTAAAGATGATCCGTAATATTGAAATATAACATGTGCTTGGATCCGGATAGAAACCGTGACGAATCACGTGACACAACAATTGCCAGAAATATAGAATAACTCTTTTAACCCCTTCCCAAACAACAAAATTCTAAATCGGTTCAATTTAAACGGTACCCTACTGGACAAATGGATGCCGATAAAAGTAAAATGTATGTACAATATAGCCAAACAATATTGAGGCAAAAGGAGAAAATACTGGTTATCAGCCTTTTCTTCTTTTGTCTCAATATTTCCCAATCTTTTTCTACTGGATACATCAAAACAAAGCCTTTTTTGGGAAAGAGGAAATACACGTACTTAAGCAATTTGAATTCCGGTTGAAGCAGAAAATATGGAAAAATGAATGGAATTTGCTGGATTTGGCAGGTGTTTTGAAATGAGCTGATAAAAAGTTATCAACAGCCAAGTATAAAATTATCAAACTATTTTTCAATCGGTAAAATATTAACATACTTAATGAAGGTTGCCTGCAGTGAAATTGCTGTGTCGTGTGAAGATATGATAATATCGTTCGGTTACTACAGGTCATGGGAGGAAGCAACTAGGAGTCAAACTTAATCTTGATCAGACTGTGTTTATACGCAGTCTGATCTGGATCAATATTGCTATATAGTGTCATAAGAAACAATTTTCAGATTCAAGCTCATATAATTTTTTCTGTCAAACATCAGAAAATATAATGATCAGACAGGATATTTTTACCAAAGAGGAGCTAAATTCCTTGGTTTTGGAACGGTTATGGTGTCCGATGTCAACAAACTGTGCTACCAGCTTTTTGTATTTAATCCTTTCCCAAACAAGACTTGGCCATGATTTCTCGTAAAAACTTAAGCACATAATCATGAGTGCATGCTCAACTTCAATGGAACACTCTCCAACGTTTAAGGGTATTCGATTGAAGTTAATGCGGCTTTCGTGTGAATTGAGTACGTTGCTCAGATTTGGGTCTGAGAACGTACTTAAGTTTTTTCGAGAAACCGGGACGTCCCAAAAAGAACTACATAGGAAAACATTGAGACAAAAGATGGAAATGCTGGTAACCAGCATTTTCTCCTTTTGATTCATTATTAGCTCCACTGGCCGAAGGCCAGTGAGCTATTGTCATGGCGTTGTGTCCGTCGTGTGTGCGTCCGTGCGTTAACTTTTTCTTTAAAAATCTTCTCCTCTCAAACCAGTGGGCCAATTTTCACCAAACTTTGCAAAAATGTTCCTTGGGTGACCCTTTACTTAAATTGTTCAAAGAATTTTGATTGGTCAATAAATGTAGGCGTTGCAGGGCGGGGCTTATCAGACTTAGAGAAATCACAAAATAATTTTCTAAAAATCAACCATTTGGCCGATTTTTTACCAAACTTGGCCGAAATGTACCTTGGGTGATTCTTTACTTAAATTGTCCAAAGAATTTTGATTGGTTTATAAATGTGGGCGTGCAGGGCGGGGCTTATCAGACTTAGAGAAATCACAAAATAATTCTTTAAAATTCTTCTTCTCTCAAACCAATGGGCCAATTTTAACCAAACTTGGCAGAAATGTTCCTTGGGTGACCCTTTACTTAAATTGTTCAAAGAATTTTGATTAGTTTATAAATGTGGGCGTGGCAGGGCGAGGCTTATCAGACTTGAAGAAATCATAGAATAATTCTTTAAAAATCAACCCCAGGTGGCCAATTTTGACCAAACTTGGCCGAAATGTACCTTGGATGACTCTTTACTTGAATTGTCTGTAAAATTGTGATTGGTCCATAAATGTGGGCGTGGCAGGGTGGGGTTCATCAGACTTTGAGAAATCACAAAATAATTCTTTAAAAACAACCACTGAGCAATTTTTACCAAACTTTGCAGAAATATACCTTGGTTGACTCTTTACTCAACTTTTCCATGGAATTTTGATTGGTCTATAAATGTGGGCTTGGCAGAAATGCACCTTAAGTGACCCTATACTTAAATTGTCTGTGAAATTTTGATTGGTCGATAAATGTGGGTATGGCAGGCGGGTCTTATCAGAATGGCAGAAATCACGAAAAATTCTTTAAATAATCAACCACAAGGCCAATTTTGACCAAACGCGGTAGAAATGTTCCTTGGGTGTCCAATTACTTCAATTGGTAGTAAAATTTTGATTGGTCCATAAATGTGGGCAAAACAGGACGGGGCTTATCAGAATGGGATAAATCACGTAATAATTCTTTAAAAACAACTATTGGGTGAATTTAGTACAAACTTCTCAGAAAAGTTCCTTGGGTAATACTTTGTCAGTGAAATTTTGATTGATCTATAAATGTGGGTGTGGCTAGGCAGGGCTTATCAGAATTGGTTAATCCATGAAATGATTCTTTAAAAATAAATCAATGGGTCAATTTAGACTAAACTTGGCAGAAATGTTCCATGGGTGACCCCTTTCAAGATTTGGCAGTGCGAGGCTTACAAGAAATCATGAGATAATTCTTATACTTTAGCCAGTGGAGTGATTCAGTCCCTCTTGGGCCTCTTGTTTGCTAATGCATCATGTGTTTGAAAACGTCATTTTCGTCGTCTGCGAAAGCTTTCAAATTGGAGCCCAACAATTAGTTGTTTTGGAAAGGGTAAAGAAGAACGTATCGTCCTTCCACTAGATCATTGCACCTCAATCGTGATACCTCAAAAATGACATGGACACTTTTGCGATATACTTATTTAATTTGAGAAGTGATCTGAAACTGGTTCTATTGGACATATGGCACCAGCATGGATCCAGACCAGCCTGTTTCTTCGTGCATCCCGATCAAGATCCAATGAGAAATATACGAAAGGACACGAGACACATTCAGGTAAGGAAAAGATAAGAATTTTGTGTCATAATCAACTTTTCCTTAACTCTTTCCTAACAAAGCCTTGTTTTGACAAACATAGAGAATGTGTATTTAGAAACCCCATGAGAGAAAACAATAAAGTTTTAATAATTTCAGTTTCTTCTCTTTTTTTCTATGCCTAAACTTGCATTTTCTATGCTAGTAAAATATGTCTTGTCTTCACATTTTCTCAATTTATGCCAGTCTAAAATGTGCCGTTTGATAAATTGTCATAATAATAGAGGACTCGAAGCTAAGCAATAGCAATGAATTTTGTGCTAAAAATAAACAGGGTTTGCCGTCATGTTTTGATAAAATTGTTGTTATAAAATCTCGCAAGGTTCTACAGCTTCAATCACGCTGAAGTTGCGAGGTTTTAGAATAATACCGAGGAAATAATATTGTCTGAAATTACGTCAGCGTTTTTATACGTGATAAAATCGAATTCTGTTGGTTGCCGTCGAAGTTATGTTTGCATATTTTTATATGAAGAAAGACAACTGTTTTAGAATTTAAGAAAGACTATCAGAAGTTACTTCCCCTAGCTAAAGATGATCGTTAGCTGAATAAAGGTTCCATTTGCTATTCGACTTTGTCCGTCCATGTCTTTATCCGGTCTATTATCTAACTTTCTTAAGTGTTTGTCTCTATGAATCGCTAAAGCTCTTCATAATATTTCTTTTGGTATCATCTCTGCAAACAAAGAAATTGTGTGAACATACCATACCCATTGTGTACTTAAATTTCTTACCAAAACTTTCTGTTTTTTCTTTTATTTATTTATTTATTCCTTTCTTTCTTTTCGAAAAAATACAGACGTGTTTACCATTTTCAGAATAATTTTATGCCCAGCATTTTCCGGTGTTTCTTAATGCCTTCTACCATAAACATACAATGTAAATATTTTCTATTCTAAAAGACATTGATTTTGTTTGCTATAAAACTTCTCCCTTATTAACCCTTCCACGGAAAAGATCTGGTTTTGACTTCCCTGATAGAAAAGGCTCCGGAAAACATTGAGACAAAAGAAGAAATTACTGATAGCAAGCAATTTCTCCTTTTACGTCAATATTGTCCCTGCTGTAATTATACTTAAATACCATTCTTGTTAATGGCGATTTTGTCTCCTGTAGCTGCTATCAAATTGGACCGGCCCATATTTGTGCTGTTTGGAAAAGGCATGGGTTAATCCTTAACGTAACGGCAAAACTTTAGACTGCTACGATTGGAAAGTTATTACGGACGACTTGAATTATTGTCTTAAAAGATCAAAATGTGTATGTAATACACTAAAAGGAAAGAACATACAGACTGAAAATGAGAAATTGCTAATTTCAATTTTCCCTTTTCCTACAATGCTTTCCCACAGTACTTCTACTAGGTACGTCAAAACAGGTTTTTTGTTTATGAAAATTAAATTAGTTTTGGTTATGTCTCCTTAAGAAATTTAAAAACGAGAAGGGTGTAGGAAAATATAGGCCTACAATTCGAAATGGTGAGGAGCCGACAAACTAATTTACCTACCCAAAGCAAGTAAATGAGCTGTGATCTTGGAAATAGTCCCTTATAGAATTTAAGAAAACTATGTTTAAAGATCAGTCAGTATCGTAGCGCAGTCTCGCCGAGATCCATGCCCTTGTCTTATCGTTGCTACAGGTCAAAAAGAAGCAATTGGAGAACGACGTGGTTCATGATCAGACTGCGTGTAAACGCAGGCTGATCTTGAACCACGTTAGGCTCAAAAGTCCAAAGGGAATTTTTTCCTGATCCTGTCTGATATGTAAGTTAATTACAGTATCAGTTAGATTTTGTTCTGTATTTTGTTTTCAAACATTCTTAGATCTGATATAAACGTCAAAACCAACGATTATTTAAGAAAGGGTTTAATCATCTGCCTTGAACAAGCCCTGACTTTCATGTCAAAGCCATCTATCTATCTTCAGAGAGCATTGAGAGAAATGAAGGAATAACTGAAATCCAGAATTTTCTCACCTTCTCTCAATGCTTTATGCCATCATACATGTCACGCATATAATAACGCTATGTCGTCTACAACACGTTTAAACCTCAAGTGGTCGAAAAGCTCACTGATAGGAACAGGTTTAACCCTTTCCAAAACAAGACCTGATTTTGACTTCCCTAATAAATAGGGGTTATCTTTAGACAATAGAAGAAAATGCTGATAACAAGCATTTTTCCTTTCCAGTTATTATTTTCTATACCTATACTGTAAAGTATAGTGGTCCCAAGGTAATTTGGTTTTTATAAACAAACATTTTTTAGAAGCTGTGTTCACACAAAACCGAATGGCGAACCGGTTTTAGTTTTCATAAATCGTACACGGTTTTACTACGGAATTCGGGGGTAATTTGCATACTCGACGAGTTGATACGGCTAGATAAGGTTTTTTTTTCAATACGGATTTCAAAAAGCAAGGTACGGTTTGGAAAAGGTCGATACGGGTCGACACGGGTAGGACTTGATATTTTAAATATATGCGGCTGCGGGTCAATAAGGGTCGGTATGGATTAAATACACGGGTCACGGAATATGACACTTCCGTGCACGGATATTGAAATCAACGTGGTGGCAAAAAGATAAAAATCGCAGTTACACATAAAACCGTGTCGACCCGTTTCAACCCGTTTTTACCCGTATCATATTCGGTGTGAATTTCGGGGCGATGATACGGTTCTCCAAGCCGTATCAGCCCCCATGTGGACCCGTGTCTCAACGTATTGACCCGTACGGACCCCTTTCAGCTAGACACAAAAATCGTACCTACCCTTTTCGTGTATAGTATTGCCTTTATTTGTTATTATTATTATCATCATTATTATTATTATTATTATTATTATTATTATTATTATTATTATTATTATTATTATTATTATTATTATTATTATTATTATTATTAATATTATTATTATTATTATTATTATTATTATTATTATTATTATTATTATTATTATTATTTTCATTTCCTTTTTTTCATTTTTAATATCTAATTCTCATTTATTTATTTTTTGCGTTGAATAGTTGTTAGTGTTGATGTTATTTTGTCCAAGAGATATTTTTGTCAAGCGGCTTCTTAAAAGAGAAGCATTGATCCTGGCTATTTTTGTCGATGATTTGCAGCACTTGTATCACCAAATACAATTTGATGTTAAGAGGTTGATATGCCAATGACACGACGGCGTGTTGTAGCCGACAACTGGCCGGTCAAGAAAACATCGATATAAGATTGTGCACCGAGCTAAAAATTGTCAAAATGTCGACGATTTCGCATTATCTCCGTCGGAGTATTTCAGATCAAACGGGTTGTCAATCAATCACATAAAAGCGATGCCTTTATAGAAGCGTAGGTTGTTTCTTTTGATCCGCGAGTAAGCAGGTGGCATGCACGTCGTCGAACGAGACCCGACACTATGCAGTGACATAACGTCAAAATGTGAGGACCAACGTTGTACATAACGCACATTACGTCCGATTTCCGGCGCGAACGTTACGCGAATGTGCAAATACAGTTATTACTTGCCCATAAAACATGTGAAATGACTAATTAACAATGTTTTACCAACTCATTTACTCATTTCAACATTTTTTTTCGGTATGTCGGCACTTGCTGTACCTTTGGCCAATAGAATACATTTTCAAAATAATACAAACACATGCATGGAAATAGCATGATACATAATTAAACTTCTAAATTATAAATAAATAAACAACAGAATAGTTTTGTACGTATTGACAAACCAAGCTCTGGTAAAAAGAAAATGAATATTTTTACACCTGCATGTGAAACAGAGCCGTTTAGATATAACTTGTCAAATAAGAATCTTATTTTAATTAAATTATTCCTATTTGCACAAACGACAAAATTTTTTGTGAAATGATTACTAAGATTACGGTCCTCAAGTGTACTCGTTCACAGACAAAAAAAGAACATTCCTTTTAAATGCGGTTGACTACAACCAATTAATTACATGTAATTGTTAAAAAAAAATGAACCTCCGAGATCAAATGCTGCAAAATGTTTAATGTAATTAATAAACTGTTAAAGAATTTTCAGCAAAGACCTCGTAACTGTAGCTTAGAACAAGTTTTGTATTTTAAACCTTTCCCAAATGACAACAATTGTAATAAAGGCATGTTCAAAGTTGCTCAAAGCATCAAAATGGTTGAAATTGAAAATGTAATTAGTGTATAGTGGTCCCACGTTCTAGAGATCTAAAGATTCCCACCAAACAAAAAAGACCGTACCAATTTACTAATTATAGGGTAAAATGGTAAAAGCGAAATCATATCAATGGTAATCGGGATTATTGTGCAAGATTGGCAAGATGATTTACACGCGCCTCTCTATAATAACATATTTTTACAGGTTAAAGCTGTGGTCACACATAGCCGGTTTTACGAAACGGGTCCACACGGAATTAAAACCGTGTCGAACCGTGTCGACCCGTTTCAACACTTATTTACCCGTATCACCACCCGTTTAGATTCCGTGTGCGGTATGTGAGAACGATACGGCAGCGAACATGTTTTGACTATGTTCAAAAATAACTCACAGATTTCAATTCGGCAACCCGGTTCATACCGCATCGACCCTTTCTACCCGTATCTACCCCTATCGTATATCGTATCTCATTCTTGTACCGAAAAATGACCTCATGTCTAGCGGTACAATGCACGTTAACTGCATGGAGTCCCATACACACTCCATTACGCCGGCGACACGATGCGGGCCGGTTTGGGTAGTATTGACGAGATACATCCTCGATATAGCGACGCATCGGCCAACGTAAAAGCGTTTTTTTTTTGTATGATTGACGGGATTTGGTCACCCCGGGGAAATTTTCGGCGATTAGTAGGACAGACATTGTTGGTTGATCGACTGCTTTGTCGACGAAAGCAGTATTTTTGGTTGATCCGTGAGGTGTCGGCCTCTCCAGTTAAAGTCAACCGATCATTCGGCGGATTTCTCACCTTTGAAAATGTAGTTAACGTGTCGATGATTACTCGACTTTTTAGATATCGTCGAAGTGTCTTGACTCATTTTTCCTGTCAGAAATTATGTCGTTGACATCTCGCAGAGCCTTATTCGTTATACTGACGTAACGTCAAAAGTTGCAGACCAATACAAAATCGGCTATGCACGTCTGTCTAAGGTTTACGATCTGAGAATGAAATGCAGAGCAAGAGGCGAAATTTGAAAAGTGCCAGTAATTCCTAAATTGTATTACATTTCCATTCCAAATACAAACATAAGCATTTTGTATGGTTTAGAATATTGAATTAGTGCATACTTCTGGAAATATTTGATAAAAGTGTTCAAAATTACCTCCGTTGCATATGGATATAGGGTAAAATAATACTTGTATATCATTTTCTTCTTGAAGCATAATTTTGAAATCCGGCAAGGTGAATCAACTTATGTGAAGTGTTTTAACAAGTGTGTGTAATGTAATGCATCTCGTATGGCTAGAAAATGGTGTTTTCATTCTCACTTCGTAAACCTTAAAACCGTATTTTTGTTATTTCTATTTGAGAAACATATATTCGGTATCCTATAGAATATATTGGAATGTAATTTATTAATATATGTCGAATTTGCAAAATTTATAAACTTTGACGCAGAAAACGACGCCGTCTCGTTTAACATAAATTACCAATCAAACTCGCGATAATCCCATTAAATTAACAAGAGCTTCGCAGAGCGGCGCATATACTCCCGAGAGGGGCTTGTCAGTAAAATTGGCCATTTTTTCAATTCAAGGGCAGATAATTCAAACATGAAACGTTATGAAAATTTTGTTTGCACAACAAGACACCGTAGAGATTCATTGTGGCTAGTTTGATTAAATTCCGGTTGAAACTGTAGGAGTTGCGCACAGGAGAAAATGGACATTTTTGAAAAAATGGGCATTTTTTCTTAAATTCAAGGGCAGATAATTCAAGAACGAAAACAGTTTAAATTTAAATTCCGTAAGCGGTGTGCACAACTAGACACCATGGAGATTCATTTTGGCAAGTTTGATCAAATTCTGATCAAAACTGTATGAGGAGTTGCGCACACAAGAAAATGGGCATTTTTTTTAATTCAAGGGCAGATATTTCAAGAACGAAAAGAGTTAATTGAATTCCGTAAGGGGTGTGCACAACTAGACACCATGGAGATTCATTGTGGCAAGTCTGATCGAATTCCGATCAAAACTGTAGGAGGAGTTGCGCACACAAGAAATTGCTAACGGACGGACGGACAGACGGACGGACAGACGCACAGACGGACAGACGGACAGACAAACGAGCGGGGTCATAACATAATACGACCCTTCGGGCGTATAATAAAAAGTAAGAAATTTTAAAGCGCGCAAACTTTGGAATATTACGTCAGGGAAGTCACAGAAGATATTTATGGCGAAAATTTTACGGCAAATGGAGGGTTAGAGTTAGGATGGAGGAACGAAAAGAAAGAGGTAAATAGCGTCTACCTGAAGTCTTCATTCTCAATGCAACTATAAAATGGCCATGAGAATAAAGACTAAATTGACATGAAATTCTTCTTCCTCTTCTTCTTCTTCTTCTTCTTCTTCTTCTTCTTCTTCTTCTTCTTCTTCTTCTTCTTCTTCTTCTCCTTTTTCTTCTTCTTCTACTTCTTCTTCTACTTCTTCTTCTTCTTCTACTTCTTCTCCTTTTACTTCATCTTCTACTTCTTCTTCTTCTTCTTCTTCTTCTTCTTCTTCTTCTTCTTCTTCTTCTTCTTCTTCTTCTTCTTCTTCTGCTTCTTCTTCATCTTCTTCTTCTTCTTCTTCATCTTCTTCTTCTTCTTCTTCTTCTTCTTCTTCTTCTTCTTCTTCTTCTTCTTCTTCTTCTTCTTCTTCATCTTCTTCTTCTTCTTCATCTTCTTCTTCTTCTTCTTCTTCTTCTTCTTCTTCTTCTACTTCTTCTTCATCTTCTCCTCTTCTCCACCTCAATCTTCCTCTTTCCTTTCTTTCTGTTATTCTTTTTCTTCTTATCATTCTGCTTCTTATTGTTCTTCTTATCTTCTCCTCTTGTATTTGCCCTTCTTCTTTTCTTTCTTCTTCTTCTGTTAGCATTCAAAGTGCTAACTGTCACAAATCGTAGTGATGTTGCAGCACAACAACCTCCATAGTTGCATTGCTGGTACTCGACGTATGAGAATCGTACTCAGCGTATGAAAAACGTACTCGTCGTATGAGTAACGCACTTCCATCATACACCTAGCGTATTCAGCGTATGAGAAATATACGTCAAGCGTAAAACTGATACGCTGGCATACATTGAAAAATTTAATGTTTGTGAATGTTCAAAAATTATTTTGCTTCTCAGCGTACATCAGTGTATACCGACGTATTCTAGTGATGAATGACAACGTACTCCTAGCGTACCTCCAGCGTATTTCAGAGTATACCAGCGTATGCCCAAAATGTTTATACGTTACGCATACGCTGTCTCCATACGTTGTAGTGTGACTGCATCTTTATATTTGTCGGAACCAAGGGTAAAATAACCATAGTGTGTAAGTATCCTCGATCAAACAAAAATCGATATAAAATTTCTAAAAATGGAAATACCTTCCTGATTTTGATTTATGGATAGGTGAACGGTTTGTATCATTTTCATTTAGAATTATTGAATTCATTTTATTTCTAGATTAAAATTCCGTAAATGTATGTAAATGGAACATATAAAGTACACGGACTTTCAGAAATTATGAATTTAGATTGAAACTAGATGATGCTTCGCAGGTAAAACAGGCCTACGTTCGTTTTCAATAAACATCTTACATTATCGTAGTTGTCAATATTCAATTTCTGTTATAAATGAAGTTAGAGAAATCGAATATGGCTTAACGTCAGCTACCATCGAAAATGCGCCTGATGGACTGAATTAATCATGTCTGTTTTTAGCTTATTGTAGCATTTTGTCTAAATGAAGTTTTAAGCCAGGGCCGTAGCATCAGGGAAGAAGGCTACGGGGGCAGCTAAACTTCCTCCCTCCCTATAACGTTGACCAAAAATGCAGAATTTTCCTTTTTACATTGGAAAATTTAGAACAAGAGTTTTCCACAGACAACGTTACTCGCCAATATGTAAGCTTGTCACAAAAGCAGGTCATCTCCAAGGTCAAGGTCATGAGGTCAAATGCCATGGTTCCAAAAGGAAAGTCTTGGAAGGAGGCATCTAAGTGTGAAATATCAATGCTCTATCTCTAATAGTACATAAGATATGGGTCAGGTTAAAGATTTTAAATGCATGTCAAATTCTAAGGTCACAAGGTCAAAGATCATGATCCCCAATGAACGGTCTTGACGAGAAGTATCTTTTTGTGAATATCAAGACTTGAATAGGGATAGATATAGACCAGGTTTACATTTTTCGAGTGAAGACAGGACGTGACGCTAAATGGAAATTAGCGCTGTGATATTCGCTCCCCGGACATTATAGTCCCGGCTTGCTACATGTAAAAATCGAATTTAGCTCCACCAATATTCAGATACTGACCTGGACAGGGTTTGAGCCCCCCATCTCTATATAAAATAGCTTTCTACGGACCTGTATGATTATTGAAAGCTATAGCTCCTATTTCTTGTTTGTTTTCCCGAAAAGATTAGTTTGTTGCCTCAATATAAGTATTGATATCTTAAAAGACTCCGCGGACAACGTAGCTCACCTATACGAAAGCTTGTCGCTAAAAAGGAGTCCAATGTCAAAGGCCAAGGTCACTAGGCTGTATCTATGATAGTGCATGATATAGGCCATATTAAAGTTTTTTTAAAAGTAGGCCAAACTCCAAGGAAAAGGTTACAAGGTCAAATGTAATGGTTCCAAATGAAAGGTCTTGACAGGAGGTATCCATGTGTGAAATATCAAGGCTGTATCGGTAATAGTGCATGAGATAATGGCCATGTTAAAGTTTCTTAAAAGAAGTCAAACTCCAAGGTCAAGGTCACTAGGTCAAAGGTCATGGTCCCAAATGAAAGGTCTTGCAATAAGGTATCCATGTGTGAAACATCAAGGCTGTATATCTATAACAGTACATGATATATAGGTCAGGTTAAAGTTTTTTAAAAGTAGGTCAAACTCCAAGGTCAATGCCACAAGGTCAAATGTCGTGGTTCCAGATGATAGGTTTTGGCAAAAGGTATCTATGTATGAAATATCAAGGCTGTATCAATAATAGTGCATGAGATATTGGCCAAGTTAATGTTTTTAAAAGTAAGTAAAACTCCAAGGTCAAGGTCACTAGGTCAAAAGTCATGGTCCCAAATGAAAGGTCTTGGCAGGAGGTATCCATGTGTGAAATATAAAGGCTGTATCATTAAGGTATCGAAACCCTCATTAGAACCAAAGAGCCAGATCGGAAATTTGAAAAGTGCCAGTAATTCATAAACTGTGTTACATTTCCATTCAAAAAAAAAAC
The DNA here is from genome assembly GCA_963680895.1 of Fragum sueziense. Lineage (NCBI taxonomy): Eukaryota > Metazoa > Mollusca > Bivalvia > Cardiida > Cardiidae > Fragum > Fragum sueziense. The sequence continues at coordinate 55,936,513 of OY804596.1, forward strand.
ATTAGCATTTTGTACGGTTTAGAATTTTGAATTTATGCATACTTATGAAAATATATTTGACAAAAATGTTCAAAATTGCCTCCCTTGCATATGAATATAGAGTATAATAATATTTGAAAATTATTTTCTTCTTGAAGCATAATCTTGAAATCCGGCACGGTGAATCAACTTATGTGAAGGGTACATACAAGTGTGTGTAATTTGGTACCTTTCGTATAGCTAGAAAGTGGTGATTTTTTGAGGGTCTGTAAACCGTAATAGTGCATGAGATATTGGCCAGGTTAAAGTTTTCTAAAAGTAGTCAAAAAACTCCACGGTTAAGGTCACTAGGTCAAAGGTCATGGTCCCAAATGAAAGGTGTTGCCAGAAGGTATCCATGTGTGAAATATCAAGGCTGTATCTCAAATAGTGCCAGAGATATAGACAAGGTTAAAGTTTTTTTTCAAGTGAAGACGCGACGTGACGCGACGCCGAAGGGACCAAACGCTGACGCGACGCCGACACTAGAGCTGTGACATTAGCTCTTCGGACTTAAAGTCCCGGCTCGCTAAAAAGCACGATAAAACTGAATATTCAATACGATTGTTTATTCTTAACTTAATTAACCAAGGTTTGTGTTCTTCCTAAATTTTCGTCCTTTAAATTACTTGAAAAATGATTCAAAATGATAGGCCTATGGTTAAAACAAGCTCTTTTCAAATTTCCAAGGACTGGCGCCTTCTATGCATCTGATATTCTGTTCGTTTTGACACCATTGGGCTCAAATAAGAAATACATATTTCACCTTCATAGTATTATTTGGTTTCTTGTTGTATGCTTTCGTCTAACTGCATGAGCCCTATTGTGGTCAAGAATTTGAAATGTTTGAGATGGCTTACGATTGAGTCACTAAAGGCCATTCCGACAACTATTTTGAATGTTCTTTATACTCATTTTAACCTTGGATAATAGTTCCGAATAATTCAATGCCACAAGAGATCTTAGTAATAATTCGACATGCCGATTCAAAATTTTGGCGTAATCAATTATAACTCTATAGATTTCTTTTATAGGTGTTTTTCACTGTCAAAATCGACATGGCGTCCAGACAACGGACAGGGGGAAAGGAAAGTAATCCTAGTCTACTAGATATCATTAAAAGGGCGCACTTCAGAAACAATAAAAGGAAAAAAGTATACATGGAGACCAGATGCAAGCTTGAAAAAATTATTAAAAAAGTAAGTGTTGAGTCTTTATTTTGTAAAATAATTCACCTTGGGAAAAGTCATCTTCCTAATTTATCATACGAGGGTTAATAGCTCAAAATTGAAACTGTATTGTGAACGATCATCAGCTATTAGTTTAGAATTCAAAATATCAACATGATACCTTTACAAATAATTTCTACATATGTACCATTAAACATGGCTGTGTCTTGCCGGTTGCCTTACGCCAGAGCGTCACGTAACGTCACGACACCGTGTATGACGTCAAGTCTGTGAAAATCAGAATTAAGCGACCCATTGATTGTTACAATATATAGTCTCTAACGACAGCTTAAAAGTTCCTGTGTATGCGATTCCAAACTGATTTTAAAAATGTGTCCATAGCTCAGTCACTGATAAATGACATGATAAACTTCTAGCGATTTTCTTAAGTTCTTGGAAAGTTTCGATATTCTGGCTAATGAACTAGCTTTCTTGTGAGGTGGCGTGTCTAGAATTTTACATAAAGATATCTCTTTCCTTGTTTCTGGATCGTGGTAACGAAGCCACATTTCGCGATTCTTTATGATCCAATATGTATCTTCAGAAATTGTCACAACCAGACTCCTACCGCCTCAGAAAATCACAAGAAGTCTGAACATGATTCTGCTTGTCGACGTCGAAGACAAGAAGCCAAACTGCCGAAAACTTTTGACATAAATACGATATACGAAGTACGGTATACAACTTAATTCGAAAGAGATACCCAGCAAACATTCCAGATCGGCTCGATATTCACAGAAATATCGACCCGATGTAGGCTCTGTAACACCAAACGCTACCGACCGATATTTATGATCGGCCCGATATCGGCCCGACAATGGTCCGTTAATGGAGAAAAAAGTAGTGTATTCAGATTTAAATCTGATATCGACCCGGCATCGGTCCGATATCGGCAAAAAAGTCGATATTCCGACTTATAGCCGATATCATTCCGATAAAGGTATGTTTGCAGGGTAATTTCACTACAATATCCCGTACAGTCAAGCGCTTATCCGCCCTGACAAACTGACCTTCACAAGCAGTTGTTCCCTGACTGACCAAATTGTTTGGTCCACCTGGACCGTCATCATCATGCACCGATGGTCTGTCTCTCTTTTTGTGTCCATGTCACTTCAATGCAAATGCTTTCCCACATATCGACAAAATCGACTGGCCCATTTATCGCAATGTATCTGTAGGCGATAACTCTAACCAAACACAAAACGTAACGACAGCGTGCCATCAGTGCATCAGATGACATCAGTTTTCTCCGACGATTTGCTTATGACAAGGTCTTGGAATCGCTGTACGTGTCAACTTTCGAAACAAAAACGGCGAATCTTCAGTAAATGACTACACAATGTCAACCATTTTCATGGTTCTGACACGCACGGTATATGATGCTCTGGCGCGATTTTCATTTACAAAGTTATCTAAAAACTGACCAGAGGCAAGGTCGCGTATATCAGTGCTATGGAGATAGAAAAAAGCATTAGATTCGGTAAATTTTATTGTCGTTATACCGCCAAATGTATGACGTAATTTTCTATACTTGTATGTAATTTCATGATTTTTTAACAAAATTTTAAACAATACGAAACAAATTTCACGAATTTATCAAACAACTCTCGTATATACTATATTTTCTAAATGGATGAAAGTTCAAACCTACAGAAGGTGCTTTAGTGAGATTTTTTGGACCTAAAGTCTTTCTTTAAACCTTGTAAGCAGCAACTTTAAATACTTGGTTTACGAAAAATGTCTTAAAACATCAAAACTTAACGTTAGACAACATGTAAGATTTTATATGGGGGATTTGTAGCAACGATCTCTCGACTTCGCATAAAATATAGATGAAATGCATAATTTTACCAATCGTGCCGGGCAAGCGTTGGGTTATTCAAAATATATAAATGTTAGTTATTTTATCTCTTGTACCTCACAACCTGAAAGCTGCAGGAATGTGCTACATGTATATACAGCGATATTATTGAATCCGGAAGGTCAGTAAAACTAGTATGTTTTTAACTCACAAATCACTGGACCTTTGCGAATAAGCCAGTATTGTCCACCCAAATTAACCCGGTACAACTTAATTTTCGTGCACAAAGTCCGTTAGTTGAGCGTCTTAACAAAACATTGCCGATGCCGGGTTATTACATGTGCAGATGTCCCGGGTTAATCTTGCTGGACAATACACGTTATGCAAAAAGTTGTTGTTGTTGAATAATTCATATGTTGAAAAAGATATTGGGCTATTTCATGATCAGAGCAAAATTAATATGACAAGATTTAGCATTACATTCACAAATACTGAGCAATTAAATCCCGATTCTTTAGTCCACTGTTTTAAGCAGAGCATTATATGTGGCTATCAGCATCAATTGCTTTGTAGCGCCATTCATTTTCAAGGTAGTTCTGTTTAAAAAATGTGTCCTTGTGCAAGTTGAAAATTTACCGATTAATTGAGACTGAATATACGATTAATTATGATGCGAGACAAACGTAAAAAATGATCAATTTATATATTGTTTTATTACTAACATGTTTGAATTGTTAAATAAATTTGTAGTCAGGACATACAATTGCCATTTTAGACATCGCTGACACAAATAGATAAAGAAGACGCGACATCATTATTACAAACTTTGGAAGACATCTTAAATGGAGAAGATGAGAGAGATATGTCGATCAAAGAGGCAAAGACAGCTATTGAGGCTTTAAGAATAAAGGTAATAGCATTCACAATTTACATGTAGCTGAATAATCAAAGTATTGATAGTACTGTTGGAAAGCAAATTTGTTGATAACGTTTAAAGGCCTTTCTAGTTGTTAGCAATATGAATTTCACGGAGTTGGATAAAAGTAATTAATTGAATTTGATTCTTTAGAAAGGTACAGCTTACATTATGAAAGGATAATGTCTGTTCAATATCAGCAAAATACTATGGTAGGTTCTATAAAGTTTTTTTGGGAAAATCCAATTGCCGAAAACATAGTGCTGTTTTAATTCATTTCGGGCCATGATTTAAAAAAAACATGTTAAAAGAAAAAGATGTAGAAAGCAAGAAATCGGAAGGCAGGTTGTCTTGGGTACTCTCCAAGCAGGGACTGGGAAAGCAGAGCCCCTTATCCGCGGGCCGAATTCTCCCTGGCGAAAACGAATATAAGGCATTCTAGCACTCTATATATGAGTTCTCCTAGACCACGGTGGGGATTGTGCATGATGGGATGGATAACGAATTTGGAGTAAACGGACAAAATTTGCCTCGCTTCAGGTAAGAAATTGTGCAATAATTTTCTTATTTCTGCTCCAATTTTCAAGCGGTTTGTTGCATGTACCCCGCATTAGTAAGCTCTTTCCTCGGATATAAGACTTGTTTGTAGAATCTTTGTACTTTGTCCAAAAATTGATCCCAACTGACCAGAAAAACGACAAAAAAATTCAGGCCCTTTTTCTAGTCGGTTGGGATCGGTTTTTGAGAAAAGCACAGGGAAGTTCCAGATAAATAATACATCTGAGAAAAGGGCTCGGTAAGACGGAGTACATGCAACAAACTGCATGAAAATTGACGCAGAAATAAGAAAGTTATTGCACAAATTCTTACCTGAAGCGTGGTTAATTTGGCCGTAGTCGTTACCATTTCGCTTTCTGGTCGGTTGGGACAATATTTCGGAAAAAGTATCATGAGTTATCTAATATGTCATAGATCGGATGAAAGAGCTCGATAAGGCGGGGTACATGCAGAAAACCGCTTGAAAATTGATACAGAAATAACATTTATTACAAAATGTCTTACCTGAAGCGAGGCGAGTTGGCATCAAATTTTGTGCAAAAAATAGACTGAGTTTACCGTTATGTTTTGATAAACCGTCGGTGTTGTTATAACATCTCGTAACTACGGTTTGATTCAAGCCGTAGTTACGAGATTTTATAACAACACCAACGAAATACTATTTATTTGTCCGAAATTACGTCACGGTTTACTTGATAAAATCGTTCCCTATTGTCGGTAGTCGTTATCCATCCCATCATGCACAATCCCCACCGTGTAGACTCAATGTCATGTTATGGAGCAGGTTTTCTTGTATAATAGGGCGGCAGGTCACGGTTCATTTATCTATTTGATGTATGCAAAATTTGAAACATTACCCTTATTAGAATGCATTTAATTTGATTTCTGAAAACTGTCTTACTTGATAAAACCTGTGTTCCGTCACAACTTTATCCCTGTCCCAAGCAAGACCGGATTTTGACAGCTCGTAAGGAAAATGCTTTGGAAAATATTGATATGAAAGAAGAAACTGCTGATAATCAGAACTTTATACTTTAACCTCAATATTGTCTTTGGTTTATGTTCAAATATTTCTAACTTTTTCTAATTATATACCAATTTTTTCGTCTGCTACAGCTTTGTTCAATTTAGGCCACTCTGAAATGTTGCTGTTTGGAAAATGGTTAACCTGGAAATTATAGAGTTCTGGACCAATTTCCTAAATGCTGTCTATTGAGCCGATTTTAGGTTTATGAGTGCGCATTTATTAGCTACAGAAAAGGTGTAAGTTTCGTTCTTTCGACTTTTGAAGAAGATGCAGATGCGAGAGATAGGAAATTATTGGGAAATTACAGTTTTCCGAAATTGTTTTCTAAATATTACGAGTAGAACAAAATCGAAATACATAATGTATCAAACCAGTGGGGGACTTGGTAAGCTAGAATACTTCTTATTAATATTGTTATTTTAAACATATACTCAGTTCCAAAAGAAAGTGTGCACTTTTAAATTTCGAATATCTCGAAAAGTATATTGTCTACCGCGAGGAAATTTTGTACGACACATTTCAAGATTATTGACAAACGATATATTGATGAAGAAATCACATAGCACGCACGAATTTTCGGTTTGATTGCGATTTTGCATGTTTAAGGTTTTACGTATGCCCACGTGCTGGGTGAGTTATCGATCAGAAATTACACTCACTCCTTTTTGGCATATCATAGCATAAAATCATAGTTTCATTACATTTGTATATAGTGCATTAGCGTGAAACGAATAACAATTAACGTTGGTGAGCAAGACCGAACCTGGTGAAAACAAAAACCTTCCGAAAATTTGAATTTGTAGGGTATTTCTGTTCCAATAGCAATTGGTCATTTGTATGGCATCTTGAAGGCAAACAGATTCGCTTTAGAGCGTTATTTCACTGTTCGAGGGCAATTCACTAGACGGCTAACGGAGCGATTACTAACGTTGACGTACACGTAACGTCTACAAGAAAGTTCGTGCTTTAATGTGGAAATGGCTTGGAAGTCCTGGCCAAACCCTACAACGGCATGTAAGTTTGTAATTGTTTCCACAGGAAAAGCTGTAAGGTGTGCAAATCTCAACACCATCAACACCATAATGATCTGACTCCGTGTATCCAATTTGAGCAATTCTATCGATATCTGTTTTGATGCCAATTTTCTTTAAGGTCTAATCTGAAGTATGATATCACTTTTACTCCCTAAATTGCCATTAATTTTGTGAAAATTAAGGTAAAGGTAAAACACAAAAGTGCACACTTTCTTTTGGAACTGAGTATATTTAAATGTGGTGTACGGGAAAATAGTCAAACAGAATGTTTAGAACATTCAGTGACAAAAATAATTCGATTTTAAAAAAAGCAAGTACAAACTTTAAGTACAAATTAGCGACTCCTTGCATCAAAGACCGTCACACTTTCCAAATTTTGCACGTCTGTCACCTTCTTGTGTTAATTTTCAGTTTGGGATTGAGAAAATGACAAGAGGAGAAAGATGGTTGTTACCTGGGTAATATATTTCATTTGTTTTAACTACTGCCGTAGACATCCTTGGTCATTTCGGCCGATTTGTCAATCGGTATATCACATAAGCCTCCAGAAATGTGTAGTGTGACATAAATTGCGTTCAACTATTTCCCAAGCGACAAATGGTATGCTGTTTGGTATTAAAAGTATCATACTCAATGTTGCAGACTTTGCAAAATGCGTGTCTTTTTAATGGAAAACGTTTAAAGAAAGCGAGAAAATACTGCTTATCAGCGTAACTTTGTTTTAAAATACATAATATGCACATGTACCAATCCTTTCTTGTCTACATCAAGATGCCAAACTGTCATTATTCGAAAATATTTTGACGGTGTGCAAGAAAAAGATAACAATACAGAAAATATAGAAAAAGATAGACAGAAGTACCGACAAATACATAGGTTAATTATACAGGAGAGAAAGACAGAAAAAAGAGTGAAAGTGTTGAGGATGCATTTTCCCTCATATAGACTCAACCAACCCATGTCTCTACTACCCCTCTGGCACAGATTGAGTCCCTGGCTTGGAGGTAACTTGCAACGAACGATCCCATAGAAATTTAGTTTTGCCAGCCAACTCTTACAGAATGCCAAAATGTGGGTCTCATCTACTGAGGCTGGTAGGCTGTTGTTTTGTGGTAAGGATTCCATACGGAGCAGCATTATTCTAGGTTTGATCGTTGTAAGCCTTTGTGTTTGGTGTCTGTGTTAGCCATTAGTAGATTTCGTCTCTGGAAGCCAAGTGTGTTAATTGCTTTTTTGGGTTATTCGGTAAACGGACGTTAAAGCTATGTCTTATTTGGGATATAAATGATTCTACAAGAAAAAGGTAAATTGCTCACTTATAATAATTATATTGTTTTCAAATCGAGAAGACTATTTGTCATATAAACGATCTATAGGTAGGCCTAAATGGTTTGGTCTACCACTACAGCATTTGTCGGTGAACAGCTTTCGTTAAAGGGGGACCAGCTAGGCTGTCGAAAATGCAAATGGCACAATAATTACAAACCAGAAATAACGTATGAAATTACCAACCTGAAGGGGTAGATCTTTCATGTCGATTGTTAGCACTCATCAAGCTTTATTAAGTATTAAAATCCAAGTCAATTAATAACGTGTGGGTTGGTTCATATTGTCCTTGTTTTTGTTTCGTAACGGTAACATATGCCCGACTTTCAAAAATCAATTACGTCAGAGGTACGTCATCTGTGCTCAGCGATATTCAACACACCGTACAACCGGCTGCGTCGAAAGTTTGCGAAGACAGATTCGGCATCTGATGACATGTGCATGGTAGGTCAAATGAATTTACTTTTATAAATAAACGAAAGGATCTTTGGAATTCTATAGTTGATAAATACGCGTATAATTGTTCAGTGCTTGTACAAAATAAACATTTCCACGTATACCTCACAAATAAGGTCACAGTCATCGACACAGCCGGTTGTACGGTGTGTTAATACCGCGGAGGTTTGTCTCGTTGTACATAAATTTGAAACCGACCTTTAAACGATATTCTTATTCAGAAATATTCAACTGTTCTAAATATAGAAATGTTTTAGCCAAATTGAGACTATCTTCGCATGTTTTGAAAATAGAGACTGGCAGACATGAAAAAATTGGGAGAAACCAACGTATATGTACTCTTTGTAATTCAAATGAAGTAGAAGACGAATTCCATTTTGTTTTGGTGTGTCCTTTTTATAACGACATTAGAAAAAGTCATCTTAAAAATTACTTTATAAATAGACATAACATGTTTAAATTTGTACAGCTTTTGAATTCTGACAAAAAAACGCCCTTAATAATTTGGCATTGTACTGCACAAACGCATTAAAATTACACCAAGAAAATATTTAATATCCACTAGTTATAGGAAAATGTATTTAACAGTCTCACCATTTTAATTTAGTGTTGTTAGATTCGTAATTCGATTGATTTTCCATGTTGTTAAATTTGTTTGTACTTATACGTCATTTCGACATAAATGTTATATTACCGGTATTTGTTTGTCAACGATGAGCTGTATATGCTTAAGTTGTATTAAACTATGTTCTGTTCTGTTCTGTTGACATTGACCTTGCCTCGTTTTGAAATAGAAAAAAGAATGTGTACATATTGTGCCGATTTTCGTTTTTGCCTGTTTTCGAAAATCGGCAAATTCCTGCAGAACTCATTTGCCTAATTTCGAAACTCGGCGAAATAGCTTATTTATAATTATTTTATGGTATATCGGGCCATTTTCTGTGCAGAACTCATCTTCAAAATATCCGTTTTTAGGGAGGTATCACAGTTAGCACTTACAAAATCATTTTAAGCCGTTTTTAGTCCAATAAAAGTTCGGTACGGAACAGCTTAAGGTCCGTACCGAACAGAACATACGGAACATTCTTCTTCCGTTTGCGCGGAAGTTGATTCGTACCCTAAGCAATTCGCACCTTATCTTTTATCAGAGACATAGATAAACATTATATTATATGTCCCTGCTTTTATCAATTCGTTTACACGTTCAGCAGGACATCAAATTTATAGATAATATTGCCATAACAGTGACGGATCCAGGATTTCTGTGAGGGGGTTCGAATATGCAAATGGGGGGGGGGGGGTCGTTTTCCTGTTATTAGACAATTTTGGCTGAATTTCTGCATGAAAATGAAATAATCTGGCTTCAGAGGGGGGTTCGTTTGAACCCCCTGAACCCCCTCTGGATCCGCCACTGCATAAAAATAATATCTACACCCGATTTCATTTATTTATTCAAAAAGTTGCAGTTCCATATTTTTTCGGAGCCTGAATTAGATCCATTGCTTTGGGCTTTCTAACCACCGAAATTAAAATGGTTTCACTAAGTTAAATATCGGCATTTTAGAAATGGTTCTTTTAAAGCAAACAAGATTTACTACGAAGCTTTTCATCTGCTAAATATATGTGATCTACCATAGATCTGCATACTTATGTTAATTTATTTGATATGTTCTAATTTCATTTAGACTTTGAAGATAACTAAATCAAAATAGTGAGCCCACCATGCTGGCCAGAATATGCGACCAAACCAGCCAAACAAACCTATCCTTCCCACCGTGCTGGCTAGAACTGGCGACCAACTCAGCCGAACAAGCCAATCCTTCCCACCGTGCTGGCCAGAACAAGCGACCGTCCCATCCGAACAAGCAGATCCTTCCCACCGTGCTGACCAGAACTAGCGACTGACCTAGCCAAACAAGCGGATTCTTCCCACTATGCTGGCCAGTGCAAGCGACCAACCCAGCCAAACAAACCGATCCTTCCCACCATGCTGGCCAGAACTAGCAACCAACCTAGCTGAACAAGCCGATACTTCCCACCGTGCTGGTCAGAATAAGCGATCCACCCATCCGAACAAGAAAATCCTTCCCACCATGCTGGCCATAACTAGCGACTGACCTAGCCGAACAAGCTGATTCTTCCCACTATGCTGGTCAGAACAAGCGACCGACCCAGCCGAACAAGCCGATCCTTCCCACCGTGCTGGCCAGAACTAGCAACTGACCTAGCCGAACAAGTGGATTCTTCCCACTATGCTGGCCAGAACAAGCGACTGACCCAGCCAAACAAACCGATCCTTCCCACCGTGCTGGCCAGAACTAGCGACCAAACCAGCCGAACAAGCCGATACTTCCCACCGTGGCCAGAAGAAGCGACCGACCCATCCGAACAAGCAGATCCTTCCCACTGTGCTGGCCAGAACTAGCAACTGACCTAGCCGAACAAGCTGATTCTTCCCACTATGCTGGCCAGAACAAGTGGCCGACCCAGCCCAACAAACCGATTCTTCCTATGTGGTGGTCAGAATAAGCGACCGACACATCCGAACAAGCAGATCCTTCCCACCGTGCTGGCCAGAACTAGAGACTGACCTAGCCGAACAAGCGGATTCTTCCCACTATGCTGGCCAGAACAAGTGACCGACCCAGCCGAACAAACCGATTCTTCCTATGTGCTGGCCAGAACAAGCGACTGACCTAGCCGAACAAGCGGATTCTTCCCACTATGCTGGCCAGAACAAGCGACCGACCCAGCCAAACAAACCGATCCTTCCCACCATGCTGGCCAGAACTAGCAACCAACCTAGCTGAACAAGCCGATACTTCCAACCGTGCTGGTCAGAATAAGCGACCCACCCATCCGAACAAGCAGATCCTTCCCACCATGCTGGCCATAACTAGCGACTGACCTAGCCGAACAAGCGGATTCTTCCCACTATGCTGGCCAGAACAAGCGACCGACACAGTCGAACAAGCCGATCCTTCCCACCGTGCTGGCCAGAACTAGCAACTGACCTAGCCGAATAAGTGGATTCTTCCCACTATGCTGGCCAGAACAAGCGACCGACCCAGCCGAACAAACCGATCCTTCCCACCGTGCTGGCCAGAACTAGCGACCAAACCAGCCGAACAATCCGATACTTCCCACCGTGCTGGCCAGAAGAAGCGACCGACCCATCCGAACAAGCAGATCCTTCCCACCGTGCTGGCCAGAACTAGCAACTGACCTAGCCGAACAAGCTGATTCTTCCCACTATGCTGGCCAGAACAATTGGCCGACCCAGCCCAACAAACCGATTCTTCCTATGTGCTGGTCAGAATAAGCGACCGACACATCCGAACAAGCAGATCCTTCCCACCGTGCTGGCCAGAACTAGAGACTGACCTAGCCGAACAAGCGGATTCTTCCCACTATGCTGGCCAGAACAAGTGACCGACCCAGCCGAACAAACCGATTCTTCCTATGTGCTGGCCAGAACAAGCGACTGACCTAGCCGAACAAGCGGATTCTTCCCACTATGCTGGCCAGAACAAGCGACCGACCCAGCCAAACAAACCGATCCTTCCCACCATGCTGGCCAGAACTAGCAACCAACCTAGCTGAACAAGCCGATACTTCCCACCGTGCTGGTCAGAATAAGCGACCCACCCATCCGAACAAGGAGATCCTTCCCACCATGCTGGCCATAACTAGCGACTGACCTAGCCGAACAAGTGAATTCTTCCCACTATGCTGGCCAGAACAAGCGACCGACCCATCCGAACAAGCAGATCCTTCCCACCGTGCTGGCCAGAACTAGCGACTGACCTAGCCTAACCAGTGGATTCTTCCCACTATGCTGGCCAGAACAAGCGACCGACCCAGCCGAACAAACCGATCCTTCCCACCGTGCTGGCCAGAACTAGCGACCAAACCAGCCGAACAAGCCAATACTTCCCACCGTGCTGGCCAGAAGAAGCGACCGACCCATCCGAACAAGCAGATCCTTCCCACCGTGCTGGCCAGAACTAGCAACTGACCTAGCCGAACAAGCTGATTCTTCCCACTATGCTGGCCAGAACAAGTGGCCGACCCAGCCAAACAAACCGATTCTTCCTATGTGCTGGCCAGAACTAGCTACCAACCCAGCCGAACAAGCCGATACTTCCCACCGTGCTGGTCAGAATAAGCGACCGACACATCCGAACAAGCAGATCCTTCCCACCGTGCTGGCCAGAACTAGAGACTGACCTAGCCGAACAAGCGGATTCTTCCCACTATGCTGGCCAGAACTAGTGACCGACCCAGCCGAACAAACGATTCTTCCTATGTGCTGGCCAGAACAAGCGACTGACCTAGCCAAACAAGCGGATTCTTCCCACTATGCTGGCCAGAACAAGCGACCGACCCAGCCAAACAAACCGATCCTTCCCACCGTGCTGGCCAGAACTAGCGACCAACTAAGCCGAACAAACCAATCCTTCCCACCGTGCTGGCCAGAACAAGCGACTGACCCATCCGAACAAGCAGATCCTTCCCACCATGCTGGCCATAACTAGCGACTGACCTAGCCAAACAAGCGGATTCTTCCAACTATGCTGGCCAGAACAAGCAACCGACCCAGCCGAACAAGCCGATCTTTCCCACCGTGCTGGCCAGAATAAGCAACCGACCCATCCGAACAAGCAGATCCTTCCCACCATGCTGGCCATAACTAGCGACTGACCTAGCCAAACAAGCGGATTCTTCCCACTATGCTGGCCAGAACAAGCGGCCGACCCAGCCGAACAAACAGATTCTTCCTATATGCTGGCCAGAACAAGTGACCGACCCGGCCGAACAAACCGATCCTTCCCACCGTGCTGGCTAGAACTAGCAACCAACCCAGCTGAACAAATCAAACCTTCCCACAGTGTTGGCCAGAAAGAGCAAGCGACCCAGCTGAACAAGCCGATCCTTCCCACCGTGCTGGCCAGAACTAGCGACCAAACCAGCCGAAAAAACCAATCCTGCCCACCCTGCTGGCTAGAACTAGCGACCAACTCAGCCGAACTAGCCGATCCTTCCCACTGTGCTGGCCAGAACGAGCAACCGACCCAGCCGAACTAGCGGATCCTTCCCACCGTGCTGGCCAGAACTACAGAATGAGAAATGGATCTCATACTTTTATAATCATTCTAATAAGTACACATGATTCCGCTTACAGTACGACCTCGCAACGTAATGATGATATCATTTATCCTGTGACCTAATTCTATCAGAAAATTCAGATAAAATGTTGCCGTATTCCTATTATGACACAATTCTGACTGAATTTTTGCATGAAATCAAAATAATTAGGCTTCAGAGGAGATTGATTCGCCCCTCCCCGAACCCCCGAACCCCTCTGAATCTGCCAATGTCTCTGCAGCCTGATTATTTCATTTTAATGCAGAAATTCCGAATTGAATTCAGTCAAAATTGTGTAATATATAGGCGTAGGAAGAGGGGGCGGAGGTGCTGCCCCCCCTTAGTTTAGAAAATATGCCCCCATAATACACCCACCTTTCCATTCACTTTAACAATTGCCCCCCCCCCCCCCCAATATTGTAAACCTTCCTACGCCACTGCAATACTGGGCAAACGAACCTCTCTATTTGTAAATTTGAATCCCATCACAGACATCCTTGATCCGCCGCAGCAACGAGTACGTAGGAAGAGTAAACCTTACAAATGGGCAAAGATTATCAGTTCGGACGTCGTTTGATTCATTATCAATAAATCACTGAGGAAAACACGACAATAAATCGACAGAAATAGTTATGCATGGCAGTTTCGCAGTAAACCGTAAATAATATTAACATTTCGGGCGTTTGTATGATTCAATTATCAATAAATCGTCGAAAAAGATCGAAAAAATTAGTTCTGCATGACACACGGAACTTACTGAATCATAATTTCGAAAATGGATGGCCAATTACGAAATTGGGCAAAGTTCCGTGTCCAATTTCGAAATAGGGCATGCCCAATTTCGAATTTAGGCAATAATCTTAAAATCGGCACAACATATACACGCTTGTAAAGGATTTATCTATAGCAAAGGAAAGATAGGTTTTCGCCGTGATTGAGGTTTTTATGCATTGCAAATTGTTTTTCCATGCACAAATATGAGTTCCCGAACAGTTCAGAAGCATAAAAACCTAGCATGGGCCCCTTTAATTTGTCACTATAGTGTGATCCATTTTATTTGCGTAGTGAATGAAGTTAACCAGGAACTTGTATATCGAACATAACCAAGAACTTGTATATCGAACATGACGACGGTTTTAAACCTCTACGATACTGGCTCATTTTGTCACCAATTACGTAAACGCCTAACATACCTTCAATTGCAGAATAAAACATACAAATCCACCGGAATTGTCCAGTATTAAAAGTATAAACGTGATGAGCACTAAGACATATTCATTATTACAGGGTTGTTAGACCAGGGTTAAGACAACCTCTTGATCCAGAATCTGCATGGTTGGTATTTAGGATATCACTATTCAGGCGTTGGCTAGCAGAGGACATACCTATACCAAAGGGGGAGTTAGAAAAAGACTGCAGACCAGCTCTACTTGATGCACAAGGAAGTTTGATTTATATGAAGGCTGAAATGGAAAGGTTATTAAAGTATTCACCGTGTCTTCTTTTTCCTATGTGAATGCGGATACATTCAAAAGACTTTTAGTATGTAATGTGTATGCTCATGGTTGATCTTTATCGTTTGGAATTCATAATGAGCAAGTATGTGTTATTACGTAAATACGAAAATGAACGACATATTTAATTCCAATGAATGCACGTTATCTGATATGTTGAATATGCATCCGCCTTAAATTCTAGTATTCCAGCAAACATTTGTGAATAAAGCCATCATGTAGGCGCGATGTACATGTGACATGTGTTAGATTCTGAAACTGCTCTTTTGAGTATAAAAGCTTGAGGCTTGAGTCTTTTTAAAACGAAACACCCATGTTTTGAAGGGAAATATTGTCAATAAGCACTTTTTTGCAGGCGGTTTGGTGTAATTAGGAAAATAAAAAGGGACAACACTGATTGTCTGAGAGAGCTACTGGAATTTACAAAGCATCCATCTCCAGAACTGGATAGCGAAAAAAGGAAAGACAACTATGATCCAGACGATGAAATCGTAGCCAAGATCAAACAACTGCTGTGGAACAGGTTGTATTTATTTATGTAACATACTTTTGCAGTCCCCTGATTTATTCTTACACCTCCATTTTATTAATTGTGGTTTTGAATTTGGTAAATACAGCATGTCATAAGAGTGAATCTAGTCTATACTTGTTTCGATGTCATATCAATGTTAGAGCAAACATATTATTCATGGCATCTTTAAACCGATACATTCTCATAGCAAATTATAAATTTCAGATACATGTATGTTGGCTTTTTAACAAGCTACCTTGAGAACAAATACCTGTAAGGTTGTAATTGTATCAGATTTCAAGGGAACTTTAAAGTGACATTTCACAATTATTTTTACATAAATGTTACTTTTATTCTATCTGAAAGAGCATGTTTTCTTATGAAAAGTCTGAAAAATCAAGCCAAAATATTGAACCGTTTGCGAGAAATATATATTTTTGTGCTAGAATTAAACAAATTGTTGTGGACAACAGTTAAGATTTATATAGAATTTGTCATTTCTGTCACAACTTTAAAGGCTTATTTTCGCTTATAAATAACAACTTCAAAAAACTGATAGCATTTCTACTCATTAGAATTAACAATCTTTGCATCAAGACATACTTTTGAAATATGTAATAAATGTGAAATGTCACTTTAAGTTGTCTAAGTAACTTTCCAAGGGGTTACTATACCCCTGCCACACGAATGTTTTCGGGTCAACTGTAATCAGCCTTTCTGTGTTTGTCCGTCTGTCCGTCCGTCCGTGTCATATAAACTAACAATTCCGTGAACTCAACTTTCAGTTATCATCCAAATGTGACGAAACTGTACAAACATTGTTCTCGTGTTGAAGTTTTGCATAACACAATTTTCAGGTTTAAATATCCCCATCGTTCAGGAATTTTCTATCCTTAAACATAGACAGATTTCCTAAATTTATCACAGCATACTTAAACTTTCGCGTGCAAGACATAATTTTCAGGTCTCAACTCTCTCTGGCTCAGGAAATATTTTCCCTTGAACTTTGATAAAATTTCCCTTTACCACAAAACACTAACAAATTTGTGCCGCTAACTCCGTAATCAGTTTTCAACCGATACTGGTGATTTTTGTCAAATAATGAGCACGTTGAAGTATTGCAAGGCAGAATTTCCAGGTCTCAATTCTTATAGTTCAGCAATTATCATCGGATGATATTTCCTCTATAGACCCTTATACTTTTGTGTCACGAACTGCTCATTCTGTTTACAATCTCATTACTCTGAAAGCGCTTGCGGCGGTATAAAGTCACAATTTGTGACAAGCTAGTCATAATCAACTAAGAGAATCTCGGAATTGTGAATTTGCTTTATTCGTACTTGATTTTGCGTGGACTTAAGTCCTATATGTACAACTGAAATCGTTTTTTCTTTAAAATGAAATTGTACGCGAATTGGTATTTTCATCCTATCAATTTAGCCGATTAGCGAAAGTGAGACATATTAACGATCCATTCAACATATTATTTCTGATAAAAAGAGTAGTCGTCGATTTCAGAAATTAAATTTGCTTTCAAAGTGCAGCCTAAGTATAAGTTCTCTTGACTTTATAATTTATTTGGACTAGATTTCATTGTCTTGATGTTTACAGACACAAAGAACTACTCGACATTGAAGAGAAACTCAATCGACTCGCTGGAAGTGAGGGAACAACCAAACATCAAAAGAATCAGGAAGAAAATATTATTTCCAGAATTCAACAACTTATTTCCCAACTTGATGGACCACAAACAAATCAGAAGCCAAGGGAAGATACCATCGCGCAAACGTAATAATTCTATAGCTCGTGTTATTCTTTCCAAAATAGAGGCTTTTTATAATAAATGTGACTTGAATTCGAACACAGCGAAGCCATTCTATTTATAGAAATGATATTTCCTCCAAAACGACTACTGTTCAAAAGATAGCAACCTACAATGTACACGTAGATTGTTATAATCAAGATTTGTGTTATTTTCGAATAAAGATAGTCTAATTAATCGGATTTTTAAACGCGATTGTCTTACTCGTTAAAGTGACATTTCGCATTTATTTTTCATAAATTTTACTTTTAAAATTATTTTTTATCTGAAATAGTACATTTTCTCATGAACATTCTGAAATTTTGAAGCCAAAATATTGTACCGTTTACGAGAAATATATATTTTTGTGCTAAAATCAAACAAATTGTTGTGGATAACAGTTCAGATTTATATATGGATTTTGTCATATCTATCTTAACTTTAAGGGATTGTTTATTGCTTATCAGCAACAACTTCAAGAAATTGGTTGCATTTATGCTCATTAGAATAACCAATCTTGGTATCAAGACATACTTGAAAAAATTTAAATGAGAATGAAATGTCCCTTTAAAGATGATTTAGGGTTTACAGAAATTTACCCAAAGAGAAAATAGAAATTTATAAAGAAAAGTGCATAGCATGGCATACGTTATGTATGAAGATTTTGCTTTTAGAATTACAATTACACGTCCACCAATCCCTTCCCTTGATTGCAAAATAATATGATATGAATACTCAGAAGAGGGAATTCCGGCAATGCAGCAAAGGGGGCCAGTTAGAGTAAATAAACACATGTTGCTTTGTTTAATCGTATTTTATGAAGTTACGTGATGAATATCTTAAATCGAAGAATACTATTCGATTTGGTAATGAACGATACGTTATACATGTATTACCAAAGACCTCTGTTCTACCTAACCGAGTAAATTTGCAATTACTTTCGAAGTTAGTGCGCACACACACGTGTTTACGAACCAGACATCACATAAACGACTCGTACGGCGCTGCCATGTACATTTATCGAATAAGAGGGGTTTTGTTTACTATTTCATGATCTATTTCTGTATTCCGTATGAACATTTTTAAAACGTTTATTCATGTATGAGAAAAACAAGTAAGCAAAGAAGAAGAACAGTAAGCTGTGAAGAAGCGAGATTATATATGAATAAAGGGGATCATGCTACGGAGATGAAAAAACTTCTTATGGCACACACTTACTCAATGGTTGTGCTTTAAACAGAAGTTACAATGTTTTTTACATATTTTCTCAAACTTTTCTGTAAATTCTAGACAATAGAATGATATTTGTTGTTCTACAGCTGAAGCCAAATCTGAATTACATGCTATCCTGGCAACCTATAATAAGATAGGCATACATTTTGTTGATCAAGATTAGATGCAAAGACACTTTCTCCCAAATTCACCGTGTACATTAATAGCCACATTTGTCATCCAGAAAAAGTCCGTTTTCAATAATTTCCTCGTTAGCACTAGGCCACGATTGATGCCTAACCTTCACCAAACTTGATAAGAATGTTTTATTCCTCATGAAAAGGATTAACACATTTGAAAAATGAAAACGCTACGTCGGAAAATAAGAAAACGGGGGTTTAATGACACTTTTTTATCCTTACTGATTCTTACTTACAAATGAATCGTACCATGCATGATAAAACGCCCCCTGGAATTTCTCGCACAAGTACTACCAATATATCGGTATCAAGGTTCCAGCTGATATCCAACTTAGATTTACGATTGCCCACCCTTCGTTACCGAAGAGAAAAACTTAGGATTAAGTTTGTGTAATTAAGCAATTTGAAGTAGAATTAACAATAAATTCGTACCACTTTTCGAGCAAAAATTATAACGAAAAGACAAAGTTAAGAGTCAAATTCCAAGACTTTTAATATCCGAGCTCGTATTCATAGCACATATATCTTCTTCTTATCTAGTCCCCTTTATTCATAACTAATTTCTCTTCTTCATTGTATTTTTTTCTTTTGGCTTTTTCTCCATTTCAGAAAATCGTTGATTCGGTTAGAATAGACAAATACATTTTGGAAAGCATTCTTAGATTATGAGGCCTATAGAAGAGGGAAACGTGGCACTATTTCAAACCATTCTTTTCCTTAAACTCATGCTCCAAAAAAAATTGAAATGTATTCACCGTCGAACAGCATTTGAGTTTTGAGATTTATCACAAAACTAGTGAAATAAACGATAATAAGTAACAGCATGTATTTACATACATGTATGCTAAATCAGTCCCCTTTCTGCATTACAGGAAGTCCCTTTTCTGAGATTTCATTCATAGCATTTTGCAATAAAGGAGAGGGATTATAGGCCCTGTATTAACTGTATAGCAACAACCTCGTTGTAAATACGATAAAACACTTGCATCGTGTTGCTAAAAAGATGGAGTTATTTTGCATGGTTCCTCATGTTAATAGTGTTGTGACAAATGACGGGCATGGTAACAACAACGAGGTTGGTGGTCTAGTCTTTAATCCAGCATTTAATCATAATGTTCAGAAGTCCCAGATATATCAAAACTTCCAGATTTATATACAGTGACCACTTTTGCGTATTGGCACATGTGCGGAATATAAACATGGTACTTAAATCAATACAATACAAATTATTGTATTGGTGATCAAGTCAATCATATCTCAAAAGCTGATCTATAGCCAGTTTCCGTATTTTGAAAATGTCCGGATGTTAAAATTGCATGTGCCATGCGATGCGTAGAATGAGGATAATAGGTTAATTTCTTAATTAATTTTAACATTCCGCCATAAAAGGTTCTTAAAAAATAAATTGTCGTCATTCTATTCATATCCTTTGTCCATAGATCTGAAGAAATGAGAAGTTTTCAAAAACAACTAAAAGCTTTGAACAAAGCAATTCAAGATAACAAGTATGATGATAAAGCTTTCAAAAAGCACTATGCGAAGAAGAAATGCTCTTTGAAAAGGTGAGAGCCTATTTGAAGGAATGGTTTGGATTATATTTGCATCATTTTAAAACAACCTTTCTTTAATATGGACCGACCAATTGTGTCTTTTAAAATATCTAAAACTTGTATCAGGTTCTACTCAACATGGTTTTGATCATCGCAAAAGAATGATGTGTTATAAACATTATCTTATGTTACAGGTCAATGGAAAACAAAGATATGAAGGAGCACATCGCAAAATTGAGAAAGGGTGTTAAGGAGAAAAAAATTGATAAAATACAAGTAAGCGCAGACAATCAATGGAAGAAGGACATGAATGAGGCGGTAGATGAAATAGACAAAATTGTCAAAGAAGTGAATAGGTACTTGCTTTTGCTAGAAATCTACGTATAATGTTATATTCAAAGATGTAATTACTATTTCAACTTTTATCATCGCTGCTGAACACGACTTGTGCTACAAGACTTTCTGACAAGTTACCGCAATTTTAGTTCACCTAATATATCTTCTGAGAAAAATATTTTAATAGGCATAATTAGACTCTATTTTTTTTAGCCTGAAACTGAGGATGAATAATTAATATGTGATCGGTTAGTTCGATTAGATTGTTAAAGGGTCATCCGTGTTCCAAGGCCTAAATCCCTAATGATCCGAAGAAGTTGGCTTTAAGCATGTTGTCCTACCGTTTATGGACTTTTCATAACAGAAAACAAGATTCACACAGTAAATGACATAACTCGATAATCCTGCAGCGGTGTAATACTATGTTAAAATGTTCAGCTATGTGATAGTATTTACGAAATTAACTGATATGGGGTGTTATATCCGTCGCAATCTAAGCCAATACAGGTCAGACAAAGCTGAAATTTTGCAGAGAGAAAAATTAAAGGTCATACATTTATTACTTACTGTTATTTTCACGAAATATTTTCCCACAAATAAGTGAGATGTATGTTTAAAGACATTTTCTATTTTGACCGCTGCCGTTCCTATTTAGAGCATGTAATATATTAGTTGTTTCAGAAGATATGTGTACAATTATGAACAAGAGGACCACGACGGTCCTCCTAAATCGGTTATCTTTACCCAGATGGTATTTGCAAAAATGGCAATATTGTCAAATTAAAAACTAAGATTGGTCTGCTCTGATCAGGCTTAAACACACAAACATTGTAGTCAAAATTTTGTTCAAATCGATCATGCGACGTTTGGTAGAAATTAGCACAATGGTTGATTGAAGGAATATGAAAATGCCCTGCCCTGCCACACCCACACTTATCTAAGAATGAAGAAAACCATGGAAAGCGTTAACAAGACTCACGCGATGAGTATTCCTGCCAAGTTTGGTTTGGTTTTAGTACTTACTTTGCTTGACTTTTAAAGAATTTTCTCATGATTTCTCACGGTTGGATAAGTCCGTGGCAAACTTGCTTCAAATTGTCCCTTAGTTTAATTTTTAAATAACTCTCTTAAAATTCTGTAAGTCGGATAATCCATTTATAATGTATACATTGAATAAAATCTGCATGTCGAATGCAACTTTTCGTTAAATAAAACACTATTTTTTTCAAAAGGACACATGAAGAAATTGATAACATAGTACATGTTTTAAATGTGTAACGGAACCTAGAAATATTGGAATTTATTTTCGTAGTGACACCCACGTAGGCATATCAAACTGTCATTACAAAATAAGTTGTCGCAAATTATATCAGTATGTAATGTAACTCAGTTTTTTTTCGATGCTTTTGTGGGTTTTGGGGTTTTCATTTTTTATTTCTGATATCATAAAATTAGTAAATTACACAAAATATTTTCATTTTATTAAACGATGTGAAATTATATAAGAAGTCTTGCTTTTTCTGATTCATCTTTAAACAAGATAGTCGGAATGGGCAGTAATCGTTCCCAAAGCATGATATTTTAACACCAGATAAGTCTCTTAGTCTGATAATTCACGCCCAATCTTTTGAAAATCAAATATTTACGAATTAGCAAACAATCATTCCTGCCAAGTTTGGTATAGCCTAAATGTTAAAGATGACAGAATCTTATACAGGTATGCACCACAATTTCTCTAGGTCTGATAAGCCCTGCCCTGGCACGCCGGTAACTTACGCGAATCAAAATTCATTAACATATTATTAAAAAGGCATATAAGAAATATTCCTACTAAGTTCGGTCAAATTGGATCCAATGGTTGCTTTTTAATGAACGATCTCACTCTTTTGTGTTAATCTGGTACACCTCCTCTTGCAGGCGCACATCTTTGACGAATCAATCACAAGCACGTTTTAAGAGCTTTTCCGCGAATGCTTCTGCTAATTTTGATCTAAAGGAGAAGGTTCTTTTAAAGAATACTCTCATGATCTATTTAAGTCACACGAACTATCCTATTACGTCCCATTTTTAAGGGGACGTATTAACCCTATTCCGGTCAGCGACCTAAACTTACATTAAAGGTCAATTGGGGTCCACTGGACCCCATTACAAAAATGCATGCAAAATTCAAATATTGTGTCAATGTGAATTGTTGAATTACATTGATTTATTAGCTTACCTTAGCACAAAGTGCCGAGGATAATGTACTGTGATCGTACACTGTCATTCATCTGTCTGTCCATCTGTTCTCCTACCCGTCTGTTCAAAATTACCAAAAAAGTCATTTTCTCCCAAACCACAAGGCCTATAGTCTTGAAAAGATGGGTAGCAACAAGGGCTCAAAAATAGATTTTCTTTAAATTCTGTGCATTGACAGGGATACATAATATCATAAATTTATATGTGTAAAAATTCTGAAGAGGGCTTATTTTTGGAGATAATGGCTAACAAAGTGGGTGGGGTAAATTGACATGAGAAGAAAATTTTTACTTTGAAGTTGAATAACTGTTTCTGTATAGATCATATCAAGATGAAATTTCGCATGTTCATTTAATGGACCGGGGATAATACATTTTAGGAATCATGATTCATATATATATATCAGTTTGTTGATTTTCTGTATTCGTTCTTCTGTCAATCTCGGATTTTGCTTATTTTTGATGTACTAACTTTACGAAACTAGCTCTACACCATTTAGGTAAGTAAAACACCAGTTCAAACACAACTTATTATGCCCCCTTTCGAAGAAAATGGGGGTATATTGTTTTGCAAGTGTCGGTCGGTCGGTCGGAAGGTCGGTCGGTCGGTCCGTAGGTCGGTCGGTCTGTCCGTAGACCAAACCTTGTCCGGAGCATAACTTGAAAAGTATTAAAGGTAGAATCATGAAACTTCATAGGTGGATATAGCTCATTATGGAGAGGTGCAGTGCATAAGAACCGTAACTCTGCTGATCAAATTTTATGAGTTATTGCCCTTTGTTAGTTTTCAAACTTGATTCTTGTCCGGAGCATAACTCAAAACCTATGTTAGGTAGAATCAGGAAACTTTACAGGTGAATAGATCTCATTATGGAGAGGTGCAGTGCACAAGAACCGTAACTCTGCCGATCATATTTTTGGAGTTATTGCCCTTTGTTTATTTTCAAACTTGATTATTGTCCGGAGCATAACTCAAAAAGTATGTAAGGTAGAATCATGAAACTTTACAGGTGGATATAGCTCATTATGGAGAGGTGCAGTGCACAAAAACCGTAACTCTGCCAATCAATTGTTTTGAGTTATTGCCCATTGTTGATTTTATAATTTGATTCTTGTCCGGAGCACAAATCAAAAAATATGTAAGGTAGAATCATGAAACTTTACAGTTGAATAGATTTCATTATGGAGAGGTGCAGTGCACAAGAACCGTAACTCTGCTGATCAAATTCTTGAAGTCATTGCCCTTTGTTGATTTTACACTTAATTCTTAATCTTGCCTATAATATCTCATGTCCTTTTACACATACAGCCTTGATATCTCACACAAAGATACCTCCTATCAACTTCGTTCACATTTAACCATGACCTTGGACCTTGTGACCTTGACCTTGGAGTTTGACCTACTTTAAAAAATTAAACCCGGCATATATCTCATGACCTTTTACAAATACAGCCTTGATATTTCGCACATGGACACATCTTACCAAGACCTTTCACAATTGACCATGACCTTGGACTTTGTGACCTTGACCTTGGAGTTTGACCTACTTTTAAAAAACTTTAACATGGCCGATATATCATGTCCTTTTACACATACAGCCTTGATATTTAAGACATGGAAACCTCTGACCAAGACCTATCACATACGACTATGACCTTGGACCATGTGGCCTTGACCTTGAAGTTTGACCTACTTTTAAAAAAAATAAACTGGGCCTATATCTCATGTGCTATTACACATACAGCCTTGATATTTCACACATGGACACATCCTACCAAGACCTTTCACATTTGACCATGACCTCGGACCTTGTGACCTTGACCTTGAACTTTGACCTTCTTTTAAAAAAAACTTTAACATAGCCGATATATCATGCCCTTTTACACATACAGCCTTGATATTTGACACATGGACACCTACGACCAAGACCTTTTCACATTTGACCATGACCTTGGACCTTGTGACCTTGACCTTGGTGTTTGACCTACTTTAATAATACATTTACATGGCCTATATTTCATGTCATTTTACATATACAGCCTTGATATTTCATACATGGTCACTTCCAGCCAAGATATTTCACTTTTGACCATGACTTTAGACATTGACCTTGGAGTTTGACCTACTTTTAAAAAACTTAAACTAGACCTATATCTCATGTCCTGTTACCTATACAGTCTCAATATTTTACACATGGACACCTCCTACCAAGACCTTGCACATTTGACCATGACCTTGGCCTGTGTGACCTTGACCTTTGATTTTAATATACTTTTAGAAATCTTTAACCTAGCCTTTATCTTATGTCCTATTACACCTACAGCCTTGATATTTCAAACATAGACACCTCCTACCAAGACCTTTCACATTTGACCATGACCTTGAATATTGCAACCTTGACCTTGGAGTTTGACCTATTTTTAAAAAGACTGAAACCAGGCATATATACCATGTCCTTTTACATCTACAGCCTTGATATTTCACACACATGGACACCTCCAACCAAGACCTTTCACATTTGACCATGACCTTAACCTTGGCATTTGGCCTGCTTTTAAAAACTTTAACCTGGCCTATGTTTCATTTTACTTTTTCATATACAGATTTGATATTTCACACATAGACACCTCCTACCAAGACCTTTCATATTTGACCATGACCTTGTTAACTTGACCTTGGACTTTGACCTACATCAAATGTAGGCCCTTGAGGGGGCATATATGTTTTACAAACATCACTTGTTTTAATAATATGTACAACAGAGTACATTTCTAGTTCAGTTAAAATGGAAAAATATCGTCATTTCTTCAATATTGCCTATATAATTCTACATGGGGTCCAGTGGACCCCAACTGGGGTCAATTAGACCCCAAGCATCTTTTTGGCTATAGTATGAAAACCCTTCAGGGTACATGGAAAATATTTTGTGCCAAGAACCATCGATGGACTGGTATAGATTACCTAAAATATAAATGTTGTAGCTTTTTAACTGACACCGAAATATATCCAAAATACCCCTTGGGGTCCAATGGACCCCAAAAGTCCGGAATAGGGTTAAACAATCAAGAACCTGAAAAAAATGTATGAATATTTCACGTAGTCTGATAATCATCGCCCTGTCACACCCCAGTAGAAATGTCTAATAATGAACATTCCTGTCGGGTGAGGTCAAGATTTACCGAAATGGTAATGGAGTAGATGACGTCTTAAGAAACTGGTGACGACTTTAGATGCACGACGGACTATGCACAACTGAAACTGTGTGATGACGTAAGCTCATATTGGGCAGGTTGTGCCCAAGTTTGCCTAAACGTAAATTTTTCTGGCCAAAGTAATGTTCATTCCTTTGTCACACAAACCTTTGTAATATCCATAACTGAATTCTCCAAAACAACTTATCAACTATATATGAAAGCATGTACATGGTGTTGACATTCATTATTACACGACACTACATATTACTAGTATACAATTTACAAAATATATTCTACCTTATTTCCAAAAAATACAGGTTATATAACAGTTTTGTCATTGTACAATAGAATCTAGCTTCCTTCTCTTTCTCTCAGAATGTAGCAGTCATCTTTAAAATTGTATTGTGCTTTCCTTCTTATTTCCGTGGTAAAGTGTCGCTATATTTAATGTGTTTATTATAACAAAAAAAATATCAGGCTGTTTACTATGTTACAGGCTTCATGAAGAAAATAGTTCATTGGCAAGGGACAACAAAAATATGAATGATGATATAAATGCAATCCAAAAGCAATTAGAACAGCTTGAGAGTGAAAAGACTGAACTTACCTTAAGGTAAGAAAATAACACTTTTTTTAAAAATTTTAAATGGCCGTTCATCTTGTTAACAATGGTGTACTTTTTCCAAATGTTTGCTATAATGACTTCCGTCAATCTGGCGTGTTCGAAACATGGATCAGATCAACAGTACGGAAACTCTAGAGACAGAGCCAATTGATACACACAAAAAATATCCTCCGGGCCGTCTAGAGTTGGCACGATTTTGGTATGTTTTCACTTTATTTTCTTTTGATGCTTAAAAGCGCAGAAGGGAGAATGTTATGCTCCGTTACGACCATTAATATATCTGTTCTAATTCTTTTGGCTTCAAAATTGTTCGCGTTTTCACAGAATCACTGTTGTCGTGAGTTGACCTTATGCTATTTTCTTGTTTAAGCCAACATAATGTATTTATACGCATTTCAATGTTAATAACTACCACAACAACATGTTATTTTGTAGTCAAGAGCTTCCATTTGTAAAAATGTTTCTTTCCCAGTTAACCATGCCGACAATATTACATATCTAGGAAAATAATGGTGTGGTCATAGAGTCAATTCACGACAACAATGATCCTTTGAAAACGCGACCGTTTTTAAAGCCGATAGAATTAAAAAGACAGCTAAATGGTTGTAGAGGAACATGACATTCGTCTTTTTTCGCATTTAATCACCAAAAGTAAATACTTTGACGAAAAATTGAAATATGTACTAAGAATCGTGCTCTCAGCAAAGCCCACAGAGAATCTTTTGTGCGTAAACTTTGACTCTGTCTCTGGAGTTTCCGTACCATACGTGAGATTAGTATACATGTATTTATTTTTCTTTCTTGTACAAACAGCATGACTAAGAGCAGTGATTTTCTCTGTTTGCTTCTTTAATACCTGTAATAATTCTTGAACTGCCAAATTGATCTTAATCAGTCCACAATTAGCAACAAACTATTTTGGGTCTACACTTGTTTCATTTGTATCCGATATACGAGGGCTTTTAATAAAGTTTCCGGAAGAGAATCATAACTTTTTACCTTGAACACCAATTAAGATGACATTTTCATTGCAAATACTTTGATGAATTACGCATTTAATCTTGCAACAAAAACTAAGCTGTTAACATCAATGCGCATTCGACAGTCGCTATGGAAACGTAGGGTCACGTTGAGCGGGACAACTTTGGATAATTGGTAAAAATGGGACTTATCAATGGCTTTTAAAGCGATCATGGTTTGGATTTCTCACATCAGAAATTATCCAGAATGCTCTATATATTTGAGCAAATTTTTTTTTGGCAAACGTAACGTCATTGGCTGACATATGGCGTCAATTCCATAAACAAACATAGGTGAATACATTGGTTTGCTGATATAACAAATATGGCACTTGAGCAGTGGCATTTAATAACGTTTTGCTTATTAATTGGTAAATCAAAGTCATAGACACATTTTATGATAAGAAACACGTACAATACTAGTCCTATGAGAAAAGTCCAGCATTTATGGGTGGTATTACGCATTTACAAACAATTCTACGATTGATGTTACTCACCTCAAAAGATTCTGGACGTGCCAATTGTATAAGAAACGATCCATGAAATCCCCATGTACACTAAGACCCTGCTTTGACACATGGATTCATAGGTGGGAGTGGAAATCGAGCAGTGGTAAATACATAGAAAAATGTGAATATTAGATGTGTAATACAGACTTTTCTGACGCTGCATCTGTCCAAGAACTAACACGGTACGGAAACTACAGAGACAGAGCCAATGGCTATGCCGCTTAAATCCTCTCGCGCGCTTCCGGCCATGTGTGGCTCTGTCTCTGGGATCACGATTTTTTGACAAAAACAGGTGAGTGTTCAACTTTGTTGTTCAATTATTTTCTTTTTGTGAACAAAATCGAAAAACCGGGAATGTCATGCTCCCTAAGACCATTTATCTGCCTGTTCTAATTTTGTGGACTTTATAGTCGGTAGGGTTTTCACAGGGGTATTGTCGTCTTGAGTCGACCCTATGTGATTTTTTCTTGTTTACATCATGTATTCATGTACATTCCAACGGTAAAAAGCCAATTGCCGCAGCCAAAACATGTTATATACTAATCGATGGATACGCTTAGATTAGGCATCCCTTTTCCAGGTCACAAAACCTTAGAAATGATTGGCAAAAGTAAAATTTGAGCAATTTCTATCAGTGGCTCTGTCTCTGACGGCTGGCTCTGTCTCTGACGGCTGGCTCTGTCTCTGGCCCTGCATGCTAGGTTCAAAATTTTAATCCATCAAAGTGCGTGTCGAAGTAATTTCTTCATTTCCCACGATGTTTTCTAAATCCTTTTTCTTGTGGGGCGTCGAAAAGCGTCATTGTGTGGTAATGGGTTAAACGCTTTCCAAAACATCGAAATTTCAGCGTTGCTCAATTTCAAAGCTACTACAGGCGACAAACTGGATGTTGACAAAGGAGTAATTAGCATACGATTTGTCACATAAAAAAGCTGTAACAAGAGCCTCTCTTACAACCCGTCGTGCGTCCTTATAAATCGTACGCTTTAAACTCTGCAGAATCGCACGATTTATAAAGACGGACGACGGGTTGTAAGAGCGCCTCAAAATATTTTACATTCAAAGCAGGTCAAAAGTATGAATCTCTTTCGAGAAAAGTACGCATTCTTTGTACATTTTATAGAATTTTAGTATAATGTTCCCTGCGTCACAGGCTGTCGTACATGCTCAGTACTTCTGTCTTGCGTGCTCCTGGCGTTCTAAAAGACGCAGAATGGTCGTAGCAAAGAATTGTCCAGTCAATTCTTTGCTGCATGCAGTTTGCGTCCACCAAAATCATAGGTTGCACGTGCGTGCATCGCACGACTAAACGTACGTTTTAGACGCAGACCGCATGCAGGAGTACGTACGACCAGTTGTAAGAGAGGCTAAAGGAAAAAAAAATGCTGGTTATTGGGTCTAATTATTTTGCATCAATGTAACCCGATATCTTACCATTTTATCTTTCCCAAACAAGACTTTGCTCTGATGCATTGCGAGGAAAGAAAACTGCTAGCAGCAATAACCAGCATTTTCATATTTTTCTCCCGGATTTCAATGATTTTTGGATCCTTTTTTTAATTATAACCATGTCAGTCTTCAAAATGAATAACATACCAGATGAGCTTATTATTAAACATATATTTTAATAGACATTCCTAACTTTGATCTTATTCTGAAAATTTCAAACTTTATTTTTAACTTGAAATCTTTGTTATCTGCGAATATTGATTCTTAACTATTTACTGCTTCTTCCATAAACTGGCCACAATCAGCAGGCTGATTATTTTGCCAGGGGTTTGCACAAAAGAAATAGGTTAAAAAGATAAAGTTGAAAGAGATACATACAGGGAAAGTTAATAGATGTAAGACAGAGTTAGAAAAAATGGTTGGCTAGTTGGACCTTGAAGGCGTCAACTGTGCCTGCTGACCGTAGACTTACGGAGATGGTTCAAGTCTCCGATGGTTCGTAGGAAGAAAGAATCTTGTCTAGATGTTGTTTTATTGTATGTGATTGCATAACTTTCTCCTTGCATGTTCCTTGAATGTCTGGTTGGTTTGCTAAGGTATTTATTTGGGTCTATTGATAGCCTGTGTGTTGTTATTTTGTAAAGTGTTGTTAACCTGACCATTCTCCGTCTGTCTTTTAGGGACTGCCATTTGAGATTTTCAAGCATGTTGTTTACGCTAGATCGGTTACCTGGGTATGTCGTCTATTGTTTATAAATCTAGCCGCTCTTCTTTGTACCTTTTCAAGCTTTTGGATGTCATTTTTCTCATGTGGGTCCCATATGCTGTTGACATAATTATATATTCGAGTGTTACTAAGGCTTTGTATGCTGTTTCTTTGGTGCGTTTGGACGATATGTTCAAGTTTCTTCTTAGGAACCCCAGGGTCCGATTGGCTTTATTAGTTATATTTGATATGTGCTGGTCCCAGTCAAGTATAAGTATTTGGTTATTATGCATCCTTGGCTGATTTTACACGTCCCGGGTGGTACCCATGGAGTGTGTAGTTATATTTGATCAGTTTCTTCTTGTTACTTATTGTTAGCACCTGGAATTTGTCTGGATTTACCTCCATTTTCCACTATTGTTCCCATGAGGCAACTCTGTTCAGGTTTTGCATTTAAGTCTTCATGAATGTCGTTGACGTAGTACAGAAATAGACTGGGACCTAGCACTAACCCTTGGGGGACGCCAGACTGGATTTTCATTTGGGCCGAAGAATTACCTGCAACTACAACTGTTTGGCTTCTGTTTGTCTGGAAATCTTCTATCCATTTATTTGTTTTGCCTCTAATTCCATAGTGTTCTAGTTTCTGAAGTAGTTATATCTCTCGTCTGCTTGTTCAATACTGATTAAAAGGTTGTGCCTTATAGTCCATGTCATACATGCCAAACACGATAGATCAAACTATATGTTCAATTTGACATGTGAAATGAAGCATATGAATTATTTATATCGACGGTAAAATGCATGATATTCTGATATATAAAAATATAGCTGAAACCTCCTAAACGGTATCTTAGTTTCTATCACAACTAAAATATTTCTGGTGCTATAACCAATTCTTATTTTTCGACTGAATAGGATAATTGATTTCGAGGTAATCGAGATGAAAGTGTTAACCAATATCTCGACCAGAAATTCTTTTAAGTGGCACAAGTTTCACGATACATCAAATTTGTAATTTAAAATTCATGCATGGGATATTTTGCAGAGAATCAGTGATTGTCCCGACATTATCAAAATAATTCAGAAAAGAAGTGGAGTTTTTTATCAATAAACTTCACGTACGTATGTTGAAAGATAAACATAAAGAACATCATGATGTTTTTTTATGAAACTTGTATTTCCCTGAAAAACATATATATAAAGCGATATTAGGCTATCTTGTCGCTCTTGTTCAACAACGATTAAGGTGTCTGCAAGATAATTTTGAAATGGACATATATTCTTGGAAAGTATAATAATTGCAGTTAAATTGTTATAAACGCCAGAAATGCAATAATCAAAATCACAATTTTTCAATAATTCTGGTATCACGAAACGGATTTGAATTCGATTTGGTTCTTCTTCTTCTTCTTCTTCTTCTTCTTCTTCTTCTTCTTCTTCTTCTTCTTCTTCTTCTTCTTCTTCTTCTTCTTCTTCTTCTTCTTCTTCTTCTTCTTCTTCTTCATCTTCTTCTTCTTCTTCTTGCTTTTTTGTTCTTCTTCCTCTTCTGCTAGTACTTTCAGCTTATCTCTAGGTTGTTCAGCGTGTGAGCAACGTATGAGGGAGCGTTAAATTCATACACTGGGAAATAAATGAAAAAAATCATGTGCCTGTTTAAAAAAATAGTTTTCAAAACTCATTTAATCAGTGACCGAACCCTTCACCATACGCATTAAGATTCACTCAGTGTGTGACTTTATTAGGTACATTACTTCGACACAAATTTTGTGATTGATTAAAATTTTAGACCTGAGACAGAGCCAGCCGCCAGAGACAGAACCACTGATAGAAATTGCCCAAATTTTATTTTTGCCAATCATTTCTAAAGTTTTGTGACATAGAAAAGGGATGTCTAATCTAAGCGTATCTATCGATTAGTATATAACATATTTTGGCTGCGGCAATTGGCTTTTTACCGTTGGAATGTACATAAATACATGATGTAAACAAGAAAAAAATCACTTAGGGTCGACTCACGACGACAATACCCCTGTGAAAACCCTGCCGACTATAAAGCCCACAAAATTAGAACAGACAGATAAATTGTCTTAGGGGAGCATGACATTCCCGGTTTTTCGATTTTATGCACAAAAAGAAAATAATTGAACAACAAAGATGAACACTCACTTGTTTTTGTAAAAAAAATGGTGATCCCAGAGACAGAGCCACGAATGGCCGGAAGCGCCCCAGAGGATTTAAGCGGCATAGCCATTGGCTCTGTCTCTGTAGTTTCCGTACCGTGACTAAGTTGCCCCGCTCAACGCAACCCTACGTTGCCATAGCGACTGCCGAACGCGCCTTACTGCAAACAAATTAGTTTTTGTTGCAGGATCGAATGCGTGATTTTCCAAAGTAAAAGTGTTGAAAATATCACTGCAATAAGAATTAGAACAATAATTGAAAGTTATGAAATAATTCCGGAAACTTTATTAACAGCCCTCGTATGCTTAAATGCAGTCACTAATGTATATATTATGATGTATCTCTATTTTTTAATGAAATTATTAAGAAAGAGTTATTTTCACGTAATGATTTGAAATTCAAAATACAACAATTCAATTGATGACATTTCATTTCAAGGCTTTCGAATATAGCTGGAGCAAAACTGACAGAAACAAAACCTGATATTGCTGATATTAGTGATCCCTATAGACCAACAAAGCTGTCTGAACAGTACATGGAAATATATGACAATGAGTGGACAAATGCTTATGACGTCATGGAGAAGGGAAGTAATCTGAACGAACAACAGATTTGCTTGGAATTACTGAAAATCCTCCTGGTTAGAAACACCGAATAATCATTATAACGTTTGTTTTGCGTTTAAATATGGAATATATCTTTATGTCCGATGAATGCTATGCTCTCCAAGATAGTTCACTTAATGTTTATAATATACCAATTACGAACTCTCGCATTCCTAGTAGAGATAACACTCGAGAAACTGATATTAATTTATCTTGATTTTCATTTATTGCTGCAAAATTTAACATTTATTTGATTTTTTAAGTATGTTGATATAATTATACATCAGATGCTAGCATGTTTCCTTGTATCAAATCATTCGTATGTATACAGTGAATAATGTTTTATTATCAGAACCGTCAAGTATACACGTGTGCTTTTCTGCTTAATATAGTTAAAACGCTACCTTCTAACTTGTAAACATTAGTATCACATGTTGTTTCAGAAAGCCGAGTCAGAATGCAGAGAAATAGCAGCTACACAGTATGAACAGCTATGTTGTACTTGTACGAATCCAGCAGAACCCGGGGTAATGAATTAGTCATTTCTATAATACTCTGCCGAAAATATCCGTAAAGTGGTATCATCTTTTCCATCTGTCCGTTCGAGGTCCGTCCGTATGTTTTCGGCAGAGAACAATCGTAGAAAATCTTCAATAATTATGTTAATACGAAACGATTTGAAATTGGTTTGAAGTAGAAAAGGGGGAAATATGTCAAGTATTTGCTTGATGCGTTGGATGTTTAACAATGAGCTGATAAAAAGTCATTGACCGCCAAGTATGATTTTACTTGGTAGACAGTAAACTTTTCATCAGCTGAATTTTAAAAGATCTACCACATTCCGGAAATTGTATTTTCTTCTCAGATCGCAAATGATTTATGAAATGACCATGATATATTGTCGAACATACAAACAAGAGCCGTCATAGCCGGGTTATAATCCCCTAATAAGTGTTTTTTCACAAAACAATGCTATCATACATTAAGCCCCCTTTTCCCATGACAACTGTTTTGTACCCACATTATTTATAGAATATCGTCTAGAACATCTCGTTTATAACACAAATATAAAATTTCCTTAAATTCTGCCTATTAGATGAATAGAAATTTGAGAAAAACTAATTTCTACATTAAGGCCTTTTTTCCGTGGCACAGCTTCAAATTAAGAAGCGGAGAATAGAGTCCCTATGGATTATCCAAGGAAGTTCACAAGTGAAGTTTCATTGATCTGGCTGTAGACGGACGGACGGACAGACAGTCGGACGGACGGAAGGATAGCGTGGTGACTATATATATGCTCTCCCAATTTTTTTTCGGGGAACATGAAAAATAAGAAATACCGTATGGATCCGATTCTAAACTAAGTATGTATTTAACTTTATCTACACGCAAAGTTAATTTCAATTAACATTTATATACTTAGTACATTTAATGACTGGTACTTCGTTCGGTGATAGGATGGAAATAACAAGCAAAGCCTCTGTAATGCGAATTTACTTTCGTTGATTATTCCATCAAGTTCAAAAGGAAGAAAATGTTTTAAAAACACGTCGGAATAATTTGATTATCATAAATTGAGATGGGTCAAATCCATTAATAACGAGTGTGCCAAGCTAAAGCTTGAAGTAAAGCCTGACATCTACGTCGCAGAGAGAGAATTTTTCTTGCAATTAGATCTCTAATGGCATCTTGTTCCACTCTTAAATAACAACAATACAAAGTTGTTGCAACTTTTTGGGTGGTGGGGTACGTACAACGCGTCTCTTTAAGTCATTTCAAACATGATTTATAGGGTACATATCAGATGGCAACGCAGACCAGTAGTGTGTAACCACGGTATGTGGTATTGCCATCGTGTCACTAGTCGTGATGGCATACTACGCCGTGCAATTTCGGAGTTTGAAAACCCAAGCAAATTCGTTCCAATAGCAGCTTGGTTTACTTACATTTTCAAGAAGACGATGCATACTGATACAATTGACAATCTTTCGATAAAACTTGTTTTTATAGTGTCTCAATTTAACTCGAGCTTCACGTGCATCATCTTTGCGCAGCGACAATGTGCTCGACGCTTTGGCCATGACACCGTAAACTCTTCCAGAATTACTAACTATAATTATTTCTATTCACGTTTCAAAACGTGTAGGAGATTCATAACAAATATTTCTATTTCTTTTAACATCATATAACATCTTTATTTAAGGCTTTGAAAACTCTGCGTTTTTAAATGTACTAAGTCTAGGAAACTCGATAGAAAATGATAAACATGTTACCAGTGATAACAAGAGCCGTCATAGACGGATACTGCTCCCCGAAAAAGTGTTTATCACAAGAAAAAAACATTCAGCCCCCCTTTTCCATGATATGCTTTTTTGTACGAAGGTTGAAAAAAGTGTAAGGTGTAGAACATTTCATTAATTGCATAAGTATAAAGTTTCATTAAATTCTGACCATTGGATGAAAAGGTAATTAGAGAAAAAATAATGTATATACAAAGGCCTCTTTTCTTGTGACACAGCCCTTAATTCAGAAAGGGAAAAACCTTTCGCTGGATTTATTCCAATGAGTTCATATATCTAGTTTCATCCAATTTGGTAAAAGAGTTGCTGAGACATGGCAGTGGACGGACGGAAGTTTGGACGGACAGCTGGCGACTACTAGTATGCTCCCCGAAAGCATGAAAAATATTTCTTATTGCAATAGATACACCAATTAACTAAACAAACTTTCACTTTCCCCTGTTTTAATTTTGTTGTAATGCCTAAAATATCTATCATGGGTCCCTGTAAATTTACATCTCTCACTTTCCAATCAAGGGATTTTCAGGAGTAACTTTCTATAAAAAATTGACCCTTAGGAGACAAATGAAAATAGAAATAAATGTTACGTTCATGTATGTGTACTAAATCCCAACCCCGAAATATTTACCGAGTCGAAAGAATCTAAGTAGGTGTAATAGAGCACTAAGGAATGATGGGGTTGACTCACGACAACTGCATAATTGATTTTTCTCTATAAGTTTGTCCCATTTTTTTTTTTGCATTTTCACAAGAAAAATCATTCGAATATGAAAGATCGCATTACAATACATACATATATATTTTTATACGTATATATTTCTTACCGAAAACTCCTTCTTATTTCCTCAGAAAACTTGTCAAATTTAACGGAACTCCGTGGAAAATTCAAAATGATTCTTCGGTTTCTAAGACAAAAATAAATATAAATGATCAACGTACTAGTTTTAGCCCACCAGAGAACCAAATACTTTGTACAGTAAGCTATTTTGGTCACATTCAGTATATCACCCATATGTTTGTCTGTGCGTCCGTCTGTCTGTCCTTCCTTCTAGGATGCTGTGTTTGCACTCTTGATAGCATGCGCAAATATAAGCCAAGCTTTATTATTGCCTAAAATGTGTGTTTTCAGTCTGTTATTGGCATTGTATAACGGGCAGAAAACGGGCGGATATCCAGAGAAATCGTGCATTAATCGGCAGATTCACGTGCGATATCGGACCGGTTTTGCACTCAAATATCCTCGATCGGGGATTTGTTGTGAGTGCTTCAGAAAATTGAAAATAAAGCCGAAATTTTGTGATTTCCCTTTTCCGCGATGTAAGTTCTTGTAAGACCCCATTTCCAGTTTACACCCCAATAAATAGTAAACTAGGTCTCCCAGTGTAACCATATCTGATGACGTAATTATAGTGACGTAGGTTTAATTCTTGGAATCAAAAAGTAAACAAACGGGCAGCTGACAGATTTTAAACTAAAAGTGGATTTCGTGTGGATTTCGTGGACATAGAAGGATAGAAATTAGAATTGAGTGGTTGTGGTCTAGGTCAAATGTGGTGGTAAGCCTATATGTGTATCTTGTTCTTCTTTTAGTTACTGCATTTTTTCCTTTACAACTTTGTTTTTATTGAAATGAACGAATGTCTGAAACGAACCAAACGGTCCAGAGATCTACCTCGGAAATTCCGACCTTTTAATTTATTACTCGCACTGAAATGAACGTTAGAATAACCAGAGTATGTTTCCAAAAGAAAACTAAGTCGAATATTGTTACGATTTCGCCAACCCAAATGAAGATTATATCAGTAAAAATGCGATGAAACTTGACTACATAGCTACACGATGAAAAGCTAACGGCCCGTCTAGTGGATATCGTACTTACTCGATATATGTCGAGTCGAATGCCGGAAAACTCTGGTGTCTGTCGGTGTAAATGTGGCTTAATTTTCACAAAGTTTCTTAGTTATTCGTCTGATTTTATAACATTTCTTTGCAAATTATTCATATTTTATGCAATAATAGCGTCAATTCACGTTTTTTTCGGTCGTTAACATTCTCAGAGGCCCACAAAATGGGTTATCGCCTTCTCAGGCGATAACGCATTTTTTGGGCCTCTGAGAATGTTAACGACCGAAAAAACGTGAATTAACCCTATATTAAACGTTATGGGTAGGGAAACATGTATACTTGATTACAAATTCTTGTGTGAGTATGGAAATGAGTTCAATTGGATCGTAGTGGGTTGACTATCTACTTACATATCCTAATATAAATTAATTGCTCTTTCAATGGCAGGAGAAAGGAGAACTAGACAGCATACATCTAAAGCTTATCAACGACTTGCAAAAACAGACAGCAAGGTTGTCGGTATCCAATGTACAGAAAAAGGTAATCATCATTATGTATTTAGATTTAATATGTCCAATGTTTCATTGTTATCTGCTTCGCAAAATTCAAAATTTGTATTCTTGATTTTACATGTAATGTGTGGTTCTCTCAAATCTATGCTATTATGGTAATTTGATCACAATATCTAATTTATTAGTTATGTGTATCAATGATCATTTACGTAAGAATTATAGTATACTTAATACATATTTAGAGAGTGACAATGAAAATTCAATTTCTTCTAAAGATTCTTGGAAAAGAAAAGGTATCAGAGAGTAGCGACGTTATAAAGTACCAGATGAAGTGTGTAGAAGTTTGCTGGTACATGCGTCTACAGACCCCGCCTGTCATTCTGGACAAACCGCTGAAAGAAGGACAGACATTTGACAGGGAAAAATACAGAGAGTATACCAGGAAAGGAAAGCTTGTAGAGTTCGTCATATGGCCAACACTCTTACTTCACAAAGATGGACCTCTACTGTGTAAAGGAGTTGCACAAGGAATATCACGTTTGTCTTGATGGAAGATGACTTGATTTTAGTTGAATTTCTGTTTGCTTTAAAGCGCGTATATTATCATGATAGGGATTAATGGAGTGTTGTAAAGATTCCAATCAGATGGTGTTATTGTACATGTTCAGTTAGTGATCATTCTTTTGCAGGCGTTTTCGTACTCTATCTCTGTAAGCAGTTGAAAAGTTATTGGCTGCTAAACATTTTCATTTAGTTATCAATTATATTCAACGTTTTATCAGGCGGTGTTTAAAAAATCCATTATATTCACCAAATCCCTAACGTTTTTAACCTTCTCTGCTTTAGATTGAATTAAAATTGGTATCGTATTAATAGATTTATTAATTGTAGATTTTCTGTTGTTATTGTTGAGTCGCGTGATTACAAACCCTGAAATGTTTGTGATGTTAAAATGCAGTTCTTCGTATGTAAATGAATGAATAAAAGAATCAAGCATTTAAAATAATAAAAACGTATTAATTGTGATCTCTCTTCACTTGATTCCTTCCAAACATCCTTTTTTTCCAAACGCAAATTGTTTTCGACGGACGTCAGAATCAGGAAGTGACAAGAAAAACGATTTAAGTTATTCAATTCATCTTGAGGCATATCAGACAAACACTTTGTGCAACTTCGGTGGTCATCCGTGGCAATGAAAAATGACTAGAATATCCGTCGCCGATTTTCGTTTTCGCGGATGACGCCCGGAAATTGACTAGAGTTTTAAATTTTGGATACCTCGATAATTTTCCGTTGCTACCGATGACTTCCTAGGATGCAAGAAGTGCTCGGTATCTAATTACGAACAGAGTATAAGTCAAAGATGAATACTTTAGACACAACATCTGGAGGAAGTCGTCTCTGAAACTATGGGTCCATTTAGCTTTATATTTCGTCATTAAAGTGACATTTCACATTTATTTCTTTTTTTAAAAGTAGGGGCCTATGTCTTGATGAAAAGATTGTTTATTCTAATGCGTAGAAATGCTATCAGTTTTTTGAAGTTGTTATCCATAAGCTAAAGATACGACTTTAAAGTTGAGACAGAAATGACAAATTCTATATAAATCTGAACTGTTGTCCACAACCTACAAACATATTCATTTCTCGTAAACGACTCAATATTTCGGCTTGTAATTTTCAGAATTTTCATAAGAAAATATACTCTTTCAGAAAGAATAAAAGTAAAATTTATGTAAAAATAATTGTGAAATGTCACTTTAAGCATAAAAATATTTAGGTCTAGTCCAGTCACTATTTTATGATATAGTCCAGCAACATTGACCCGGAACAATGTTTTGTAAAGACGCTCAACTAACGGACTTTGCACACGAAAAATAAGTTTTTCTGGGTTAATGTTGCTGGACTATACATGTACAAGTATTACTTAGTATTGTGCGTAAATATTGACCTGGGCCTGTGGAATATGCAATGAGTAATAATGAAGCGAAATAATCTCTCTCCAACATATGTTGGCACGGCAGCATGTGCAGAATACAAAGTCATAATGCTTTTGGAAACTATCGACTCTGCTCGACAGTGAGGATTGCTGGCGAGTATTGATTATTCCGTGTCACAATCACTCATTGCATATTCATTGAGTTCAGGTGAATATGTAAACAGTACAAAAAGTATCCATAACAATGTTGAATGCGTTGGCACCTGCACAATTTGAACAAACAAGTTATGGATCATCGCAAACATGTATGTTTAGCTATCGATATTCTGTTGTTTAATACTTATGCAAAGTAAGCATATCGTCGTTGTAAATGCAAAACCTCATATCTCGTTTTTTGGAAAATTTTAAAGGGGAGGGAAAAGTGTAATAACTTTTCTCAAACTGAAACTTGAAATTTGAACATATTGTTCACAAATAATTTGTCATTAATACTGATCAGTAAACATATCTCAAAATCTGCGAAAATTGTATAAACTTCGCACACAAGTTTGTACTTTGAAAATCGCACGAGTCGACATACGAGGTTTTGCATTTACACCGACGATATGACATAATACCGTAGCCAGAATGTATGTCATTGCATTTTCCCATACATACACACTTCATATGTTTGCCGATTAATGCACCTAACCACAATTTGAATGAAGTTTTTGTATCATTACTAAATCAGCATCCAATGCGAGCAACCATTTTAAATGATTCGTCATTTCCAGTTTCAAGCTCGTGTATGACTTTCACAAATTCGACAGGAAAGGATATCAACCCATACATCTAACCTTCCTAGGTCGTGCTGTCCAGAGTCGATATTTAGAGGGTCGGCTTCACGATCAGAAGGTTCTGAGTTCGATTGTCGGTAGGGGGGGCAGAATTTGAGCAGTGGTAAGATCCCACTCGACTAGTCTTTCGGAATGTCCTTTTAAACCTACGTCCCCTCTCCATTATGATCTAAGTCAGCTTAGCTGTTGAGTTGGCCGTAAAAGTCAATGGCAATGAATTTTGTGCTAAAAATAGACTAGGTTTAACGTTATTTTGACAATCTGTCGATGTAGTTATAAAATCTCGCAACCACGGCTTGAATCAAGCCGTAGTTACGAGATTTTATAACAACACCTACGAAATGCCATTGTTTGTCCGAAATTACGTCACGATTAATTGGATAAAATCGTTCCCTATTCAATCAATCCAATCGAGCCCCGGTAGCAGATATTTATCTCGGACTTTTCAGAGGCCCACACATTCGATGCGAAAACTGGTCTTTCTAAGGAAGCGGAATCGAGAGTGACTACGATAAGCTTCTATATTTCAACAAAATCGATGTTAAATATAAATGTTTCAACAAAACGGACCCTTTTTAATTGTCAAACGCCATTGTCTTACCAGGACATACACAAAACATACCATACTGTTTTATTCGGGAGACAGGGCGGAGCCTAGTAAACGGTTCATTACAATAAGCTAGAGGAGAAACAGCCTTCTCGATAGGCGGTAAATCGTCGGTACTATTGCAAAACATTATAACTAAAGGGTGAATCAATCTGTAGTTACGCGGTTTTATAACAACACATTTTACAATCGCATAGTCTTACAATTTTGAAATGCGTTCATGCTCGTGCCGCACGTTTTTCTCTTATATCAAACCAAGATATCGAGATGTAAACTCGTCGAATAACCTCTTTGCTTAGCCACACCCTGTCAGGTGAATAAAAACGGAATATAACAATAAGACATAGTATTGTCCACCCAAATTAACCAGGGACAACTTAATTTTCGTGCGCAAAGTTCGTTAGTTGAGACAGACAGACAATATATTTTATTTGTTCAAATAGTACGGTGCGTTATGTCCATTTTTAAGGTTCTGCTTGATCTAAGTGAAAGAGGTTTCCGTCATACGTTTTCATGATCTTAATACATAGCTCTAATTATTTTAGACTTTGATGGACAGCTGTAAAATTAAAAACAATAGGAAAAATGGCGATTCAAATTTACAAAATTTCGAACCCGTAATTTTACAAATGGGCATAACTTTTTTCATAATCATCATACCTTTATAAAATTTGACTCGTACATTTACAGGAATAATACACATCGAGATGTCATAATTTTTTTCAGTAATTTTTGTATTTAGAGGTTATACTGTGAGCAAAGCTCAAAAAGCTCAAATTCTTAGAGCTCGAGATATTGCATTTGAAATAATTGAATTGTCACAGAATATTAGCCAAAAGCCGGACAATAAAGAAAAACAAAAAAAAATATGACATTATTTATTGTATTAAGACTACAATAGAGAGAAAAGATTGGTGGGTGGGGTAAATAATTCTGTTTTATTTAGTTTATATAACTTTTGGCAAGTATATTTATTTAATAAACTAAACTTTATGAATCAGAAC
This sequence comes from Fragum sueziense, assembly GCA_963680895.1. NCBI lineage: Eukaryota > Metazoa > Mollusca > Bivalvia > Cardiida > Cardiidae > Fragum > Fragum sueziense. The sequence goes on from OY804596.1 coordinate 55,978,722, forward strand.
ATCAATCTGGTCAAAGATAATACAAGCACAAACAATTCAGCAAAGGTTTGTTTGATTGGTTTATATTTGTAGCTGATATAGTGGAAGAAAATTCAAAAAGGCAATTTTGTCACTTTCAAAGAAAATTCAAAAAGGCAATTTTGTCACATTCAAGGGCACATAACTTTAGATGTTTGATTCCGATCAATTAAAATTTGCACATGTGCAAGATCAGATTGTCCCCAATATTTTGACAAAGTTTTGTCTTAATTAGTCAATAATTGTGGTTGTTAGAGGGGAAATTTTGTTGAAAGTGGCAATTTGATCAAATTCAAGGGCACATTACTCTAGACGTGGCATTGCTATTTTGATGAAAATTTCACTGATGCAAGCTCCTATAGTCATCAACATTTTGTATGAGTTTTCTTTTCATTAATCAGTATTCATGGCTGTTATACTAAAAAAATGCAGAAATGGCAATGTTGTAAAATTCAAGTGCACATGACTCTAAATGTTTGATTCCGATCAAGCTAACAATCGCGATTATGTAAGATTTTACAGTCACCAACATTTCGTCTAAGTGTCGTCTAAATTGGTAAACATTTGTGGATGTTATATAGTAACAACAAGGCCGAAAATACCATTTTGTCAAATTCAAGGGAAAATAACCTAATTCTAGCTGTGATGTTCCAAATAAGCTAAAAAAATCACAATTTAAGATTTTACCGTTAACAACATTTTATGTAAGTTTTTGTATGATTGACCGATATTTTTGGCTATAATTGTACATTTTTTTTCTAAATCAAGGGCACATGAATCTGAAAGCTTGATTTCAATAAAGCTAAAAATTGCTCTTATGCAAGATCCCATAGTCACCAATATTTCCTCTAAGTTACGTCTAAATTGGTAAATATGTGTGGCATATGTATGTATAGTAACAACAAGACTGAAAAGGGCATTTTGTCAAATCCAAGGGCACATAACTCAGGATGTTATGTTTCGATCAAGGTAACAGTCACAATGATTTATGCAAGATCTTATAGTACCCAGAATTTTGCCAGACTTTTGCCCAAAATTGCGCCCAATTCGTCTATAATTGTGGATTTAAGAGGCAACAGAAAGTTGAAAACTCTAATTTTGATAAGCTCAAGGGCTCATAGCTCCGAAAGTTTGAGTCTGATCAGACAAAAAAAATCACATACTAGTATATAAAATCTTATAGTCATAGCATTTCTTCGAAGTTTCGTCTTAATTGGTCAATATTTGTGGCTGTTATAGTAAAATTAATGCCGAAAAATTAGTTTTTCAAAAATCAAGGGCACATAACTCTGGATATTAGTTTTCGATTATGCTAAAAATAACACTGAAGCAAGATCGTATAGTAACCAAAATTTTGTCTAAGTTTTGGCTCAATTCATGTATAATTCTGGCTTAAAGAGGCAAAAGAACGTCAAAAACTGCAATTTTGTCTAATTCAAGGGCACATAACTCAGACTGTTTGCGTTCGAACAAGCTAAATATAATCACATATATAAAGTCTTATAGTCAACAACATTTTGTTTACGTTTTGTCATAATTGATTAATATTTGTGGCAATTATAGAGGAAACATGCTCGAAAAGGCAATTTTGTCCAATTTCAGGGCCCATAACTACGATTGCAAGACTCTGATCAAGCTAATTATTGCACTTATGCAATTTCTAATAGTTACAAACGTTTTGTCCAAGTTTTGTTTCAATTGGCCAATATTTGTGGCTGAAAGAGGGAAAATAAAGTAAAAAATGGCAATTTTGTCAAATTCAAGGGTACAAAACTTTAGACAAGTAATTGCAACTGCAAAATCCTATAGTCACCAACATTTTGTAAATTTTTTGCTTTAATTGGTGAACATTTGTGGCTATAATGACGAACATAAAGTGAAAAACGATAGTTTTTGTCAATTTCAAGGGCATATGACTCCAGATATGAGATTCAGATCAAGTTGGAAAATACATCCATTCAAGGTCTTATCATGACCAACATTTTATCAAAGTTTTGTCGAGATATTTCAAAATTTGTAGATGTTAAAGTGAAAACAAATTCAAAACAGCTATTTTTACATTCAAGGGCAGATAACTCAGGAATTTCTGCTTCAATCAATCAACAGATATGTAATAAGGAGAGATCACATGCGGGCAACATATCGTTAAAGTTTCCATCGATGTGATTATAAGATGAATACAAATTTGTATGGGGAAACTAAAGAAGAACTTGTTAAAAAAAACGTCACTTTTATGACGTCATAAAAATTATCTGAAGGCTCACGACTGTCCATCAAACTTTTTTGGTGATGTCTACTTATCCTTTTTACGAATACATTTGATTGAAACCTCTTTCACTTACATCAAACAGAATTACACAACGCACCGTACTAAAATTTACAATTAGTAATTACATGGACATTAATAACAAATTCACAAGTGAATTTGAAATTGATCATAACATGCCTTGAGGAGAGGATCGAGCAGGGTAGACACTGTTTTCTTTGTTTTATTCTTTTTTGATTTCTTAATATCTTTTATCTCACTGTATTAGAGGGCTGTAATCCACTAACCAGTCAAGTCATACAGTCTACAATTATAAGGAAAAACAAAGACAAAGACTATAGGTCAGCTGATTAATCATGTGATTAGTCATGTCACGTGGTTAGTCTAGACAAACTAGGTCAGGTTTATAATTAGTTTCCCAACAGCACGTGTGGATTTTGTTGAGATCTCAGGAATGAAAGTCTGGATTATAAGCGATCTGCATATAAATGGTCTGGATAATATTGTTTAAAGTGATGATTCCTTCAGAACTGTACCTGTTTTGTCAAATAATTAAGTGCCAAACAGATAACTTGTTGGATTTCGATTTCTTTGCCTGCCGTAAGTATTTCATTTTCATTTAGGTCAATTCACAAATAACGATAATCAGGCTGCATTTCGACACTGTACAAATTTTTCAAAATTAGTGAAACAAAACGTTGCCGAAGTGGGGTCATTACATATGCAGATGTCCCAGGTTAAACTTGCCGGACAATACATGTTTTGACGGCTACATGAAAAGCGACCTGTTAGCTGCATAATTAGCTATGCGAGCAGAATAGGGCCACGTCTTAACCCTTTCCCAAACAAGAAAATTTTAAGCGTGCCCAAATTAAATAAGTTGCAGACGACAAAATCAAATTTATGAAATTTTACATTGAGCTTTCTGCGTATATAACATTGTGGGAAATGAGGAAATTGCTTGTTACAAGCAATTTCTTCATTTTCCACGAAGTTTCCTATACATAGCAATTATCTTGTGAGGCGTCAAAAGTCGACATGGTGTTGTAATGGGTTAAACAGTATTATTTTCTAACCGAAAGACTCTGCGCACGCTCGATCTTAGACTAGTTATCAACCCTGATGCTGCTTCGTGTCTACTAATACATGAAATAGTATCAGGGTTGATTACCAGTCTAAAATCACATAGGAGCTTAAAGGCATCTGGATAGAAAATGATATATTATAACAATTGCATCGAGGAATGGTGCATAAAAATTATATGCCAGAGTGGCTTGTCGGTAAAATTGGCCATTTTTTTCAATCCATGGGCAGATAACTCAAGAACCAGGAGAGTTATATGCATTCCGTAAGTAGTGTGCACAACTAGACACCATGGAGATTCATTGTGGCAAGGCTGATCAATTTTAGAATGAAACTGTAGGAGGAGTTGCTCACACAAGAAATTACTAACGGACGGCAAACCGGACGGACGACCAGGGCCATAATATAATACGACCCATCGTGCGTATTAAAACGTAGCATGAATGGGTGTATTCTGACATGTGGTCCAAAAAGGAATTGAGACAATTACGGAATTAAAACCGTTCATTACCTATACACAGTCTGATCAAGATCCGAACCCAGAATAACGAAAAGATAGGACACACACTGTGATAACTAACATCGACCCTGATACCTTAGCGGACTGATTACTTACTTGAGCAAAGGTCTTATAACTCTCCCAAACAAGATCTGGTGATGACGGACCTATCAGAGAAAGCGTGGGAAAACATTGACACAAAAGAAGAAAATGCTGATAACCAGCATTTACTCCTTTTTGTCTCAATGTTTTCGCTGCTATGATGTGCACACATTTCAAATGGTTTAATATATAATTTTGTATTACCTTCCAAATTTGACCACCCTGAAATATTGGCGTTTCGGAAAGGCTAAATAAAAGCCAATCCGCTGATCTAGATTAGCCTTTGCTCGTGCGCGGTGTGATGAAGATCTAGGAACAGACTTCCGAAAGGTCACGACACACATTGTTGAGACAGAAAGATACCCACTTGCGTCATTATTGAATGTTCTTTAACCCATTACCAGGCGGCAAAATTTTGGACTGTTCTAATTCCAAAGGTGTTGCAGACGATATTTTCTCTTGAATGAAATCATACATTTTCTGTTCTTTCTTTATAGAAAATATTGTGGAAAATGAAGAATTGCTTTTCAAAAGCAATTTCTTCATTTTCCACAATGCTTTTCAAATTAATTAATTTATAGGGAGTCAAAAAGTGTCATTGTGTGGTAATGGGTCAACCTTTCCCCGACAAGAGAAAGTTTGGCAAACCCAGGGGCTGTAATATAAGAAACACACAAGGGGAAAGAAGAAACACCTTATACAAGTGACCTGTAGTCCTTTTCTATTGTGAAGTTCAACACTTTGGTTACAGTAAGACTTGTTCTGACTTCATAACGGTTCTCAAATTGACCCAGTCTAAAGGATTGTCGTTTGGGAAATAACTGCATGGACGTGTTAGATGTTGAAAACGATGTGGAATGAACGATAGGCAATATGAATGAATTTTGTCAAAAGATAGGGATGTTTTAAATATTATTGATTAGATTGATAAAAACGACGCTGTTAATTATAAAACCCCATCGTAACTACAACGTCAATCAAAGTGTAGATACGAAGTTTTAGAATTACATCGACAAAGTGTGTTGTATGTCCGAAATAACGCCACCGTTTACTTGATAAAACCAATCCCTATTATTGGGTACAATCGAAATAACGTTGTATGAAGAAAGAAAACTATTTCGAAAAATTAAAAAGGAAAGTCACTAGTTACTAGTACTTCCCTTAGCTAAGGGCAACAGTTACCTATTCAAAAATAAAAAAAACAAATAATTCACTCTATTGTCTGTCGGTTATAAATATAGACTTGTATACAGACACTAAAAACAAATAAATAGTTTTTACATTTACCAAACCATTTGTCGTGAGCTATACGAGCGAATTAATGTAATAATTCCTTTATTCCCAAAAGAGGAAGTGCTTGTGTTGGGCCATTTATCAACAACAAGAAGTAAAGTGTTTGTATACAACTCTACAGATATAGCCGATGAGTTATAGTATCCGAATGGCCGTTCGTCAGTTTTTTTTTTTCAATTCGAACAGGTCTGTAGTAACAAGGTAGGGGCTAAGCCCCCCCCCCCGTCCAACAGTTGGCAAAAAGCCGAATTTTTCATATTTACGCTGAAAATTAAGGGAACTCCAAATAAGCCCCCCCCCCCGTTCCCAATATTCAGACACAGTGGCTTTAGTCCACCTAATATCAAATTGCTTCCTACAGGCCTGTCGTATATCGTCGCTTTTCATCAAAAACCTTATAACTGCAGCTTAAAACAAGCTGCAGGTACGAGGTTTTTGTTGAAAAGCAGCGATATCTGATTCTCTTATAATTCTACATCTATATTTGGATGAATCGCTACTCTTTCTTCTATGTGTGTCTTGATATCTCTGAAGACAAAGAAATGATATGAATATCCATTTACGAGTACGAGACAAAAGCCTTACAAGAACATACCACTTTCTCTCTTTTTCACGAAAACATAGAAACGAAACAGTTAAGAAGTGATTTCCCCTTTCCGAACAAACTCTTTTTTCCTATGCATTTTTCCTAGAAACAAAAATAGTTGAAATGTTGATCAAACGCCAAAATAAATGTAATCCGAGTCTTCTCTGATGTAAATACGCTCTTTGATATTCTGAATTTTCGCTATTTTCATCAGAGTGTGTTTCAATTCGAAAACAGCGGAAAGTTTGGCACACGTTGTGAAGCTTTGATTTTGGGTATTATATCCAATCACTCAGTAAAACACTGTGGGGTATAGATCAATTAATCATTTTTTTGTCATACCTGACCAAAAATTTAATTTCAAATCGGCCTGCTGGAAGAGAATAACCTTCCGAAATTCAACAACCCTCTTATTCCAATCGATTTCGTCGCCATTGTTATTGTAGATCACGTGACCAGATCTCGTTCAAAAATAGAACGGAATTTGCTGGCACGTGACTATCACGTGACCACCTTTGATTACGAATTTCTTTCGGGTCACGTGACTGCCTTTGTTTAGAAATTATGGAGTGTTCTTGTTGCGGAGATCAATTTATGTCGATCTGTTCAGCTTGCAACTTGAATGGTATTGCTTCTCCTGTGAAATTCCGTTTATTGCCTTCATCATACTCGTAAGTTATGGAAATGACCAAAAAAGTAGCAAACATTATTGGTGCGAATACTAGCTTGGAACGTTTGCCGGACGTTAGCCGGACGTTTGCCGGACGTTTCTGATATATTTCATTTATTTATTTCTTCTTATTATAAGGGTTTTTTAAACTCGTTATTGTTATATTATTTCAGAAGTGCCGTCAATTTGAAAAATAAAATAATCTTATTTTTATTTTATTTTTTAAATTCTTATATTTAGACCGTTGCGTCATAATCTTGGAAAACCCGCATTCCATGTTCGATAATTCGCGTTGATCACGTGGTTTTAAATGGAAGGTCACGGTAAACAAAGGCTGCTCAGGTGAGGGTTGTTGCAAAACATTGCCTATAAACCTTTTGGAATACTTTTTGGTCGTAATTTTTTCAGCAGCCATAACAATAAATGGTTCATTTATCGATACCATCAGGCGTTTTAAGGATAGCGTTTGAGATCGGACGGTGAGCGATGCGCCACATCGAGTGGAGAACTTCTTGATATTTTCGAAGTGAAACACACTCTGATGTAAATAGCGAAAAATTAAAATATTAAAGAGCGTATTTACATCAGAGAAGACTCGGATTAAAATAAATGTATCGAAAATAATTGAATGTGCAAAATACTGTGCACATAAATGGCGTTTTGCTGTAGCTGTTTTAAAACTTTTATTCAAAAAGGACTTCGAAGTTAAAGATTGCTAATGCTATGGTCACACATAGCCGGTTTTACGATACGGGTCCGCACGGAATCAAAACCGTGTCGACCCGTGTCGACCCGTTTTAATCCTTATTGACCCGTATCGCCACCCGTTTAGATTCCGTGTGCGGTTTGTGAGAACGATACGGCAGCGAACATGTTTTGACTATGTTAAAAAATTCGACACGGATTTCAAGTCCGTGTGCGGCAACCCGGTTCATACCGCATCAACCCTTTTCAACCCGTATCTCATTCTTGTACCGAATAATGACCTCATGTCTAGCGGTACAATGCACGTGATATGACGAGATATCTCGTCGATATATCGACGCATCGGCCGACGTAAAAGCGATCTTTGTGTGATTGACGGGTTTAGGTAACATCGGAAATTTTTTTGGCGATTAGTTGAACAGACATTATTGATTGATCGACGACTTTGCCGACGAAAGTAGTAAACTGACGTCCAAAAGAAACGCTCCAATGAAATTTGTCGTTATTTTCTTCATGCCTTTTACAATGTTATTGAAATGTATACTGTATATTATCGTTTTGACCGACAATTACGGCAAATGAAAAAAATATGCGTTTCTGTGCATAAACATGTCCATTTCCGGTGACTGGTCACGTTTTCTACGTGCGCTTCGTGTATGTATACCACGTGATGAAATTCGTCACATTTTACACAGTAACATGTGTTATAGGATAGGCAACCGAGATTTTAAAGATTTTCTTACGAAACATCCGAATTGAAGGATACCAAGACTTAATTCTGAAAAGGGAGCCCGTTATATGGCCATTTTTGAATGCGACAAATGCACAAACAAGTCGCAAGACAGTTTAACAGCTTGTGTTTCTCATTTCGGTGTCTTGATCGACGCTTTAGAGTTCCTCCAGCGTTGATTGACCGGCCATGCTCAACTAGACCTCATGTAACGCCTGTAAATCAAGATAATTCTCCATGTTAATGTCGTGTACGTTTCAGGGTTGTGTCGTTGGGATCGACTTTCTGTCGAATAGTTGATTAATGTGGTGGCCTGGTAACTGTTGTTGTTGCAAGTAACGTTTGAAACAGACACACTGCTCGGAAAATAGAGCTCGTAGATTAGCCATTTTCAAATGCGGGGAAATCAAAAACAAGCCGCCTGACGTTTTGACGTCTTGCATTGCACGATTAGGCACTTTGGTCGACGAGTTAGAGTTACAGAAACATTTGCCAATCGGCCAAAATCAGATAGACCTCATGAAACGCCTGTTATACAAGAAGTTTTCTTACGTTAACGTCATATACGTTTCAGGTTTGAGACGCTGAAATCGACTTTGCATTTCGTATTCACTAATTGTGGTCATCAAATAAGACGTTTAACGGTATCTTTTGTCGTCGCAAGTAAAGTTTAAGCCACGTGCTACTGTTTTTCAAATGGAAATTCTGATACCACTCTGTTTGAATGTGCCGTTTTTTTCTAAATTGTGACAGTTTGATATTTCTTTATCACCACTTTTCAAGTACAGATAATCAAATTTACGGATGCAAATAAGTATTTGTAATTTCAAATCAGATTTACTGAATAATCGGAAATTTATTAGGACTGAGGCGTTTCTTTTGGACGTCAGTATATTTTTGTATGATCCGTGAGATGTCAGCCTTTTAAGTTACAATCAACCGATCAATCGGCGGCTTTCTCACGTTTGAAGATATCGGTAAAGTGTCGATGATTACTCGACTTTTAAATACTGTCGAAGTGTTTCGACTCATTTACCCTGTCAGAAATTGTGTCGTAGACATCTCGCAGAGCCTTATTCGATATACTGCATAGTGTTCCCTGTCGGGTTTCGTTCGACGACGTGCATACTACCACCTGCTTACTAACGGATACAAAGAAATGACCTTCGCTTCTGTAAAGGCCTCATTTTTATGGGACTGATTGACAAACAGTTTGATTTGAAATATTCCGACGGAGGCAATGCGGAATCGTCGACATTTTGACAATTTTTAGCTCGTTGCACAATCTTATATCGATGTTTTCTTGACAGGCAAGGTATCTGCCACAACACGCCGTCGCGTCACTGGAATAGCAACGTCTTAACATGAAATTGTATTTAGTGATAAAAGTGCTGTAAATCACCGACAAAAATAGCCAGAATCAATGCTTCTCTTTTAGATGCCGCTTGACACAAATATCCCTCGGCAAAAATAACATCGACAGTGGTCTACTCTTCATCGCAAAAAATGAAAAAAATAGGAATAAGATATAAAAATAATAACAATAATAATAATAATAATAATAATAATAATAATAATAATAATAATAATAATAATAATAATAATAATAATAATAATAATAATAATAATAATAAAAAAGGCAATAGTACACACGAAAAGGGTAGATACGGCTTTAATTTCTAGCTGAAAGGGGTCCGTGCGGGTCAATACGGTGAGACACGGGTCCACACGGGCGGTGATACGGTTTCAAAATCCGTTTAGATTTTTGAACAAGACTAAAAACTTTCTGAAACCGTATCATCGCCACGAAATTCACACGGAATTGATACGGGTTACGATACGGGTCAATAAGGGTTGAAACGGGTCGACACGGTTTTTAATTCCGTGTGGACCCGTGTCGAAAACCGGCTATGTGTGACTGCGATTTTTGTGATTTTTGCCAGCACGTTGATTTCAATATCCGTGCACGGAAGTGTCATATTCCGTGTCGACCCGTGTCGACCCGTGTCGACCCGTGTACCTAATCCTCACCGACCCTTATTGACCCGCAGCTGCATATATTTATAATATTCAGTCCTACCCGTGTCTACCCGTATCGACCCTTACCAACCTGTACCTTGCTTTCTGAAATCCGTATTGAAAACCCTTATCTTGCCGTATCAACCCGTCGAGTATGCAAATCACCCTCGAATTCCGTAGCAAAACCGTGTACGGTTTATAAGATCTAAAACCGGTTCGTCACCCGGCTATGTGTGACCATAGCATTAGGATACGATAAAATCCCTTTCCCTTTTCAAACAAATCTTGCTTTTATAGGCATCAAGCAGGTCTGTTGAAAGCATTGAACACCAGTGCTTCGTATGATTAACCCTTTCGCAAAAAAGACCTTGTTTTGACGTCCCTCATAGGAAAAGCTTGAGGAAACATTGGAACAAAAGAAGAAACTGCTGATTACAAGCCGTTTCGCCTTCTGTCTTAATATTTTCTTAGCTATATTGTACAAAAATCCTTTCTTTTTCAATGTCCATTTTGTCGTCTGCAGCTACTTTCGAATTGGACCATCCTAATGGTGAATTTGTCGTACGATCGTTGATAATACGGCACAGGGGCACGTTCTACTAAAAGATGGTACGTTCAAATCTATGAAAAGAATATTTGTAGGTTCTTAACTTAAACGGGGTTACGATTCTTCTTCTTTTCTTGACATAGTTTATAAATGTTTTTGTGTTCAAATTCCATGCATAAGATAACACTAATTTTGTCGTCTACAACATGTTTGATTTTTGGCTGACCCAAACTCTCGCTGTAAGGAAAGGGTTTAATTTAAATCCTTCCCAACACAAGATCTAGTTTTGACTTCCCGATAGAAAACGGTTGGGAAAATATTTAGACAGACGACGGAAACCAAATAACCCGCATTTTTTTTTATATCTTTTTTAACTCAATATTTATTATGTATATTATAGTCTACAAATAACACAAATTATATTTTCATTGTCACCATTTTGATGTCTGCAGCAACTACGAACATGCATTTAGAATTGTTTTCCATTGGGAAGGCTTTAACCGACAAATAGGTGCTTTGCAACAACAACCTCGTATCTGCAGCTAGTTTAAAGCTGCGGTCACGAGGTTTTTGTTGAAAAGGAACGAAATGGTATATATTATCGGGCCCAATTTTAAAATAATCAGAGTGTGTAAAGTATTATATTGAACGGTCGAACAAAAATCGATATTTCTCAAAATGGAATTACCTTCCTGTTCCTAAAACTATGATTTGAAAAGAATTTTAATTTATGGATCGGTGATCGGTATGTATCGTTTTTCATTTGGAATTGTCAACATATATATTTACTTATAAATATGTAAATTTGTGTATTTCATCTAAAACAGTTAAGTTGCACAATTGCGAACGAAAAATGTCCCACTATAGTTTCGGTCTTAGATTTTTCTCATTGACATATTTCGGTTTTACTATCAATTAACTACTTGAATTAAATCAAGATTTTAAAACATGATCCAAGTGTATCTAATTATGCGACAATTAATGAATACAATATTTTTTGGAACGTAAAATGACATAAGGTAATTCACAGACACGTAATTCACAATTTGGAACATAGAATAAAATTCCACAGGTAATAATTCTGAAGAGAAATTTTCTTCTTGGTTTATGTAATCAATACATGTGTAGGTACATGCCCAACTATGTATTTAACTTAAGCGTTGGTTATGTGAAATTTTAAGGAGCATTAACGTAATTCACATTTAATGCTCCTTGAGCGGGGTAGCTTCCGTCATGGCAAAGTGTGACTTACTACATTCTACTGCTACCTTCAAGAGTAATACAATGTGTTTGTACATGCTGTTGACTATTCATAAATGATATTTGATATCATGTATTCAAAACATGGTTTCGTTTTAGGATGTGTGTAAAACTAAATAACGTAATTCACGCCAGACCATGGGACATATGTATAAATAAATGTTCGCAAAAAATGCATTTATCTTAAATTTCTTCATTTCACCACTAAAAACAATTTGGAAAAGCTACTGATTGGGATACTAGGTATACTGTATATGTATTATATGTGTACTCTCCGTACAAAAGCGATGAACTGGACCACCCCCGAGGTGGGACAGCTGTTTTTTACCCATTTTCCGACTTATCGAGACATTATTCTCACATATTTCATCAGATATATGGGGTTTTGTTATCATTTCTATTTAACCACCCCTATGACATTATGGTAAAGACAATATATCAATATAATTGTACAAACATCGCTTCTTAGGTCCATGGGACAGGTATTTCTCGTAATTGTGCAACTTAACTCGTTTTAGCTGATTTATTAAAACATTTATTAACCATTTGAAACTTTTAAGTTACGTAAAGTTGGCATTTCGCATGTGAAATAGTTCTACTTTCGTTTTCAAGAAATATCTACAGGACATGTTGTTTATTGCCGACATACTCGTATTCAATAGTGATCAATTTTGGAAAGTAAACAGTGACGTAATTTGGATAAATAGGCTACTAGTATTTCATGAATTGTTGTAAATATAAAACGTCCTAACTACAGCTTGATTAAAGCCGCATGTACTAGATTTTATAACCACACCGACAATTTATAACTATATAAAGGTAAATACAGTCTATTTTAGCACATTTTAAGATTCAAAGTGAGAACGATGAATGAAGAGAGTGGATCCTTTTACGCTATATATTTTTGACTCTGCCATTTTCCTCCCAGGGGGACAAGGGATTTGGTTCGCTTGACTTGTGAAACAGGGATCGCAGGTTCGTTCACCGCCTCTCCAGTCTTTCAGATGAGACTCTAAACCGAAGTCCCGTCGTAATATAGCCTCGGCTGTTGAGTAGGACGCACAATTCCATTCAATCCAAATATTTCCGCAATGAAACTGTTTTCCGCATGCGCGACATTATGCTGGTTATCACCCTTGATACTACTCCATGTATAGTTACCACGATTCAGGTGCAGTCACACTATTTGTGCAGCGTATGGAGCCAGCGTATGATTTATGGGGCATACGCTGGTGTACGCTGAAATACGCTGGAGGTACGCTAGGGGTACGTTGCTATACGCTGATGTACGCCGAGGGCCAAAATAATTTTTGAACATGCACAAAAATTTTCAGCGTATGCCAGCGAATGAATTTTACGTTCGTCATTGGTTTCTTATACGCTGAATACGCTAGAGGTACACTAAATATACGTTACTCATACTTCGAGGACGCTGAATGTTCGTTACTCATACGCCGAGTACGCTTCTTATACGTTGAGTACCAGCAATGCAAATGATGAGATTTCTGTGCTGCAACATCACAATAATGTTGAAATTAGCAGTTTGAATGTTACAGCAGTTTGAATGTTACACATAAAAATGATAATTATAATAATAACAGAAAAAGCTGTAGAAGGAGATGATGGTGATCATGACGACGAAGATGACAAAATGGACGAAAAAAGAAGAAATAGAAGGAGAAGAAGATAAATACGGAGGAGAAGAAGAAAAATGAGAAGAAGATGAAGGAAGGAGGAGAAGTACAAGAAGGAGGAAGAGGAGACTAAGTAGAAGGCTTCATCAAGATTCCCATCCTCCTCCGCCTCCTCCTCCTCCTCCCCCCCCCCTCCTCCTCCTCCTCCTCCACCGCCTCCTCCTCCTCCTCCGCCTCCTCCTCCTCCTCCTCCGCCTCCTCCTCCCCCTCCTCCTCCTCCTTCCCCTCCTCCTCCTCCCCCTCCTCCTCCTCCCCCTCCTCCTCCCCCTCCTCCGCCTCCCCCTCCTCCTCCTCCTCCTCCTCCGCCTCCTCCTCCTCCGCCTCCTCCTCCCCTCCTCCTCCTCCTCCCCCTCCTCCTCCTCCTCCGCCTCCTCCTCCCCCTCCTCCTCTCCCTCCTCCTCCTCCTCCTCCACCGCCTCCTCCTCCTCCTCCGCCTCCTGCTCCTGCTCCTCCTCCTCCGCCTCCTCCTCCTTATCCGCCTCCTCCTCCGCCTCCTGCTCCTCCTCCTCCCCCTCCTCATCCTCATCCTCCTCCTCCGCCTCCTCCTCCTCCTCCTCCTCCTCCTCCATCTCCTCCTCCGCCTCCTCCTCCGCCTCCTCCTCCTCCGCCTCCTCCTCCTCCGCCTCCTCCTCCTCCTCCCCTCCTCCTCCTCCTCCGCCTCTTACTCCTCCTCCTCCTCCTCCTCCTCCTCCTCCTCCTCCGCCTCCTCCTCCTCCTCCTCCTCCTCCTCCTCCTCCTCCTCATCCTCATCCTCCTCATCCTCCTCCTCCTCCTCCGCCTCATCCTCATCCACCTCCTCCTCCGCCTCCTCCTCCTCCTCCCCCTCCTCCTCCTCTTCCTCACCCTCCTCCTCCCCCCTCCTCCGCCTCCTCCTCCTCCTCCGCCTCCTCCTCCTCCGCCTCCTCCTCCACCGCCTCCTTCTCCTCCCCCTCCTCCTCCTCCTCCTCCGCCTCCTGCTCCTCCTCCTCCCCTCCTCCTCCTCCTCCTCCTCCTCCTCCTCCTCCTCCTCCTCCTCCTCCGCCTCCTCCTCCGCCTCCTCCTCCTCCTCCGCCTCCTCCTCCTCCACCTTCTTCTTCTTCTTTGTCCTCGCCTTCTTCTTACTATCAATTGGTGTCAATTTATTTTCTATGCTTATGGCCAGTTTATTGGTGCATAGATAAATGAATATCAGGTTCTTCATGAACTGTCTGTACATGCCTCCGGAAACAAATTTTATACTCCCTTTAGTTTAGGTTCATTATATACGTTAGATTGACGTTCCGCACTCGTTTCTCATACGTGAAAGATATGCTGATGTACGCTACTCATAAGTCGGAATACGCTGCGAGTTCGCTACTCATACGTTGACAGTACGCTAGGAATTTTATTCAATTTAATAATCTTCGTTTGATCTTAAGATGACATTATATACGCTGAAAAGTTGTGCGTATAGATAATTGTCCGAAATATACGATACGTTACTCATACGCTGGATTTATACGCTGCAGTGTGACCGTACCATTAGACTGCACCATAAGTATCAGAGGCTGTAACCAGTAAAGGATAACGCGTGCGCCAAAAGACATCCATACAGACAATTGTACGGCAAAAGGCATATCGTTGGCATATCTATTATAAGCAATGCTAGTTTATATTGACAACACATGATAATCAAGATCTAGTATTTCCAATTATTGCTTATATCCAAGTGAAAATCTGGTACACTGTAAATTCGAGTTAAGTGAATAAAAAAGTAAGATATTTACGATAAATTTCATTATAGCAATATTGTTTAAAAAGGAGATAAATTGTTCAATTAGAGTTATTCATCTGTTTTATCTTTTTGGGTATGGTATATCAACCAAAATAGTTCCGAAATTTGACTCCAAACATTTAGTTTGGTGCATCATATACTCGTACATGTATAAGTAGCCTACTCATACACTGACTGCTCACACATAGTTCTGATGCCTTAACCCTTTCTCAAAATTTTACAGTGGTCCAATTTGATAGCCGCCACAGACGACAAAATGGATGTTGATAAAGAAATGATAAGTGTACACCGCAAAGAAAATATTGAGGCAAAAGAAGAAACTACGGATTATCAGTATTTTGTTCTTTTGTCTCGAAATTGTATCAAACGTTTTATATAAGGGACGTCAAAGCTAGGTCTTGCTTCGGAGATTTCCATATAGTATGCGTCCCTCTATGATGTAATTGCTACATGTGATATTCATTCAGAAATGCGGAAATACGGCCAACACTGTTTCTTATATCAGTTAAGGTTTCTCAGCAAACGTTCCGATGGCCTCTCCACTAGAACCATTTCCGAGACTTTTGAAGAGAGTCGCTGCTGCAAGGCTGGATCCGAGGAAAAGGGCCTACAGGCAAAATCGTGATCGTTACAAAGAAGCGATTAAGAACCTAGAGGCTATTTTAAAAGGACCAGTGAGTATAAACACAGTTGATGGGTATAAACATTGCTATTTAATGTCTCTTTTTCGAATTATCATTTCTGTGTTGGGGAATGGGGTCTTTAAAACTGTGTTTCAAATCAAATGTTTTATAACTTTTAAGTGTATCCATACAAATCTGCAAAATCAAAAATGCCTAGAATTGATAAATCAGTTAGAAAGCAAGGCAATTTAAATCAAAACAGTGACTTTTGGAGCGTTCTTTATGCATACGAGGATTGGTTGATAAATTCGCGAAATTATTCTTTAATGTAAAATTGTGATTGAAAATCAAAATTAAATCTGTTTCGTGATAAATCTGGACTATTAGTTATTGTCACAAGACGGCTGAGCGGTTGGCTTGGATACGGGTCAGTAAAGAGTCAGGATGTGCATTTCCAAATTTTATTTACATAACAAATAAACAAATACCAATTTATCAAAACGTAAACCAAAAATCAATAAAGTTCCTAAAGAATTTCGAGAGTCCACTATCAATGTATGTTTAGGTTGACGTCTAATGTCCCAAAAATGTCCACGTTACTTCACACGATTTATAAATTAATGCAACTGAAAAATACTAATTTTCTTCCAAACATCATCAACACAAAATTTTCTTAGATTAAACTGTCGCCTGACCGCGCCTATATCACCAAGATAATGTGATTGTCCAGCCGTTTGTTATATATTACTATGTTGGTCCCCGGTCGTCACATCCCAAACGTCCTTTCCCGATGACGCTGACGCCGGCTCGACATACTACCCAAGTTTCCCGGTCTGGACTACACGTTTACTTCCACAAGGTCAGATTCACATACCACATCATACCACACACGCCTATACGACATCGGTATATATTGTAGGTTGTTACAAACAAACAAGCATCATCAAGCAACAAGCAACCTATATGAAGTATAACAAATATTATAGCAACTACCTAATAAGAGCTCTAATGGCTCTACTTAACATCATGTTTTACAAACATCTCAAGACAAAATAATATGTTAGCATCTTTTCCCTCAATGTTTTCTCAAACCCAAGCTTTTACAAAACATAGACCAAAACAATATGCTAACGTCTTTTCCCACAATGTTTTCTCAAACTCAAGCTATTTACAGAACATTGACCAATATAATATTTTACATCTTTTCTCACAATGTTTTCTCAAAACAACAATTCAAAGTACTGAACTGTTTTAAGATACAATTTTACAGCATTTGACATTATCCAAATATCATTTGAACAATACAACATTAGCAATTACAAAATATGAACTGCTAAGCAGACGATTAATTACAAATTATCACAATGTTTGTTTCTTTGAAAATAGTTACAAAAATAGCTTATTTAACTAACCATGGCTTAAATGATAATCTGACAAAACATTCAACGTAATAGTTCTCCGATTTAACCAGTCCTAGCCATCCGCCATTCCAAAACAGTGCAGGAAAATGAGAAATTAACTATACAGCCATTTATCATTTTCCAGCGTTGTTTGCGATTATTCAACAGACCAAAAAGCTGCTCATTTAAGCTACAAAATTACTAAAACATTTACACAATAAAATCAATGTAAATTAAAAAGTATTTACCCCAAGAAGAATCCAACTTTCACACAAAAATCTCAACTTCACTTCCACCAGCTATAATGCCAAAAATCGTCTACCCAACGAGTCATTTCAACGCAGGGTTTTTATACAAAACCCTACGAAGAAAACTCACTACAAGCACCCAATTCCCATGCACCACGCTCAACTAGTAAAATCTACTCACCCAACTCGCACACTTAACCCAAGCAAACTAATTTACATAATGTACAATTAAAACTACTAGCCACCAGAAAATGTATTAAAGCAGCCAATTTAAACCACACGGCAGATAAAAAGGGGCGTAGTCTCGCCTTAACTAAGTACATTAACCCTTCCTCATAAAACTTAATGTGACAGTTATCGAGAATGCAAAATATTAACATGATACATTGACAAATAATTTCTACAGATACCATTAAAGTGCTATTTCAGAATTTTTCTCATAAATTTTACTTTTATTTTTATCTGAAAGTGCATATTTCCTTATGAAAATTCTGAAAATTTCAGGCCAAAATATTGCACCGTTTACGAGAAATTTATATTTTTGTGTTAGAATTGAACAAATTGTTGTGGACAACAGTTCGGATTTATAAATATGCAATTTATCGATTATGTCTCAACTTTAAATGCGTGTTTCTCGCTTATTGGCAACAACTTAAAAAAAACTAATAGTATCTATACTCATTAGAATAACCAATCTTGGCATCAAGACATACTTTAAAAAATTGAAATTGGAATGAAATGTCCCTTTTAATAAGGATATGTCTTGCCGGTTGCCTTCCGCCAGAGCGTCACGTAACGTCACCTCACCTTCACCATTTCTGGCGTCAATCTTGGCATTTTTACAAGTTTTTTTTTCATGTTATGTTCGCGTTAAAATGCAGGCTTGTCACAACTTATAATGACGAAGTGGTTTACAGGGATACACCCGTCCTGCACGTGCCGGTCAATTTGAGTAATCTACCTTTTTAGTCACACTGGTGGTAAACTCGGCCAAAGCGAGGGACGTTTTTCGCTACTACAAGGTACAGATATGTTGCGTTTAAATGTGAGTTCAAAGATCTGATTGGAAAGTTTTTCTAATAAAAATGAATTTGTTCTAAAAATAGACCGGGTGTACCGATATGTATTGACAAACCGTCTGTGTTGTTATAAGATCCCGTAACTACGGCTTTATCGAAGCCGTAGTTTCGATATTTTATAACAACACCGACGGAATATTATGACCGCGAAAACACGTCCCACGCTTTGGCCGAGTTCACCACCAGTGAGTCATATCTCCGACCAACCGATACAAGTTTCATGCAAATGTTCTTATTTTTATTTTAATTCGCATAAAAACTCTTTTGTGCAATTTCTTATTCCTATGCATAAAATTAATGATAGTGTGGTCACAGTCTCGTTTTAAAAATACTGCCTCTATCTGATTCTATGTAAAACGAGTAATTTACAAACAGCATTTTCAGCCTAAATAACACATTAAATTGCCAAAAAGTGTGTAAAAACTTAAAGCTAAATAGTTATATTTTATTATGATAAAATACTTTTACCTTATACACGTTCTTTTCGTGTTAAATCTCTATTTGAAAAAGTGGGTCAACTCTACGTTTCTTTGTTTGAACTCGGTAATTACATTAGAATGACGCGTGGGTATGTGTGATAAAATTGCTTTGGCACTGCCATTTCTTAACGGATTTTCATAAATCTTATATCAAATTAAAAAGGGAAAATAGTCCTATTCATCCGTGTATGTTAATACGATGAACCGGTGAATTATGAGTCGATGATTAGGTTTTCAAAATAGGTCATTTTACTCGGCTTCAAATGGCAAGAACTATGCGGCAGAAAAGCCTAGAAAAGCCTATATATGTTCTTCAACATCCTATCTATTCAAATAATAAAACATCTTGTGCTTTTAGCTAAGCGCATTCAAGTGCAAAGGCTTTAACAATGGGAAGTGTTTTTCAATTCCCCGTGATTTATCGATAATTTCTGTCTAAACTCCATTCATCCTAAAGGGGGGGGGGGGGGTCTCACCCTATTAGAAATTCCCATAGGGTTGTGCCCACGCTCGGAATTTCATGAAATTTTGTATGAAGTTAGTATTCTTTATTACCACGTTATTCCCGAAATGTTTTTTAAAAATCTTTTCTGGAAAATATTTTTTTAAGAATTTTAAGATTTTTGCTTAAAAATGGGGGTATCCTTACTTAACGAGGCCATATACACCCAGCTTTGTCGTATTCGAGCCAAATTGTCCCCAAAAATAATGTCTAATAATTTTTCATCGTGTATAAACCAGAATAGTATATATTACTCAACAAAAAACAATTTTCTAGAATATTTTGTATGACCTCATCGCCAAATTTTTTAGTTTTTAAGTATTTCGACCAAATTCAGGTCTTAATCTCACCTAGTTCCAGTTTTTGTCAACCTATAAAATTTGTATAAAAATTGCCCTTATATATGCCCACGCTTCTGGTAAAATATGAAGAAAAAATAAAACCGGTAACAGTGTTGTTTTTGAATTTAAGTGTAAAGGGTCCAGATTTCTAAGAATGTAAAATCTAAGATTTTACTTAATTATTTTCAAATACATTTGTAAATAGCTCATTATGCTTTGTTGTGTCTTTATTTAACATAACCAACTTACACATGGCACCAATTTTAACTTTTTTTCACACAAAACATGATTTTAAAGAATAATGGGCACATTGTCGTACCCCACCCACCAATAATATAATGGAAGAAAAAATACCAAACAGCAGAGTAAATTATGAAATGTGGGGATGAAAAATAAAGGAGATGCATAATGTTACATATTTAATCTATTATGTCACCCTTTTTAACTTTCCTTTGTGGCTTATCAGCATTTAGACTACTTTCTTCTTCTTCCGGTTACAGTGCTGGGCCCTTATAAGAGCATAATGCACAGTTACTAAAAATATAAACATTTTTTTTCTTTACTCCACTGCTCAAGATAATAAAAAGAACACAAAAACAGTTTTTATTGTACATTAATTGTGCCTTTGAATGCAAAATTGCTAATATTTCTATTGTAATGATGAACAAGCCACTGCTTTGTTGACACATTCACTTTTTGATAATCTCAGATTTGAGAAGAACATGCATCATTTTCGCATGTTTGTACCAACAATATTGATACAAAAATGTTGTACGATGACTCCTCTTGCTATTCTGATTTAAGATTGGGGACTGATATCAATACTATGTAGGCAATACTGAGCTTTTGCTAGATGGGTACCATTAAAATCCGGGAGCATTCTAAGGTGCCGTTGTTCACAACTCTCATTATTTGACAATGTTACCGGTTTCAAATTTTCACCAAATTCTGCATACGACTAGGAGACATATATGACTAACCTTTTTATCAATTTCATAGGTTGACAAAGACGGGAACATACAAGCAAAATTATTTGAATTGAAGGTTTTGAAAATTTCTCGGCTGTTTTTCTGACAATTCCTGACCAAATAAATTTCTGAGAATCTTTTTTTTTTTGCATGTTGGCATCAACATTGTTGGTACCAAAATGTTCTTCAATGACCCTCTTGCTATTTTCATTCAACATTTGGGACTGATATCAAAACTAGGTAAGCAAAATTGGGCTTTTGCTACACGGGTACCATTGAAATCCAGGAGCATGTTAAGATGCCGTTGTTCACAATTTTTATAATTTGACAATGTTACCGGTTTCAAATTTTCACCAAATTTTGCATGCAAACAGAGATCATATGTGGCCAACTTTCTTATTAATTCCATTGGTTGACAAAGACGGGAACATACAAAAGAATTTGATTGAATGTTAGGTTTCATATAATTTTCTGGGTAGTTTTTCTGTCAATTTCTGACTAAATAGATTTCTGAGAAATTATGTGGCATGTTGCTATTAAAAATATTGGTCTGAAAATGTTCTACATGTTCTACAATAACTCTTCTTGCTATTCTTATTTAAAATTTGGGACTGATATCAAAACTAGATAAGCAACATTGGGCTTTTGCTAGACGGGAACCATTGAAACCCGGGAGCATCTTTAGGTGTCGTTGTTCACAATTCTCATTATTTGACAACGTTACCGGTTTCAAATTTTCACCAAATTTTTCATGCAAACAGGGGACATATATGGCTAATTTTCTTATCGATTTCATAGGTTGACAAAGACGGGAACATACAAAAACAAATTGATATAATTTTAGGTTTTGAAAATTTCTCGGCTACTTTTCTGACAATTTCTGACTAAATAAATTTCTAAGAATTTTTTTGTTCATGTTGATATCAACAATATTGGTACCAAAATATTCTACAGTGACTCCTCTTGCTATTCCAATTTAAAATTTGGGGCTGATATCAAAACTAGGTAAGCAAAATTGGGCTTTTGCTAGATGGGTACCATTGAAATCCGGGAGTATCTTAAGGTGCCGTTGTTCACAATTCTCATTATTTGACAATGTTACCGGTTTCAAATTTTCACCAAATTTTGCATACAAGCAGGGAACATGTATGGCCAACTTTCGTATCAATTTCATATGTTGACAAAGACGGGAACATACAAAATATTTGATAGAATTTTAGGTTTTGAAAATGTCTCGGCTATTTTTCTGACAATTTCTGACTAAATAAATTTCTAAGATTATTTTTGTTCATGTTGATATCAACAATATTGGTACCAAAATATTCTACAGTGACTCCTCTTGCTGTTCTGATTTATAATTTGGGGCTGATATCAAAACTAGGTAAGCAAAATTGTACTTTTGCTAGACAGGTATCATTGAAATCCGGGAGCACCTTAAGGTGCCGTTGTTCACAATTCTCATTATTTGACAATGTTACCGGTTTCGAATTTTCACCAGATTTTGCATACAAACAGGGAACATATATGGCCAACTTTCCTATCAATTTCATAGGTTGACAAAGATGGGAACATACAAAAATATTTGATAGAATTTTAGGTTTTGAAAATTTCTCGTCTATTTTTCTGGCAATTTCTGACTAAATTAATTTCTAAGAATTTTTTTCGCATGTTGGGACCAACAGTATTGGTATCAAAAGTTTCTACAATGACTCCTCTTGCTATTTGTATTAACACTTGTGGATTTATACCAAAACTAGATAGACAACATTGAGTTTTTGTAAGACGGGTATCAATGAAAACAGGGAACACTTTAAGGTGCCGCGTAAAGACCTATATGCACTCTTTGAGTAAAACGAATATATTTTTGTAGTGCATAGGTCAGGGGCATTCTATGAGTAAAGTTACAAGAAAATCTGTGCGTGGGCGCAAATGAGACCCCCCCCCCTTTATTCATAAATGTTGACGACAGTGACTCAAAGAACATTCTTGCAAAGTTTGGTTGAAATTGGCCAAATAGTTGATTTGTTAAGAATGATATCATGATTTCTCAAAGTTCGATAAGCCTTGCCCTGCCACGCCCATATTTTTTGACGAATCAAAAAATCGCATTATTTGGATATGGTCATCCAAGGAACATTCCTGTAAAGTTTTGTCAAAATCGGACCTATGGTTAAGGAGCAGGAGGTGTTTCAAGGAATTATGGGCAAACAGACGGACGGACGGACGGACGGTGAGTGACCACAATAGCTCATCTTGAGCACTTCATGCTCAGTCCAAAGGGATTTACAAAATCGGCGTTTCTCATGGGCTTCCTAAACATCCATTTAACCCTTTCCCAAACAGTAAAACTTTATGGTCATCCAACTCGAAAGCTGTGACAGGCGACAGAATGAGTGTAAAAGAAAATAAGATTCTTTCACCTCAATCTTTTCACCTTCAACAAAATCCGTTCAGGACGTCAAAGCCAGGTCTAACCAGGTCTTGTTCGGGAAAGGGTGAGGCAGCCAAAAATTAGATTGAATTTAGAGGTTGCAAAATGGACATGTTCAAATGTATGGTGCTCTTTTGGGTCAATGTTTTGAAAGCCCATTTCTTCACGAACCAGAGATGTAATGTTAATAATCGATCACTTGAAAGTTTTTTTTTGTCTGAAATTCCTATTTTATATGTCGTAAAATTTTGTTTTTATCGGAAGCAATGACACGGAATTGATATGCGCACAACGAAACGCAGCAAATATTTACGCAAAGGTAGAAAATGTTGGTTATCGGCATGTTCTTCTTTTGTCTCAATGTTTTCCAAAACCTTTTCATATATGATCGTGAACACCATGTCTTGTTCGGGGAAGGGTTGAAATAATGTAACAAATATTTATATAATTATTGTTGGGTAGAAATTGAAGAACTATCGAAGAACTAAATTGTTTGGTAGAATAATTTTATCCTTTGTAAAACTCCAAAGGGGTGTGACTATTTTATTAAATGTCCGATTTTAAAAATGTAAGCAGTTTTGAGTTTCTCTCATTCAGACCTTGAAAATGATATATAATTTGTTGAAGTTCTTTGAAAAATAAACAATAACGTAATTCGGCAGAATTATCTCCCCTTTGTAAAAATCTGAATAAGCCTTATTCCATAACGCAATGCCCGATTTTCACAATTCAACCAGTTTTATGTTTCTCTCAATATTCTCTTTAAGCTGGTATATATTTTGTAGGGGCTGGAATACTTTTGGAAAAAGGTGTGACCACCCTATTAATGAAAATACACTAAAGAGTTAGTGTTGCGTTGGAAGTTTGACCTAGTATAAATGTATAGATCTCAGAAATTGCCGCAACCAGACTCCTACCGTATCCGAAAACCACAAGAGGACTGAACATGGCTCTGCTTGTCGACGACTCGTAGAAGACAAGAAGCCAAACTTCTGCAATCGTTTGAAATAATTATTTAAGTACTGCGAAAATATGATAAACGACTTAATTCGAAAGAGATTACTTAACTACAATATCCCGTACAGTCAAGCGCTTACCCATCCTGACATGTTGACATTCAAAAACAGTTGTATCCTGACCGACCAAATTGTTTGGTTTTCTGGCCGTTGATCATCATACACCGATGTTCTATTCGTCCATGCCAATTGAATGCAAATGCTTTTCCATACATCGACAAATTTATCGACTCATCCCTTTCTCACAATGTATCTACATGCGATAGCTCTAACCACTCACAAAGCATCACGAGAGCGCACCATCAGTTCATCAGATGACATCTGCATTCAGTTTTCTTCGACGATTTTCTTACAAGTTATTGAAATTACTATGTACTTGTAAACAAAAACTACAAATCTTCAGAAAATGACTACACAATGTCAACCAAACGAAACTTTAATTTCCATGGTCATGGCACGCACGGCTATGGTGCTCTGGCACAATTTTTGTTTACTCAATTATTTAAAAACTGACCAAAGGAAACGTCGCGTACATCGGTTGTTATGGAGAAGTGCATTAGAGTGGGTAAATTTTATTATCGTTATACCGCCAATTGTATGACAAGATTTTCTATACTTGTTTATAATTTCAATATTTTTGAACGCAAAACAAAACAATGAGAAACAAAGTCCGCGAATTTATCAAACAACCCTCGTATTTTTAAAGTTATAAACCCATGGTTTAAATAAAGGAATAGTTTTTTTAAGATAGATCTAAATTCTTTATTTTAGATCTATGCTGTAGCTTTATCTGAAATATCTGAAATTGCCGAAATGTTTTTAATTCAGTTGATAATTTGAAATTTTACACATAGACTTAGAGGGTTGCTTAATAAAAACGTGATAATTTACCAAAAAAAGGCGGTTTCTGTGTATTTGATGGGACATAATTATTCGCCACCCACCTATTTTTTATTGAAAAATTGAGAGATTTTCTGGACTAGAACTGCCACAGAATCTTTATTCCTTCACTCAGCAGAAAAACATAGATATGACTCAAAAGTAAAAACACTACTGCATAAAGTCTGCTTGAAATTTCCTTCGGAATATTTCAAAGACACGGTTGCTAGGCAACATAAGAAAATCAGTGAAAATTTCTGCCAATCCTCCATAAACCCGTTGCTATGGCAACAGATAGTGACTTTTTTGATAACTAAGTAAATGAAAATATGCACAACATACTAGATATAAAAGTGACGAATTTTTTTATGAGATTGGATGGCTACTAACAAAGCACTACAATTTTATTTGGCCAAGTTACCGCAGAAAAATGCAACGTTCCATTCACTCCTATGTTAAATTTGCATTTTTGGTATTTTTGCAACGAGTTTGAGTTTGAGTTTATTGGGGTTTTACGCCGTTTTCAACTACCAGGGTCATATCGCGGCGGCTGGAGCACCTAACCGTGGGTTCCTGGTATTTCTCGCACCAGTACAACCACAATATCCAAACCGAGCCTCCAGCTGCTCTCTCACATAGATGATTCACACCCATTGGTGAGAGACAAATGACTTTTGTCAAATGTCAGAATGGATACTGGCCGAGCCGGGGTTCGAACTCGAGACCCCTGGATTGACAGACTCCGACGTAACCGACTGAGCTATCCGGGCTCGGCCATTTTTGCAACGAAAAACAAATTTCAAACATTTGTTTCTCAGAAGAAACTTTATGGATATTTCAGCAAACATAACAGCTAAATAGTTTACATATTGTAGATCGATTTTTCAATTAATCATATCTTAAGTGAAACTTATGTTACCATGGCAATGATTTTATGGAGGCTGGTCAGAAATGTTCACCGATTTTCGTAAGTTGCCTAGCAACCATGACTCTGAGCCATTTGAAAAAAAAATTTATTCAGATTTTGTCCGCAATTGGTTATACTTTAAAATGATATAAAATATTGTGTGGTGTGTAAGAAAATGAGGATTTAACATCAGTTTTAGTATAAAATTATGCGTAAAATTTATGCAAAAATTAGCAGGGTGGCGAATAATTATGTCCCTTGACTGTAGTTCACTGGAAATAGAAGTACTCCTTAGATATTAGCCTTTACTAAAAATATATGCTTAATGATAAAACTTAATCAAGTGTTTTATGTCATTTTACATAGGCACGAACGAGCAATTCCATTACAATCCATGTTTTTAAAATATCTGTCTAAACATTTGAAGGTATTAAGGCTTAAACATTTTCCATGTTGAATTTCAACACGGACTTGTACTTATACTATCAACGTCGCATTACAGAATTTATAAAAAACATGTACCAAAACTAAGAAATTCGGTAAAAACGTAGAATCAATGGAGGGGTACATGTCGGATTGTGTCGGTGAACCAGCTATCTAATAAAGAATGACGAATTTAGATCGCTTTATTAGATGCTAAATATTGCGTTCTCATGGCGGAAATCGGCAAAATGGTTTAAATTTATATGTACGTAAATTGTTTATTATCTTTATCCCTTATTTTCTTCATTCATCTCGATATCTTCTTAAAAATGTTCAATAGTCGCCGTCAAAACCGAGTCTTGTTCTGGCAACGTTGCAAGAAATCGTATGCTATTACCACATGAAGGGCGGGGAATGTATACCCAAGTTTAGCAATTTAGGTTTTATCTTCTAAGATAAGTACTAGGAATAAAACGTCATCTTCTTGTTTGTCAGAGTATTTTGTTGACACTCGGTCATGTAGTTCATTCAATCGCGACCCTCGTGACTGTTTGCAACCTTTTGCCGCGTTGGAACGTGGTTGCAACATGATCTCGAGCGTAATACAGTGACCGCCATATTGAACGTGAAAGTAGACGCGCGTAAATGACGTCATCAAAACAAACCAATCCTTTAGCTAACGTTATAGATCTAATTCAAGTGAAATATACTGTCAATAATCGGTAAATCACATCAATTATTTTATTTGGTAAAATTTTGTCACATTTATGAGGATACAGTCGACTTTAGAACGCGGTTTGTTTCAAATATTTTTCTGGCGTAGATTTAAATGGTTGTTTGGTCTGCTTCCGTTGTTATTGACCTGACTACCGTTGTTATGCTTCCGGAGAGATATGGGCAGGATCGGCTCATGTCGGCAACTGTAATCCGTTCGAGGGGATCAGGAGTAACGATAGGATCCGAGAATATTCGAATGGTAGTTCATTATTATTAGAAATCAGACGTTCAAGAACAGTTTCTGGTACAGACAACCGCTATGTAGTGATACATTTTTCAAACGAAATATTGATTAGTATGATTGTACAGAAATATTTTCCTTTGTTAGTATCGACATGAACATGCCATGTATTTATTAGATTCCATGGAGAGATAATGGTATACGACACGAGGCCAGAAAAGAAATGGACAATTTGAAAATGCTGTTATCTGAAGAGGATCCAAAGGACTATTCGATCAATGATGCAAAGAGGGCAATTAATCACATAGAAAGTGAGGTAGGTTATTCATGGAAAACTTACATGTATAGATGTAAAGATGGATTATTTCCACCTTAAAATATCACCAGGCTCTTCGGTGTACTCCTACATAATTATTCAGTACTGTCTTAACGTTTTACAAAATCTGAAAGCAGAATATTGAAATCGAGAAACTATTGAAAGCATATATTTATCCAACAATGATACTCCCATCTTGTGTATTTGAAATTAGTAGATCTACCCGCTTTTGGTGAACAAGATGGTATACTGCTTTTCTCATTTTTGATAAACGTTTAGCCAAACCTCTGGATTTAGATGATACCCCATTGAATTTCAGACCAATGTGTAGAATATTGCGATATATTGGCGAACAATAATTTACAAAGGACATGGTTTATTTAAATCAAGATTTTGAGAAAGCATTAATTTTTAAATGGAGGCTTGCCATTTTCCATTTAGAACAGCCAAACTTGCTTAAAGGTCAACTACGAGCTATATTTTAATTATTATAGCGTGAAAAGAAGCTAAAAACAACATTTTTCACGACTCGTTTAAAATTTATCCCTACGGCTAATTAGTAATAACAGGTAGACAACTGACCTATTTAAAAACATACTAGAGTGATCATCCTTGAAAGAGGCGTAATTGAGGTCCAAAATGGATAACTCCATTTGTTGATCGCCATCGTCATTTATGCCAGTTTGTCCATTTAAACTCGAAAATATTAAACATGCTGATCAAGATCTGTTCAAAATGATAGAATCCCATATAAAATTCGTCGAGAAAATAAAATAAGAGTTTGATTTTAATGCAAACAATAATAAAAGGGTTAAACAAAGACCGCGTGGTAAGTGCACGTGCTTGACCTATGTTGATATACAAATTTGGTCATATGCAACGGTATTATACAATCAAAGTTATTGTCCAGCAAGATTAACCCGGGACATCTGCATATGTAATGACCCCACTTCGGCAATGTTTTATTAAGACGCTCAACTAACGGACACTGCGCACGAAAATTAAGTTGTCCCGGGTTAATTTGGTTGGACAATAAACGAGAATCGATATAAATATTTTGGTTTATTTTAGGGTTGAACATGAGTATTGTTTAATTCATATAAATAATCCAGAAGGTCTTTGACCCATGTGGAACACAAATTACATAATAATTTTACAATATGGCGGACCTATAACATACTACATGTATACAATATTGTATATACAAATTACATGTAGATCTAATACTGACAAAATAATAGAGCAGTTTATGTTGCAGTAAGTATCAGATGGCAAAATATGTATATGTCTTTGTATGAAATTGATAATTTCAAAATATGAAGATTACAATAAGATGCGTTTCAACATTTTCCTACTTAATCCATTCAAAAGGCATCATTTACTTGGTGCAGTCAAACAAGCATATGGTCAAAAACAATCATGTGTCTATATTATATTTTTAACCATTATTTCTTTTTAAATATCGTTTAAGTTTAATATTTGTCACAAGTACAAATAATATATACACAGTATTTGTCATTATGACAACTATTAAATCGTTGCATTTTAAGCAATGTATGTAAGACGGATTATAATCCAATTTAAACTAAAATGTGTCACATCTAACAAAATATAAGACAATTGTATGCAAAGATGTTTTCAACATTTTCATCCTTTCTCCAATTAAAGAATTAAGATTAACAATAGTTTTTACAATGCAATAGTAATGTTGTCAATAGCAGTAAACATGGTATAAGATCTAACGTTTCATCAGAAAAGTTTGATTGTGGTTCAAATATGAACGATGGCAGGAGTAGGGGCCGTGCCTTCCTCTTTCTCTCGAGGGAAAAAGGGGAAAGGTAGTCTCCACATCTGCGACCGCAAGGAAAGTCTATATATATTAGCTGTGTAAGACTAATATCAAACTCCTCCACGAAACGAAATAGGAGGGACCATGATACAAGCCTTTGCAGCCATTTCCGTCACTATTTTTAAATGTTGTAATACGAATTTTACCGTATAATATCAAAAGTATACGGACACGATAATAGACAAAATATGTATATGTTTAGATTGCAAGTACATCAATTAAAAAGTATCATCATTCATAGATATAAATAAAGAAATGGTATCAAATGTTTAGATGTAAAGTCAATTATTAAACAATAGTTCATTTCTGAGTTTAAAAGATTTATTGACATAATTACCTAGACGATTTAATAAATTTCGATTTTCTGTTTTCATTAACTCTATGAATTTATACATGTTTGGTGAATTCCAGTAGTATTTTGGTAAAAATTGCTTTCTTAATTCCTTATAGATACTACACTCAATTACAAAATGGTATTCATCTTCTAAGGTTTTACAATGGAAACAATGACGTTCGTTTATTGGAATACTTGTGGGTCTATTCCATCTTCCTGTCTCGATGCATAGTCTATGTGCCGAGACACGAAGCTGAGCCAGACTCACTTTATTATTTTCAATGCTTATGGAATCCAAATAAGGCTGGAATTTAAACTCGGCAATTTTATTATAAAATAAAGCGCGACTTGAATTATCAAGACGACTTGTCCAGTTTTGTAAGAATTGGTCGTGTATTCTCTGCTTAACTAAAATTAAGAAAAGTTTGGGATCACCAACAGTTTGATAATGCCATGCATCAGATAAACCCAAGGTATTAAAAGATCTCTACACAAGGAACACCAGTTTTTACAATTAGGATTATTCAATAAATCTTGAAAAAGGGTATTGTATGTTATTTTCACAAGTTTTTTATCTTCTGACAGCATAATCTTTATCCAAAATTTAATAATATTATAGAATCTGTAATTTCTGAGAGGAAGTCTTCCCAATTCTCCATATATGAAATCATTCTGACAAGATTTTTTGACGCCCAATAATCTTTTACAATATTGTAAATGGACTCTTTCTAATGAATGTCCCGTGTGAAATCCCCATACTTCGCTTCCATAATTCATAATCGGTAAAACTAACTTATCGAAAAGGTCTAATTTATGTTTTATTGTAATGTTTGTAAACTTTCGCATATATTTATTTAGTTTAAAAATTGCTTTAAGTGGTTGTCCAGCAAGGGTATTCTGAGCATTTGTGAAAGATCCACTTGATGAAAATACGACCCCAAGATATACGAACTTATCCACAATTTCAATTTGATTATCCCCGTATGTGAAAACAATATCATTTGGCAATCTTCCAGCTTTTCTAAAAATAATTATTTTAGTTTTATCTGAATTTACGGTGAGCTTCCATTTATAACAATATTCATATGATAAATCTAAATTACTTTGAAGTTCATTGCGACTATTGGCAAAAAGAACATTGTCATCTGCGTATAGGATAAGGAAAACTTTAAACATATGCATATCTATTCCCTTGTCCCCATTTTTACTATACATGTCTTCGATATCATTAATAAATATCGAGAAAAGAAATGGAGATAAACACTCGCCCTGTCTAACCCCTAAGGTACATCCAAAACTGTCCCTTAGATTATTTAAATACTTGACACGAGACTTAACATTTTCAGACATTGATTTGATGATATCAAAAATTTCTTCCCTGATACCTAGCTTAATCATTTTCATCCATAGATTCTCTCGAATTACGTAGTCAAAAGCTTTGCTGAAATCAATAAATGCACAATATGACTGTTTACCATTTGTAATCATATGATTTATGATTCCATGTAAAACAAAAATATTATCAATAGTTCCCATATTTTTCCTAAGGCCTGCTTGTGATTCAATGTAAACACTATACACCTCTGCCCAATTACATAGTCTATTATTTAACATACAAGTAAAAAGTTTTCCTAATGAGCTAAGTAGAGTGATCCCT
Source organism: Fragum sueziense (assembly GCA_963680895.1). Lineage (NCBI taxonomy): Eukaryota > Metazoa > Mollusca > Bivalvia > Cardiida > Cardiidae > Fragum > Fragum sueziense. Next base: position 56,010,357 of record OY804596.1, read on the forward strand.
CTGTAATTGTTCACATCATTTAAACTTCCCTTTTTATGCAATGGGATCACGAATCCATCTGACCATGATTCAGGAAAGTATCCTACTTGTAAAATTTTGTTAAAAAGAGTTAAAAGACTAGGCGCTAGTTCATTTTTTTCCATTTGTGAATAATTCGTTGATGTACATATCCGGACCAGCTGGTTTATTAGTTTTAAGTTGACCTATTGCTTTATACAGTTCATTTTGTGTGAATGGTATGTTAAGTTCATCAAACATTATGTTAAATTCGTGGTTTTCATATCTTTCAATAAATTCTATAACATCTTCATCGGGCCTAAAGTAATCACTATTTGGATTATTAACCGCTTTAAAATAATTTTCGAAATTGTCTAAAGATATATTTGATTTCTGTATTCCGCATGCTTGCTTAAGCATTTTCCAGTAAAGTTTAGCATTAGTTTCCCTAGCTTTTAACAATTTTTGTGTTTCTTTGTCGTCATAATTATATTTAGCTCTCTTCATGCAAGTTTTATATTCGGACCTAGCCTTGACCATGTTTTTTCTATTTTCTTCTGTTTTATTATGTCTATATAAGTTGAAGTTTTGGTAAAATGCTCGACGCTTATTGTTGCATTCAGGTGTAAACCATTTTTGTGAATTTTTATTCGATTCCTCATTACTAGTATTACTATTAGTATTTACTTTTTTACATTTTTTCTTAAAAAGAGGGGATACAACTCCGTCAATCAGGTTTGATAATTTACTAACACAGTTATCGATTTCAGTTTTTGTATTACAGGTTGAAACACTTTCAATAAAGTTATTCAGTTCATCTTTAGTTTCACTAAGTGATAAAATTTCACGATACATTTGATTTTTATTGTTATCCCATACATATTTGTATTCTGTATTTTGATGTTTATTTTCAGAAATCGTGTTCAAATTTTTAAATTATGCATTTCGCTTAAAAGTGAAAGAGAAATCAATAATACAATGATCGGATGAAATGTTTGGATCTTGTACATTAAAGTGTTTAACAAAGGGAAAAAGGTTTTGAGTTGCGATCACATAATCTACAACACTCGACCCTCTGTTGCCTACAAAAGTATAACGACCAATATCCTTATCGTTTCCCACTCTTCCATTCATAATACGTAAGCCCGTCTGTTTACACAAATCTAACAACATTGTACCGTAATTGTCCAATTTATCCTTATCCATAGAAGAGCGTTTACAATGTAAATCTATACAGTAGTCGTCTGGCAATACATCAATTTTGGAAAAATTGTCATCTGGCACGAAATCTGGTAATTCTGATGTATGAGAGTTGAAATCTCCGCAAACGACTAAATTAAAATTATCTCTGTTATCTGGATCCAATTCAATAATAAAATTTAGCAATCTGTCAAAAGTATGGGAATTAACAAAAGCCTGTCGACTGCTATTTTCAGGAATGACATAGCACAAACAAATATATAAATCACTCTCTTATCCTAATAATGTATGATCTAATCGTACACAAATAATATCATCAGAACTTTTGAAAACAAGTGATTTTTCATTTACTAAATAACTTCTAATATAGACTATGATACCACCAGATGCTCGTTTGCTAGATGACTTATTTTCCAACCTGTGCAAAACAAAATAATCAAAACCATCAACATTCAAATCGGAAAATTCGTCTGTCCAAGTTTTGGTAATCAATACAACATCATTATTTTTAAATATATCAATCAATTCTGAACTTAAAAGTTTATTGGTCCTTTTTGTACATAAACCTTGAATGTTTAACAAAACACATCGTAGCGAGACCTCCTGATAGTCTGTGATAATCGGTAATTCGCATGCATTAGAGTATTAAGAATGCCAACAACGCAAATCAGAGAAACAATTTCCTGGTAATGATGAAACTGCTTGTTGGCATATCTGTAGACGCGTCGTTTTCCTGTAACGTCACGTCAAAACCAACAATAATAAATAACAAAATTGAGATAGACTTTCGATTACAGGGATATTGTACAGAAAGAGTACAAGGAAATAGCTCAAATCCTTTGATATAATTGTTTTAGAGAAAAAGCATCATTTTGTAAAACCTGTTAAATGCGTTTTAGTATTCAGACGTCACACTGACGTCAAATTACAAACATACATTCTTACTGCTTATATGAATAATTTTAGCAATGTTCTGTTCATGATCACACACAATAAAGGTAAAATCATAAAAATACTGTATCAAGAGTCACAACTTATGATTACGTCAAAAGATAAATAACGTCGATGATAGGTCAATGTTATCTAATACATATATTCACTGTAGCACGTTTGCAAAGTGAAAAAAAAAACTTAAAGTGTAACTTTTAAATGTTCCATTATGTGATTTCCCTTCGATAATTTTGCTCTGACGCCTAAACGTCAACAACGTCATTGTAACGTCGTTAGAAATAATCATAAATTTTACATCCAAACATCCTGATGATTAATATTTGTAAAATCAGTACATGAACATTAAAAAGTTTTTACTAATAAGGCTTGTTATTCACTTTTCTAGTTTGATTTAGGTATTTACCGTAATGTGGAATATTTATTCCACTTAACTCTTTTTCACTTTATTTATTTGATTTTCCTTTCTAAGTTTAAAGTTGTGTGGAAAAATGTAGTATACTTTATTCTAATGGCCTTTTCTCTACTTGTTAGTCCTTTAAAAATATTTATCCTAAAACTATATACTAGTCTAGTAGATTTCGATTATGTCAAGCTTGAACTTACATTTTTCTGGCATAAATGAATTGTGGCGTACAACCATGAATAAAAATAAAATACCCATCGAGTACGAAGAGATTAGACAACGATTCTTAAAAGAAATTAAAGTATGATAAAACATACAGTGTACAAAATCGATAAAATAGATCTTTTCTTATAAAGGCACACCACAATTAGCTGAAGTATGGTAGAAGACTGGAAACATTTATTAATCTGTAAATTGTTCTGGATTCGAACAGGCATCTTTGACCGCTCCTTTTTACATAATTCAGTACAGACCAGCCCGTTTGACATAAATGTACGCCTTGATGTGCGACACATTGTCTTGATGCAACCACACACTACAAGTTCCCAGAGTGCATACCGGTCAGATGTGTAAGGAACCTCTTTGTAACCTTCAAATTTCGATTGTGTTACAGATACATAGTGTTAAGGTTGATCTCTGCCTGATTTAGTAATACTGCACAACACAATCATTGCATCAAGAACTGTAATTTCTTTGTTTCAAGGTCAAAAAGACACCAGTGCCATGCTTTATATTGCCTTTTCTCTGAGTATGGCCGTGAGTAGTGTTTCATGGCGTTTCTTTGCTCGTTCTTGCACAGTCTTTTTTGTAGCACCACTGTATTACTGTTTGTGTCAAGAAGCTTTATTCTTTTGACATAAATAGCTGTCATCAAACATGCTGAAACGTTGAGCAATTTCAGGTTTTGTCCCCATACTGGGACATGATATCTACACCCCGAAGTAAAATTTCACAGAAATCTTTTGTTGGTTCGCTGACTAGAGCTAGATATGATACAATTGCTCCATTGGGTAAATATCCTTGGCTTCCTTGAGAGACGATCTACTCGCCGTTATGTTTACAATACAAAAACTAATGCACACGAGTATCAATTTCACCCACAATAACGGGCGCAATGCACGTCTTTGTAAAGAAGCCACTTCCTCGTAAATTATTTGTATATAAGAACTAAATACTTATGTGACTCGCATAAAGACGTTTTCGACTGACCAAAATACCATATATATCTATACCTACTCGTCTTCTCAGAAAAATGATTGAAATATGTCCTAGTGATTCCCGACGACACAGAATTACACAATATGTTCAAAATTCTTTTGATTGTGTTTATTCATTACGCACGAAGGAATGTGACAATTGTCAATAAAATGAATTCTGCTTGGAAAATTGATTTACCCCACCCACCACTTTTCTCTTTTTTCTGTAGTCGTCAGTAATACAAACGAGTCATTCCTTTTCTTTCTTTTTCTCCATTGATTGGGTTCTGCCAAAACCTATGTAACTTAAAATCAGTATGAATGCATTATTTGAAGCTCTACGACGATTTAGAGCTTTTTAAGATTTACTCCTATAACATCCTGACATTCAATGATAAATGACAACAAATCGTGAAAATAAATGTAATTGATAATATCGATTCACATATATTTTTATAGATATATGATAATTATCTAAATATAGTTATAGCCAATCGTAATTTGGCGCTTTAGAACTTTCGATCAGTATAGCACATACACGTGGGTCAAGTAGGCCTACATATACGGTTCATGAAATCTATAAAATCGACATCTATCTACACGGTATATCGTCGAAGAAGTCCGATCAATAAAGTTATAACCACTACAACACCCGCGCAGTAAGAATTAAATGTCAAGACAGATGTCAAGTAGCGAAAAGTAAAGAACGTTGAATACGTCAGTATTTGTCTCAATATTATTAACGATGACATGTCTATGCATCATATGGGTTGTTCATTTCAAAGCATTTTATACCTATATCCAGATATCTGTCAATAGAAACACACATAAACAAAAACAACATCATTTTCATATGTATCACTAAACTGACAACGTTACGTAATCGGCGGAATACGACGTAATGACGCGTTTCCAGATATGCCAACAAGTGGATCATGAAAGTTAAGATATTGGGGCACACAACTGCAGTTGTTGGCATGCTTAATATTCTAATGCATACGGGACGTGATTTCTGGACATACCATCACAGACTATGAGTGTCACCCTAATGTTCAGAATTTCCGCTGTTTGGTTCGGATGTGGAATTCTGCACTGTCGCTCCGGATAGAGTTTGTGGTAAAGCCGGGTCGCTATTTATAGGTTTGGGTAAAACCGGACTGTCGTAAGACAGTTTATTTTTAGCTTGCTGTTTATTTTTAGGTAAACTGGTATTCCTGCGATAAGGTCGAGCGGATTCGGATCGTTGCGCCGAGCGCGCAGTTGCACGAGCGGTTCGTGCACGACCTCGACTTGGGGATTTTGGAGTGTTTATTTCTGTGTCAATTGTCTGTGTAAATGGAGTTTGTGAGTTTTCATCCGGGGGCGGCTGTGTTTGTGAATCTGGATCTACGATCATAATTGGATTATTTGCATCATTTAGTAAACTTTGTGACTGGCTGTCATCTTCATTTGGCAGAGAAAGAATTTCGTATTTGTTACTGCAAGGCATCACAAAATTGTCAATCTTACTTGTCGTCTCAATGACTTGACTTTTTGATTGTTGATCTTGATCAGTAGGCATGACAGATGTACCAACGAATGTGTGTTGTTTGTCGGGAGTATAATCCGTAATGTTTATTGGAGTAATGGTACATTTTTGAACAATGGAGTCTGGATTCACATGTGGAGAATTCATAGTTGTGTTCCCGGATAACGTTGAAGGCAAAGGAAACGGCAATGCTTCACCAGATCTTGGATAGGTGATGTATGGTGAGTTATTCGTAGCTATGTTCGCATAGTTTATATTTGCACCAGGAATATTGGTGGGAAGATCACACTGTACATTTCCACCCATTACCGCACTTGCACTAGGCTTATTTTCAGTGAATTTTTGTATTTGCTCTAGTCTGTTCATGTTTATGTACCGTGACCATTCTGGTAGCTCATCTCTGACCACACGCCCATTTTTCAATAATTTAGCAGGGTAGACTATCTGAATTTTGTCATCATCCTGACACTGTTGCCTCAACAGTTTGTAAGTTGGCCATAGTCGTTTATGGGCTTCTTGGATCTCCTTGGGAAAATCGTAGTCGATTGAGAGCATTGAATTGTTGAGAAGATACCCTTTTCCCATAATAGTCTCGATATCACAAAAATCCCTAACATTTACAACGATTGGGCGTTTCTGTGCGTAATTGTTTCGATCAAACCTGCCAAGCCGGTGTGCTCTAGCTATATATATGTTGTAGGGGTCAATATCAAGACGATTTTCTAGGAAATCTCGCACAAGTTCGGAACAGTTCTCGCCCCGATTCTCAGCAATACCCCTGATGATAAAGTTGTTTCTTCGGGACCTGGCTTCAATATCAATAGACCGATAGGCGAGACCTTTCATGAAATCACTTTGAGCATTTTGTATATTTATGACATGGCCTAGTTTTCGATCCATACAATTAATCGACTGTTCAAAAAGAGAAAGACCCTGGCTACATTTCAATTGCTCGCTTCGGATAACCCGCAATTCATCAAACATGTACACTAATTTGTCATCTGCAGTAGAGTTTATAAATTCTTGGCGTCTACCATCTGCATCCATTTTGTTTGTTTGTATGTGCATTTATTGTTTGCTATTTATTTATTGTTCATTTATTGTCTGTTTTCGTGTACTTATCTCTGTTATCTGTATCTGTATAGGTGAGCTGTTCTCAAACCACCCTGCTCGTCTAGTTTTGCCTCTGTATCTCACAAAATAGCCAAATATCCTGAATATAAACGTCCTCTATCGGTGTTTGGTCCGCCATATTTAATTACAAATGTAACAGTGTGTTTAACATGTATCAGTGTGTTTAAGTTGTTACTATAAATAGTCAAATATACATCATGTCTCCCCTCTTTGGTCTAGTCCCTCATTAGTAAAAGATTTTGAATCGTTTATATACTGCACAGAGAGGCATGTGACGCTCAACACCCGCCTACTAAAACATGTATCTCGTCGGACATTGGGCATCAACGAGGATTTATGAAAACCTTTTACCTTAAAAGGAGAACTCGTAATACGTCACCAAATAAATAAACAAATCGCACGTGAGATCATGATATTTTATCGCGGTCAAAAAATCTGACATTTTGCCTGCTGTATTAAACGCGTTTACACACGCTTTCGATTATGAAAAGACCGTCTATGCATTATACTGAAACCCATTTTCAAACGAATTATGAGAAAACCAGAAAATCCTTTCATTTGCTCGTAGTTGACCTTTAAGTAATTTGTAACTTGCTTAATGTCAAATCAATAGACCAAACCTTGCTGGGAGTATCATTTGACAGCGAAACACCGACAATTTGCTTACAGAATTTGCGTGTAGATGATTCATATTGAATTTGAGATCAATCCGCTCGATTTCAGTGCTATACATTTCAAGATAGGTATCTCCTACCATGTGACACCATCTTTCTTATATGCTTTACTTGATAGACTTGTCCATCACGATATTTCCGTAAAAACTATCATTTATGTAAACCCCAAAATGACCTGAACTACTTTCTCTTTCAAAGTGGCCGAAAAAGACCATAACTGCTTTAAAACTATCGTTTGATATCATTTCAGTTGGAACTACATAGGCCTAAGCTAGGAGAGTGAGTATTACAACGCACAGAGTACGTGTATGTTATATTTTTGATTTTGTTACCTGATTAGCGAGACATAGGGCTATTCTACTCATCCGGGCGTAGGCGTTGGTGTCGGTGTTGGCGTAATGCTTTGGTTAAGCTATTACGTGCAACTTTGTCAAATATCCGTTTCTACTTATGCTATTGCACTGAAACTCGGCGCATACCTCTGTGACCGAAATATCAGTCCCTGGGCAAAGATTCGTTACTCTGGCATTTAATTTAATGGTATTTTTACCCTTTTGGACTTAGAAATTCTCGATGGTCTTCATGGGAATTAACTCACAATCTATCTTGACACATTGAAATTAAGGGGGAATGCTCCAGTTTTTCGGAACACTCGGTCATTACTGTAGGAAATTAAATGTTTCGTACCAATATGTTTCGCTACCCTATTTTCAATAATATAACACATCATTACAATTTACCAGTTTTCGGCAGTAAAAGCGTATTTATTATGCGAAACTGGTTTCCTCAATATGAAATCGATTATTTAGAGCAAGACAGTCGTAAGTGTGTATGCAGTTACCACTGTTTTGCGTCATTTTATTCATGTGTAACTGATAAAAATGCTGTAATTCGCTAACAAGTGCGCTGACCTATACATTTTCTTTTTTGAATTATTACCAGGACATGTTGCTTAACACAATGAGGGGGTTTTATCAAATTCTATTATGTAGAACTTTAAATATTTCCAAAAATATGCAAATTTTGACAAAAAACACTCCAGCTTCGTTGATCTAACCGAACACGCGAGCATGCTGTTTTATACATTTACGCGTTTATAATAACACATATTTTGGGTTTTCTGTTCTTATCAAATGTAAGACGTTACTTTAAATCCGTCTTCGGGACTAAACGATGAATATACAGCATTTTATTAGCATTTTAGTGACCTTGGACAGGTGCAAGAAATTGTGCATTTTTTCGATGTAGGGGTATGTGATACGAATGCCTATACAATTCAAACAAGATCGCTGACCATCCATTTTTATTTTATTTTTCAATTAGTAATGACATGTAATTTCAGCATACAAAATATAAATAAATTCTATTATTGGGAAAAAAATTAGGAAACTGGAGCATCCCCCCTTAAACATATGCTTTTTATGCGGACAATCCCCTCAGAAAGTATAATGCGCAGCTCCGCAAAAATCCCTTTTTTTCAAATTTACTTCAACATCATAACTATTTTATCAAGTTTGTATATTTACGTCTTTTCAAACCTTCAATTGGTTCTCCATCTAAAAAGGATGACCATTTAAGATGATATTTTGTTGGTTATTTATATTATACATTCAAAGTTAAACGAGAATCGTTATAGTTGTTTTGGTTTAATTTAGGTATAATAGATTCACAATTAAACGAGAATATTTTCAGTTGTTTTGATAAAGCAATCCAACTGTAATTATTCTCGTTTAATTGTGAATCGATTATAGGATGGGTATCTTGATAAAAATATTTATAGAAACAGCTTATTATACACATGGATGGTCACCTTTACCTATAGTCTGTGATGGTATGTCCGGAAATCACGTCCCGTATGCATTAGAGTATTAAGCATGCCAACAACTGCAGTTGTGTGCTCCAATATCTTAACTTTCAGGATCCACTTGTTGGCATATCTGGAAACGCGTCATTACGTCGTATTCCGCCGATTACGTAACGTTGTCAAGTTGCTTAATTGCAAACTGAGTTCAGTGATACATATGAAAATGATGTTGTTTTTTGTTTATGTGTGTTTCTATTGACAGATATCTGGATATAGGTATAAAATGCTTTGAAATGAACAACCCATATGATGCATAGATATGCCGCCGTTAACAATATTAAGACAAATACTGACGTATTCGACGTTCTTTACTTTTGCACTACTTGACATCTATCTTGACATTTAATTTTAATCGTGCGGGTGTTGTAGTGGTTATAACTTTATTGATCGGACGTCTTCGACGATATACCGTGTAGATAAATATTGATTTTATAGATTTCATGAACCTTATATGCACTTGGCCCACATGTGTGTGCTATACTGATCGAAAGTTCTAAAGCGCCAAATTACGATTGACTATAACTATTTTGATAATTACCATATCTCTATAAAAATTTATATGTGAATCAATATTATCAATTAGATTTATTTTCACGATTTGTTGTCATTTATCACTGAATGTCAGGATGTTATAGGAATAAAGCTTAAAAAGCTCTAAATCGTCGTAGAGCTTCAGATAATGCATTCATACTGATTTTAAGTTACATGGGTTTTGGCAGAACCCAATCAATGGAGAAAAAGAAAGAAAAGGAATTACACATTTGTATTACTGACGACTACAGAAAAAAGAGAAACGTGGTGGGTGGGGTAAATCAATTTTCCAAACAGACTTCTTTTTATTGACAACTGTCACATTCCTTTTTGCGTAATGAATAAACACACCAAAAAATTGAACATATTGTGTAATTCTGTGTCGTCGGGAATCACAAGGGCATATTTCAATCATTTTTCTGAGAAGACGAGTAGGTAAAGATCTATATGGTATTTTGGTCAGTCGAAAGTGTGCTCATGCGAGTCACATAAGTATTTAGTTCTTATATACAAATGAGGTGCCTCGTGAGAAAACCTGCCTAAATGACAAAAAAATCGATTTTCACTTTTTTGCATATTCAAATGCTACGACCATTTTTCTTTCATATGACACCATAATTGGTTCAATGTGACAAAAATTAACGATTTTATTGATATTAAGCGATAACCTACGACAACGTTGTTGAACACATTTGTAAACGTGACGTCAATGACGTCCGTTTTAAGACGTTCAAGGTGTCGCCTCTATGACTTCGGAGTAAATATCATAACAATTGCCTACAACATCTACCACTATAGTCTACAGTAATCAGTGGCGGATCCAGAGGGGGTTCGGGGGGTTCAAACGAACCCCCCTCTATAGCCAAATTATTTTATATTCATACAGAAATTCAGTAAATTTTGTGTTATTCTAGGAAAACGAACCCCCCTATTTGTAGATTCGAACCCAACTCACAGAAATCCTGGATCCGCGGCAGCAGTTATGACAGTGATTACTTTTTTTCATTTGTCTTTAACACTTGTCCACTGTGAAAATCTATCCGGATTGGCAAAAACGCAGTGATCGCCGCCGTATTCTTCCACGCGACAAACGCCGTTCATCACAGTGATCAATCACATAAAAAACATCTAGGAACAAATTATATCACACAAAACCTCTGTTTTTTTTTTTTTTTTTTTTTTTTTTTTTTTTTTTTCCTTTTTGCCCATTCCTAAGCTTTGGCACTTTGTGACGATATTATGACATGTAAACTGCATAGGCCTAATATTACATAATTGTTGGTTGTAGAAAATCTTGCAGGAAAAGATAACTGCTGATAAACAACATTTTATTATTTTCCCAAAAACGTTCTCTCTGAGCTACGTTCTGGAGAATCTTAGAGTTTAGCAATTAGCTTTTCGTCTGCAACTCCCTTCAGTTTGGATCAGCTTAAAGTAATCTAGTGTTGTTTTGGAAAGGATTATTTAGATCGCAGTTAGGCCTAAATTATTCTTAGTGTGCGGTCGGGAATATGTTCCAGCTTAATACCCGACAGAAGATTTCTATGTTAAAATTAGTAGATATTCTGTTTTTTCGTAGCTGTAGGCCTAACTGTGGCCTACAAAAAGCCTCTCAGTTTCAGTTCAGGATCATGTTATTTGTGAAAGGACTGAAACATGAAAAAGTGACACGCCTTAAACACTACATGTAGCCTACCTTTTAAGATTATGCAATTAGGCTAATCTACTGTTTCATGAAATTCGACATACTTTGTTTAATTACTGTTAAAATATTTTGGCATTTGAAGCTATTGTTTTATAGGCCTAGACCTATGTAGCATGTGATTAGGAAGAGAATCTAACTTGCAAACTAGGTTTGAACAACAAGACCAATCCCTCCAACAGCATTGAAAATCCAATTGTGTCCTGTCCAAAACAAGGCCTGATTTTGACATTCCTAACAGTATGGTTTGGGAAAAGGTAGCGATAAAGTATTTCATTTATCCTCGATATTTTCTTTGTTAAATTGTACACAAATGTTATCTTTTAAAGATAGCATCAATTTGTTATCTGCAACAACTTTTGGAGAAGAGCACCCTAAATTTTTGCCGTAGGGAAAGGGTTTGAAAACATCCATGAGCAGGTCTGGATAAAATGACGTCACACATGACCTACATGTACAATTATTGTCAAACTAAATCCATGGGATAGTTTAGGATACTTTTGAAAAAATCGAAAGAAGCAGCCGACAGTATTGCTGTTCAACACTGAGTTTCATTCACATGCAGGGGTTTAGCCCCTTTCTTTAAAAATGAATGGTTTTCGCAACCATTAGAGCAATGTTTTAGAGAACATTGATGGAAAAGAAGAAAATGCCAAATAATCAGCATTTCTCCTTATCCTCTAATATTTGTTTTCCATTTCTGTTTGAATAACATAATTTTAATCTACAAACAGCGCTTATTACAGTTACATCATTTTTGGTATACACCAACAAAAAAGTAAAAGTGGAATTCTTTTTCTACACTGGAACAGCAACAGTCAACGTTTTGATGTCGCCCTTGAAAAACAACCCTTTTCAAAACATTTCCTGTTTTGACAACCATTTACGATATTGGTTTAGAAGCCTTATATAGCAAGATTTTTTTTCTTCTCATTCAAGGATTGTTTGCAATGAATTGAAGAAACACCGTTTTCAATAAAATGCAAAAACAATGAAATTAAAAACCACCTTAAATTTTCTTTATTGTGGGAAGTGTGAAGGAAAATCGAAAGTATCGCAGTTATTCTATATTTCCTGGGCTAAGCAACAATACAAAAAAACAAACAAAAAAACAAACAAAGATCATTTGTGTCAAACATCTTTTTTTCTTTTTGTTATCTAGAGACATTTTACTCGGCGCTTACCATTCATAACTATCCCCTGAGTGTAAACTAGTGTATCTAGGTCAAACTTGATGTGACATCATCTTCACTTTATACTTTTTGTGTATCCATGTTGAAATATCAGTGATGGATGATTATTAGAATTCAAAAGGCTTAGGGAACATCTAGCTACGATATCGTAGCCACAAACTTAATGATGTACTGATTTGTGAAATCGAGATCAATATTTGAAAAAAAAATGGTTTCGGAGAATCATTATTTGCAACTGGGAAATATCTTCTTAGAACAGCCAGTGACAGGTAGACTTTTTATTTTTAAAGCCAACTTTGGACTATAAATGGTGAATCATCAACACCCCAATTACACTTAGGCTACTATGTAGATCTATGTGTTATTTTATTCCATAATTAGAGAAATCTAAGTGTAGTTCACATCTCCTATTTTTAAAATCGTTGTATAATGCACGAATGACATTCCCGGAAAGAAGAGCTAATTTTCAGTTTTTAATGTAGTTTTCAGCTTTTGAATACATTACAGCAGTTGTCATAAAATATATCAACCTATTCATAAAACACTGAATTTGTAGATGTAACAAATATCGTATAGGAACAAGATTCGTGTCGTGATTTTGCGCGTCAAATTGCGCGACGTTGACCTAACTTTAATCGGCGTTTACGGCGACGTCACGTCATGTCATTAAGGCAGGTTTTCTCACGAGATCCCTCAAATAATTTACGAGGAAGTGGTTGTTGTACAAAGACGTGCATTACGTAAATTATTGTGGGTGAAATTCATACGCATGTGCATTAGTTTTTGTATTGTAAACATAACGGCGAGTAGATCATCTCTCGAGGAAGCCAAGGATATTTACCCAATGTAGCAATTGCATCATGTCAAGTTCTAGATGGAACTCTAGTCAGCGAACCAACAAAAGATTCCTGTGAAATTTTACTTCGGGTGTAGATATTGATCATGTCCCAGTATGGGGACAAAACCTGGAATTGCTCAACGTTTCAGCATGTTTGATGACAGCTACTTATGCCAAAAGAATAAAGCTTCTTGACACAAACAGTAATACAGTGGTAGTACAAAAAGAGTGTGCAAGAACGAGCAAAGAAACGCCATGAAACACTACTCGCGGCCATACTCGGACAAAAGGCAATATAAAGCATGGCACTGGTGTCTTTTTGACCTTGATACAGAGAAATTACAGTTCTTGATGCAATGATTGTGTTGTACAGTGCCTTAAAAAAACTAGTATTATTAAATCAGGCAGAGATCAACCTTAACACTCTGCATCTGTAACACAATCGAAATTTTAAGGTGGAAATGTTACAAAGGGGTCCCTTACACATTTGACCGGTTTGCACTCTGGGAACTTGTAATGTGTGGTTGCATCAAGAGAATGTGTCGCACATCAAGGCGTACATTTATGTCAAACGGGCTGGTCTGTACGGAATTTTGTAAAAAGGAGCGGACAATGATGAATGTTCGAATCTATAACATTTTACAGATTAATAAATGTTTCCAGTCTTCTACCGTACTTAAGCTAATTGTGGTGTGCCGTTATAAGTAGAGATCTATTTTTTCGATTTTGTACACTGTGTATTTTATCATACTTCAATGTCTTTTAAGAATCGTTGTCTAATCTCTTCATACTCGATGTGTATTCTATTTTATTCATAGTTGTACGCCATAATTCACTTATGCCACAAATTGTGAGTTCAACATTGACATAATCGAAATCTACTAGACTAGTGTATAGTTTTAGGATAAATATTTTTTTAAAAACTAACAAGTAGAGAAAAACTTTTAGAATAAAGTATATTACATTTTCCCACACAATTTTAAACTTAGAAAGGACAATCAAATAAATAAAATAAAAAAGGAGTAAATATTCCACATTACGGTAAATACCTAAATCAAACTTGAAAAGTGAATAACAAGCCTTATGATTTTAAACTTTTTTAATGTTCATGTACTGGTTTTAAAAATCTTAATCATCAGGATGTTTGGATGTAAAATTTATTATTATTTCTAATGACGTTACAATGACGTTTAGGCGTCAGAGCAAAGATATCGAAGGGAAATCACATAATGGAACATTTTAAAAGTTACACTTTAAGATTTTTTCACTTTGCAAACGTACTACAGTGAATATATGCATTAGATAAAATTGACCTATCATCGACGTTATTTATCTTTTGACGTAATCATAAGTTGTGACTCTTGATACAGTATTTTTATGATTTTACCTTTATTGTGTGTGATCATGAATAGAAAATTGCTTGAATTATTCGTATAAGCAGTAAGAATGTATGTTTGTAATTTGACGTCAATGTGACGTCTGAATATTAAAACGCATTTAACAGGTTTTATAAAATGGTGCGTTTTCTCTAAAACAATTATATCAAAGGATTTGAGTTATTTCCTTGAACTCTTTCTGTACAATATCACTGTAATCGACAGTTTATCTCAATTTTGTTGTTTATTACTTTTATTTTTGACGTGACGTCACAGGAAAACGACGCGTCTACAGATATGCCAACAAGCAGTTTCATCATTACCAGGGAACTGTTTCTCTGATTTGCGTTGTTGGCATTCTTAATACTCAAATGCACACGGATTACCGATTATCACAGACTACTACCTGATTTACATATATCGGAATATCGATCTTGCACTTCATTTGTAAAATATTTTTAATCGTGTGTACGTGTCATTACTCACAAACAAAATAGTCACGATAGTTTGTCAAACCTTTAGAACGATTTCTATCCATTTTTAAAATCCTAAGTAAAAATCATGAAAGTTATTATCTACAGTTAATAACATAAAACTAGCATGTGGGTTTTCTAAATAGTGGGAAGTACGTATACTATCAATCCTGCACGATTTTGTCGATCGAACTATCCTCGGTGCCAAGCTTTGATTGAAGCTTATGGATGACATAATTTACATTTTATTTTATCATGCATACCAACGTGTTCATTTCAGAACAGAAACGTGGTTCATATTGTATATAACCGCATTTATATTACATTACATATACGAAAATCTCTTTACTTGTGATATGTTAAAAAGTGCCTCTTCAAAATTAAATGTGCTTAACCCTTTCCTAAACAAGACCTGGTTTTGACGTCTCTAGTAGAAAAGGCTTCGGAAAACATTGAAACAAAAGAAGAAACTCCTGATAACCAGCAATTTCTCCTTTTGTCTCAATATTTTCTATGCCAACTTTTACACAAATTCTATCGTCAATAACTTTCATTTTGTCATTTGTGGCAGTTTTCGAAGTAAACCACCCTAAATTTTGTCGTTTGGTAAAGGGTTAATGTGCTGATATGAACAAGGACGGAAAAGAACCGGTGCACAAATAGTCAAATATCAATTTTTCTGTCGTTTCCAAATATAATTTCAGGGATGTGAAAGGAGAGCGCATAGAAGGTATGCGTTTACATGGAAAAGTTATTGCAGGCCACTCTACAGATAAACCAGATGTTCAGGCTGACAATTTTAAGGAACCTAAATATAAACAAACGGCATCCATTGTACCACCCGACGACGAAAACCTTATATCGTTTTTGAAAGAACTTAAATCAGTTGTGAGTGACGAACAAGAACATTTTTCTGACGAAGTTTTGAACTGGTTCAAAAATGGGAAAAATACAGAAATAATGCAAGCTCTGATAGAGAGCATTGTCCATCAGTAAGTTTTGTGTCCTAATTTCCCCCCCATTACGGGGGAAAATATATGTATACATATCTGCTTGTAAGGTCCAGCAATTCTGAGTATCAATAGTTAGAAATATCATTGCTTAAAGGGACATAACATTCCAATTTCATTTTTAACGTATGTCTTGATGCAAATATTGGCTATTCTTATGTGTAGAAATGCTATCAGATTTTTGAAGTTGTTATTTAAAAGCGAAAAATGCGCCTTTAAAGTGACATTTCACATATTTTTCCATAAATTTTACTTTCAATTTTTTATCTGAGCACACATTTTCTTATGAAGATTCTGAAAATTTCTGTTGTCCACAACAGTTCGGATTTATATGTAATTTGCCATTTCTGTCTCAACTTTAAAGGCGTTTTTTTCACTTATGAATAACAACTTCAAAAAACTGTTTCAATTTATATGCATTATAATAATTATAATCAATCTTTGCATCAAGACATACTTTAACGAAATGAAACTGGAATGTAATGTCCCTTTAAAGTTGAGACAGAAATGACAACTTTCGTACAAATCTGAACTGTTGTCCACATCAATTTGTTTAATTCTGGCACAAAAATATATTTCTCGTAAACGGTTCAATATTTTGGCTTGAAATTTTCAGAATTCCCACCAGAAACTTTGCTCTTTCAGATAAAAATGAAATTTAAATTTATGAAAAAATGGATATGAAATGTCACTCTAAATGAGATACAAAAGCTGAAACAATATTTTCACTGCAGACTTTCGCGTGACGAGAAAGATAGCATATATAGTCTATATGACAAGAATCTTGTTCATTTCAATTTGTCTTCATCTGGCGATTCGTTCTTCTGAAACAAACATAGATATTTCAATCGATAAATAAAGATATTTTGCCAGATTCCACAATTTTTCATCAAATTGCAAATATACGACATTTTGTTCGTGACACGGTTGCATTTACGAGAGCTCATTTACTTTGCTACGAGAACATACCTCGCACTTTTTCACGCCTTCGGCTATCGTCTCGTCCAAATATAGCATGAGTCTATAGAGTATTCATCCAATTGAATTGGGCATTGTACATAAGCATGTTAAAAAAACTCATATGTAGATCTAATACAAGTGAAAGATTTCAAAAATATAGGTAGCTACAAATTATCACGTATTGGTCGTTCCGCACATCCGGGCGTTTATCGGTATTACCCGACATGCAACACTGCATAGAGACGGTGAAAACAAACCCTTAGATACGTAAAGAAATGCGTTGGAGTTTTGACCCCTATGGTATATTTTGAGCGAATTTCACTCGAAAACACATTTTCGAATAGTAAGTACGCTGCCTTTTGTATCAACCATTACCTTAAATTGAAGAATGTGTCTTTTTTACATTTTAAATCCAATGCGAATTCGAAGAAAAACATATAGGGCCTAAAGTTAATTGTCAATTTGTATCAATCATCCTCATTGTGGGTGTTAAACCAAATAATTCCTTGTGAAAATATTAACTCCATTCCATCTATGAGAATACTGGAAAAAGAATAGTCATAACCATGCTATTTTCTTCCCCCCACATATTTCCAAATTGTAAGACAAAAAGTGTCACACTTTAGGCTTTTTATGAGACAGCAAAACCGATTCGGACCAAGAGACTAAATATTTAATTTAGTGAATGAAATCTTTGTCTAATCTGCTAGACAAACAATTGCATATGCCTTATTAAATGCATGCAGAATTTATTCATCTTTAATCCTTTTCCATAGGGACAATTCTATGCTTAACTGGTTTATTAACTCGAAGCTGAAAGAAACAGCAATGATAACAACAATAATGAATGGATCTAGATCTTAATTATTAATAAAAACATATAATGTAAAGGGGCAAAATAAAGCTAATCGGCATTTCATTTATTCCAAAATCTTTTATAAAACTTCGGACAATCATGAGAACTATGCATTTCATCTAAAGCTACACAGATTTCACAAACGAGAGACAGCAAAATGCGTAAAAACCAAAGCTGGGACAAGTTACTCTTATTCGGCTTGAGTAGGTTTTCCTTTTCTTTCATAAAACAACAATCAAACATAATCATACACTTATAGATTTGTGATTAATCCATTTCTAAATAAAACCGGGTTTTGACATCCCTGAAAGTTAAGTTCGAAAACATTGAAGGAAAGGAAGATAATATAGGGTTAATTCACGTTTTTGAGGTCGTTAACATTCTCAGAGGCCCAAAAAATGCGTTATCGCCTGAGACCGAAGGTCGAGGGCGATAACCCATTTTGTGGGCCTCTGAGAATGTTAACGACCGAAAAAACGTGAATTGACGCTATTATTGCATAAAATATGAATAATTTGCAAAGAAATGTAATAAAATAAGACGAATAACTGAAAAACTTTGTGAAAATTTAGCCACATTTTCACCGACAGACACCAGAGTTTTCCGGCATTCGACTCGACATATATCGAGTAAGTCCGATATCCACTAGACGGGCCGTTAGATTTTCATCGTGTAGCTATGTAGTCAAGTTTCATCGCATTTTTACTGACATAATCTTCATTTGGGTTGGCGAAATCGTAACAATATTCGACTAAGTTTTCTTTTGGAAACATACTCTGGATATTCTAACGTTCATTTCAGTGCGGGTACAGTAATAAAACAAAAGGTCGGAACTTCCGAGGTAGATCTCTGGTTCGTTTCAGACATTCGTTCATTTCGATAAAAAACAAAGTTGTAAAGGAAAAATTGCAGTAACTAAAAGAAGAACAAGAAACACATAGGCTTACCATCACATTTGACCTAGACCACAACCACTCAATTCTAATTTATATTCTTCCATGTCCACGAAATCCACTTTTAGTTCAAAATCTGTCAGCTGCCCGTTTGTTTACCTTTTGATTCCAAGAATCAAACCTACGTCACTATATTACGTCATCAGATATGGTTACACTGGGAGACCTAGTTTACTATTTATTGGAGTATAAACTGGAAATGGGGTCTTATAAGAATTTACATCGCGGAAAAGGGAAATGGCAAAATTTCGGCTTTATTTTCAATTTTCTGAAGCACTCACAACAAATCCCCGATCGAGGATATGTGAATGCAAAATCGGTCCGATAATGCACGACCGTTTTTGACAATATCAGACTGATTTTTGCTTGTTATCCAATGCCAATAACAGACTGAAAACACACATTTTAGGCAATAATGCTGACAATCAGCATTTTCTCAATTTCAGTCAATATTTTAATTACCGGTTTTATATAAATCTGTGTGTATTAATTACTCTCAACCATTTTCTTGTCTGCGGCATTATTTTTAAAGTGTACCACCCTACTAAAGGGTGTTACTTAAAGGGACATTTCATTCCAATTTCATTTTTTAAAGTATGTCTTGATGCAAAGATTGGTTATTCTAATGAGTATAAATACTATTAGTTTTTTTAAGTTGTTGACAATAAGCGAGAATCACGCATTTAAAGTTGAGACATAATCGATAAATTTCATATAAATCCGAACTGTTGTCCACAACAATTTGTTCAATCTTACCACAAAAATATAAATTTCTCGTAAACGGCGCAATATTTTGGCTTGATATTTTCAGAATTTTCATAAGGAAATATGCTCTTTCGGATAAAAATAAAAGTAAAATTTATGACAAAAAATTCTGAAATGTCACTTTAAAATTGTTAAAGAGTTTAGACTCTGTTGCTGAATGGATATCCTAAACATAAGAGATCCAGTCCGATTTATTCAGTAAGAGACAAATTAAAGATTTGTCTCGATAAAAAAATACACCAATAATGTCGATTGGGGGAGGTGGGGGGGCGGGTCAAGTCATAAAAGGAATGATGAATAACAAATAGCTTAAGAGTGTCTGTTTAATATCAGGAGTTATCAGTTGTCAGCAGCATACGCGTAATTTACATTGGAATGGTCGCTGCTTCTAATTAGCATAATTGTGTAAAATATACGTTGTTAATTGTTAACATAACCCTCGCAAAATATAATTTGTTGACAATCGATTAGCTCTAAACAATCCCCATTTTCGAGAGGCAGCCATTTTGACGTTTTCCCTATTGGTAACAGGTCCTATGGAACTATCTTAATCCGATAATCTTGAGGTAATTTCTTAAAATAACATGTTTTTATTTCAACAAATAAATTTCTAAAATATCTAAATAACGTTTTCTATTTCACATCATTACACCAGAGGTATGATTTATAGACTAAATTATAATTGACACCATAATTTGGTATATAAAATATAGAGCGTTGCTATGCAGTTGTTTTCACCGCCAAATCCACCATCTTGTCGTGTGACGTCACTGCAAAACGATCAATTGGAATATTTCGGCATCGTCATTAACATACTGTAAGCCAGAATTAGTATACATTAATTGATTCTCATTTTTTACATTAGGCGTTGTCGGACAGCAAAGTTAGAATCAGAACTTAAAGATTGTCAGGGTCGGCTCTTAAAAGTGACCAATGCAACGAATTCTAGAGAGTCTTCAGGAGCTGCTGAAGCGTCAAACACAAAAAAAGACAAAGACAGTATGAAGTAAGTTCTTTTACAGTTTTGACCGGTTTTTTTTCTGAAGAAGAGGCATATTTTAACAAACTAGGTTGTAGATATAAGTATCGAATGTGTAGACCTTTCTTCCGGTATTTTTTATCTCACTTTAATTGATATTTAATATAAAAAATCCAGATATCATAGTCTGAAAAATGGTACACTAAAAGTGACTTTTATATTTTCACCCATTAAAATAGTTTCCTTAGCAACCCCAGTTGTGCTACCCGGAGGACATAACGTACTCAAATATCTCGAAAGTAAGGAGGGCAAAACGAGCTCACAATCACCATAGCGTTTATTATTATAAAATTGGGCAAAAAGACTATTTTAGGACAGAAGATCTTCATTTTGTTAATTTCTCTATAATGAGTTGTTGAAGTGATTCAACCATGTGTTTACATCAAGTGTACAGTTAACCCGCCTATTCCGGATCACTAGTGAGAAATAAAAAGATTCAGCCAAAGTGCTGGTTTTATCGAATTGAATACATGTATACGTGTGCTCTAAGATACAGTGTACCAATCCTCGGAAACCCCGCGGTCATAGCTACGCTACATGACCCCTGGGGCACTTGGCGAGGAAAACTTTGTATTAGCCGCTCCCAAATGCCGCCGTTTCATTGGTTCCATCATCATTTCATGATGGGTGAGTAGCCCAATCAAACTGGCCGATACAAATCGCCAACCTCTAAACAGTGATTACGTCAGAGGTACGTAATTTAATCCTGATTCAGGGTAGATAACTGCGTAGGAGATTGACAAATCGATTCGGGTAAGTTGTCAATATGGAGGATTACTATCGTTTAGCGTGTGAAAAATTTGATTTTTCAAGTTTAAAAGACTTCCAAAGAGAAACTTTCCCTATCTTTCTATTTCAAAGCTGAATGACATGTCAGCGATCTGTATTTTTTTATCTCGTTGTCGCGCAAATTACATCTTATCATGAGCGCAGCCATCTTGGTTGTAATTGACAACGCATTGACTTATGAGAGCCGTTATTTGATTGGGCCTTGCATTCACGCGTTGCGTATCGATTTTCGGCGGCTAATTCAAAGTTTAAGTGGCCAAGTGCCCAAGGGGTCATGTAGCGTGAGCTATGACCGCTGTGGTTTCCGAGGATGCAGTGTACCTTTGATGCCAATAACTGAAAATAGCTACCGTCCATGGGGTTTTTGTAGTGTTCGATGGTTCGCTAGTTTCGGATCAAGTTGACCTATTGCGGATCACGTCTTGAAGATGCCGTCTAAAAGATGTTTAGACCTATCGTTCAGTAACATCATGCTCAATTCCCCGGTTGGAGATTTTTGAATAATAAAATCGACATTGGCCGACCTAGAAGTCTTAAATACAGCTTGAATTCAGGTGCATGTACGACATTTTGCTTTACCAACGAAAACGTTGGTTGTAAATATAGGTATAATTGAATTTATTTTGAAAAAAACGTTGGGTGATGATTCATTTATTCAGTTTCTTGTACGATAACAAAAACACCTAATCAATATTTTCATAACATTGCAACAATAGGATGCAACAAGAGTCATAACTAGCACTGTAATCGTGTTTTATTACTTTCGTTTATTTTGAGACGGTCCCTATTTAATAGGCTTCGAACAGCTGATCCGGAACTGCAAAGAAGGGTAAGTG
This sequence comes from Fragum sueziense, assembly GCA_963680895.1. Taxonomy (NCBI): domain Eukaryota; kingdom Metazoa; phylum Mollusca; class Bivalvia; order Cardiida; family Cardiidae; genus Fragum; species Fragum sueziense. The sequence goes on from OY804596.1 coordinate 56,032,625, forward strand.
TGTTTCTCAATAGTTTGTACACAAATATTCGGATGAAATAAAATAACCCGTTTCGTAATCCAAGCCAGAATTTTAATTAAATAGCCATCGACTGCATGCAATCATTTTTATTTTTGTCAAACTCCGATGACGTAAATTTACGATCGCGCAAACGGCTGATAAAGTTTTGAACGATCTTGAGAAGTACAAGAACAACGAAATTAATCAAGCCTTTGACATGTGAACAAGAGATAGGTTTATTTTTTACCACAGTACTAGATTTTACCGCGGAGTTCGTCTTTTGAAGTTATGCAAGGCTGAAATCAAGGTGATCCGGAATAGCCCTGATCCGGAATAGGCGAGTTGATTGTACATGTATGTAGCACTATTTGCAAAATAGAAACATGTTTTGTATACAGGTCAGTGTCACGAATATCAAGTCTACACCGTTTCTCCATTTTTCAACCGCTAGTATAATTTTTTAAAAAGGACATAAAACAATGTACAGTAAATTAAAACCGTTCTTTTTATTTCTTATTCATTTATTTATTTCACATAGTCCAGAGGAAACGAATAGTATTCAGAAACAATTAGAAACACTGAACAAAGAAATGCAGACCAACAAATATGAAGATAAGGCCTTTAAAAAGCTTCAGACAAAACCGCCAAGCAAAGAAGAAGTGCTCATTGAAAATGCAAGGGACTACATGAAGAAATGGTATGGTACAAACAGTTATATCTTAATCAAATACATTCCTCTTTTTTATTCCTTTAATACTTTTAACACTTATCGTAGTACTTTGCGATATGACATATCTTATACACGGTCATATGCAAATGCGTGGTTTGTTTCAAACTTACCGGGACACAGTATAAGAAGTTGTTTAAAGATTGTCATACACTTTACAGGTCAGCCGAAAACAAAGAAATGCAGGAGAATATCTCAAAACTGAGAAGAGGTGTTAAAGAAAGGAAACTTGAGAAAGCTCGAGTAAATGGTGATAATCAATGGAAGATGGACTTCAATGCCACCATAGATGACATGGAACACATCATCAAAGAGTGGAAAAGGTGCGTGCTATTGCAAGAACCGGACTTTCTGGAACGATTAAGTTATTATTTCACACAATATTATCTTTCTCAACCATAATTCTGTCTTACGTTGTGCAGGATACCAGAATTTTCAAGGATCTAGTATCGAACAGGCAAAGTAAACAGGCAATATCTTCGTTGTTCTAAAAAGGTGTGTCCTAACATGAATAATCTATCAGCATGATATTGATAATAACAAACATCTTTGGTATATTATACCAATATTAACCCAATATAACTTTATTTCGGTCTACAAAGTACCTTGGTTTAGCGTCTAAAGAATACATAGCCGAAGTGAGCTAAATGCATATGCAGATGTCCCGGGAAAATTCTGTTGCACTATTCTGCGCCACTTATTGATACACTGTAGTCCAAAAATATGTTCAATGAAGCGCAGCTTATACACTACAAACATCAATCAAACAAAAGTTGTTTAAATTAGCTTAAATGAGTTTGTCTTAGAAATATAACATTGCATAGGATTGAATCTTCTCTTTTTAAGTATTTTGTTCTTTTCTCGACACCATGAAGAACTACGGTACCCAATGAGGACATAGATATCAAATTCCGTGTACCAACTGAATACTGAAAGAGTAAATACATTGGTGCGTTACATATGGATTTTACTACAGCTGGGCAGGTTTAAAAAAAATGTGACCAAAGTGTGACATTTAAATGTTAGGAATAACAGCTAATTTTACAGAATATCATCCAGATTTCTTAATTAGGGTGGCTAAAAACTATTCTAAATGGTTAAGCAGTGCCCAAAGTATATTTTAAATTCATGTTCACTACCTTTTAGCTAAAATTGTGTGCACAATCTTGCAAAATGACACCAAAAAAGCGTTTCACTCCTGACAGCATAAATATTGCACAATATGAGAAATTGTAACACACGAATCACTAAATAGTAGAGTGCAGAATGTCCACAAGGTTGATGGCTTTCTAAAAAAAATGAGTGGTAGATTTCTGGCTGAATAGACAAAAATGAGAACACATTTTGAAATAAAAAAGTGTTTCACTCCTGACATAAAATTCAGAGGGGTATTGTATAAAACAGGCTCCACATCCTAAACCAGTGAAGATAAGATGAAAAGGTAATTTTAAGATGATGATGCACATGTTGTTTTATGAAATACAAGTGCTTATTGTAGTATCCTGTCACTGTCTTTTATTTACCATAGCTTAGAAATTTGGTATAAGTGTTAAGTGTCACACAAAAACGTTTCACTCCTGACATTTTTGACATGTTTTAATGACGTATCTTTTTTATTTGTGAAGCGATTTTCTTTAAACTTGGCACCCAGTATATAGAGACAATATCACATCTTTTAAGCTTTGATTGGGTTGAATATGTTTCTCTGTAAGAGCCGTGGCATGTAAAAAGAGAATGGTCACATTTTTTTAAAACTTGCCCAGCTGTGTTCAAATTGTATTTACCATGAGGTGAACTCGCATATAAATCCTACTTACATATGTACAACATCAAAAGAGTTTGTTTTGTTTTAACAGCTTTGCAAGTTTCTTTAACAATTTGATACATAGCTATATCATCTTAAGATATTGTAGTCTGTGTATGATATTAGTCATGATTTCACTCAAACTCTGTGATACATCATTAAATGTTTAACCTACTTTTTGAACCAATGAAATTGCAGTATATTTTGAAATTCCGCGCGTCTATTTTCAATAGATTACATGTACCAGTTTATGGTCGATCGCAGGGTTATGTCACGGTAATGTGAGTTTTATGTAAAGCCCCGCCCAGACTATCGATGACAGCTTAGGAGGGATGAGCAAAAAAGTGTCGTTACTACAAGTTGAACAAACCAGCACTTACATTTTTGTAGCTCATAGACGATTTTTTCATGAATTGTTCACATGAGTTTAGCGCGTCTTAACCCTTTCCCGAACAAGACGTCTCTGATGAAAGCTTTGAAAAAACATTGTGGCAAATGAAGAAATGCTGATATCCAACCTTTCTCGTTTTACTTCAAATATAATTGGGCTCTGGTGTGCCTTTTACCTTGCTACCTTTTACAACACCAGTCTTGTCGTCCGAAGTTGCTTTTTAATATGGACCGCCGTAACATTGTCGCTTGAGAAAGGGTTAAGAAAATATGCATGTAGCGTGGTCAATACAGAATATTGACGACCAAAAACACCGTATATATGGTCTTATTCAAGCTATTTATGTCCCTATCGGACGGAATTATTTTGGCGGGAATTGCTTTCATTGTTGTTTTAGTGTTACGAGCCAAATATATGATGCAATTAATTTCTTGTTTCTACTTTTGGAAAAAATATCAATTCCAGTCCGATGCGATCAATCGTAGCTCCGGTTGGAGGTGTGGTTTGAAAAAAGATTGTTGAATTGTATGATTTGATTGATTGTTGAACACTAAGTCAGATAGAGTCTGTATAGTAGATTCTACGCACCTTTGAACGTTTATTTCGCGTAGAATCTACTATACATATAATACGTATACATCTGAATTCTGGATGTTCCACATACGTATTGAATAGAAGTCCGCTGTGAGATTCGCGTGTGAGCGTCCCCTAGAAAGAAACGGAATTTATATGCTTGATTAAACAACAAATCCCAGAGTAAGGACTGTCAAACTATTATTCAATGTCAAACACATTCCATTTTTTTCAGCTCTCCGTATTCCAAAGTAAAGTCTGAAGTTATACAGTTGAAAAAAGAAGTGGAATCAAACTTAGTGAAAGAATCTTCTAAAAAGAACGAGAGCGACGAAGTTCTTCAGGCTTTATGTGAAATTAGACATCAAATATCATATTGGTAAGCAACATAGTTCCAACTCTTTTCTGCACACCCAAGATATCAGTATATTTGATACATCAATATGTTTCTGTAATTGTAAATAAACAGCATTTTTCGTCAAAAGATCGTGCAAATAAAGAATTTTTCATAAGTACCAATCTTCACAAATACTTTATGGTAAAATGGTAGAAATCAGAAAATGAAAAAAAATCCTAATGTTCTTTGAATCGACGTATATTTTACAGGTCATCAGAAAATAGACAGATGCAGGAATATATCTCGAACCTTAGGAAATGCATTGAAGATAGAAAGCTAGATAGAATACGAATAGTTGGAGACAAACAATGGCAGATGGACATCAAGGACATCATACATGACGTAGAAAACATAGTTACAGAGGGGAAAAGGTATGTGCGATTGTTAGATTAGAGAAAAATTATTTTGAAAGATAGGTTATAGCGAGTGTTTGCACAACGACCATTCATCATATCTTAAGTCTACATAGAAGGTGTTCAACATTTAATGTAATACGGGTTTACTAGTCTTCCCGAAATTTGATCACAACTTCACTTTATCTAGTACATACAACAGTACAAATAATTGTCTCTTTTCTCTCTCTATATATATAATCATAGTGGTAAATAATGTACGCTTTTGTAATTTTTAGTCAAATGCTAGTACACAAAGAACTAGAAGAAATAATAGAACAGATATCATCTTTGAACAGTAAAACTGTAAATGAGGCAAACAGCAGAAAAAATGTATCCGTTGACAGAAAATGGGATTGAGATATTTACGAGATTCGTACTAAGATGCAAGAGTAAGAAAAAACTTCAGAAGTTTGATTCATAATCATGTCGCTCAGTTTCATTTTAGTTCCATTCATATTGCTAATGGTATATCGAAGGAAATTTGATCTTGTAACATTTTATTTGAATTGAAAAGGTTTTATGGTAAGTGCCACGGTTCAGTTGTTTAGTTATATTAGTTCTAATAACATAACCAGATTAATCCATGGCATGTACCCTTTGATATGTGACGTCTTGCAAGTTTAAATCTTTCTTTCCCAAAACAATATATAAAATATGTGAATGTCTGTATACGCTCATTCTCAATAATAAGGAACATATTTTTTTTCGAAACTTGTAAAAAAATAAAAGTTCTCGATCATTGAATGTTGTAATATTTCGAGAAATGTTAGCATTTCAGCCATCATTCTGCAAAATATTGTGTACATCGGAGTAACCATTTGGAAAATCTTGCCACTTGAATGGGTTCACCCAAAGAAGGACTGTGCCTACGTTACCTTTGATTGCATGCATCTATAAATCTGATGCAGTTAACACATCAAATTAATATATGCCAGTAATTACTTTTAAAAGTGTCGTACGATTCTCTACTTTCATACATAGGCAAAGTTGGCAGACTTAGGGAAGATATATTCATCATTTATTGACGAAAACAACTGCATCCAGTTTAAAAAAATGATTTATTAACGAAAAATGAGAGTACAACTGAATCAACACCGATAATAACCTCATGCTCAAGCGATTATATAGCTATTTGGATTTTTTATACAGTTCGAGGTCATTTCTTTTCGAGCAAACAAAAACCAAAATGATTTATTGTACGTTTGCTAACTGCTAATGTTCCTGCTTTTGCATGTAAAAGGTAACGTAATAATCAAACTTTGTAAACTTTACTTGTAACTTTAAAAACACACAGTAACTATTCCATAAGATATAACTATGCAAGCTAAATCAGAAACGGATATGTTCACCACTAGGAGCACATTTGTTTTGCTCTATCCGAGAAACAGTTAAACTAAATCATTAAAGATATCCATTTTTTTAAAAAAAAATACTAGATTGTTTCACGCGTAAACATAAAGTATATAGACATAAATCATTATCGCACTATCAATTAGTCTTTAGTCAAAAGATCCTTTGAAATTAAACACAGCATCGGTATCTGTATAGTGTACAAAAACTTGTTATAATTGCGGTAACGTAGGTACCATATGTAACGTAAATATGAAACTTCTCTAAACATTGGTAATATGAGTGAATTTTCGCAACACTTCCAAATTATATGACCGACCAAACCAATCGAATATATCTGCTACATCTGCTACACATTTTTTTAGAATATTTCAACGTGAATACTCATTCATAATATCATTTGTGGCATCACTTATCTTAAACATTCTCTTTGATTTCCCTGTCTGCACAGGTTCAACAATCTTTGTTATAATTTTGTCCTGGCTTGTTTATAGTATGTCTTCTTGTCTTGGCCAGCGATAGAGTTCTTTAGCCTTTTCCATAAACGTAATCTTACAGTCTTTATCCTCTTCATCAATCTCAAGCACTTTTCCAATGTAAGCCTGTTCTTCATACACAGCTATAACATAGTCGTTAGTTTGGATATTTTCAAATTGAAAGAAATCTTTTTGTTCTTGCACGTCATCTGCTTTCTCTTCTAAAATACTAGCACTTTCACCTGCTCCTTGTTAAACACCAACCGGATTCCCTGTCGTCTCACTTTCAAACGAGACAATGTGATCGCTCTGCTCGACTTCTTTTCTACCGCAACTGAATTTCCCATTCCCCATTTTTCACAGAACGCATCTTTTCTACAATACTCGTAGTAGCATGATGTTTCATTGGTTCTTATAGTCCCTTAACCCCTATCTCTGTCTCCAAATGCTACTGCGTGAAGTTTCATCGTGTTTCTAACTGGTTTCACTCCCAAATTAACAAACATGGCCTGCTTCTGTTCACATACTCTTTTGCTGACAAATAAAAAAATTACATCCTTCATTGAAGAGTTACAGGCCCACGAGTAAAAATATCCTGCATTCTGTATGACAGTATATCCCTGTCGTGAGGCTTCGTCAGCCATGCGCTTTGTGGTGCCGCCAAGCCCGTCACATGCACTCTTGCCATGACCGGCTTTGAAGTAGTTCCACTGAGCGTCACAGCCATAAAGGTCGGTGTGGTCGGCGAGAATATTGAACATAAATCTGTTCCTATATTGGCTGGAAGGACTGTCCGTCCAATAATGCACTTTCTGTATTGTCGGGAAACCCTTCTTCAACTCCTTGTAGAATTCATCTAAAAAGGCAGAAACTGTACTTGCAGAGTGAACCATTGTGTCTGAAATGATGACATAGCTTTTGTGTCTCAGTGCACCATTGTCGTTATAATACATGACGATAGGGTGTAATGTGACATGTGAGGCTCCAATACGCCGTCTGGACTTCATCCAGGGTTCTACAGGTATAATTTTCGGCAAAGTCCATCTGAATTATTACATGGTCCTTAGACAAAGTTTCTTTGTTGACTTTTAGCTGCTGCTATTCTGTCCTCAATCTAGACACATGCTCGGCGAACTCGGCTACTTCTTTTTTCATCATCTCTTCATACTCATCCCGGCTTATCTCATTTTCTACAACCATCATCTTCTTTATCTTATTATCCAGCTCCACCTTTTTCCACATTCTATACTTTATATGATCAACTTCAGTTGGTATTTGAGCAATCAACTCATTCAGATTTTCTCTTTGTGCACAGATGTTTTCTGGATTTTCACTTATCTTTAAACCCACTTTCTCATTGCTTGCACCTTCATTGCCATGTTTTGGTGTTTAAGACTTTGGCATGCGTTTCGAAATATGAATCTAGCAAGGAGGATGTAATTTGGTCGAAGACGACAGAATGTTGCCAGTGATATTTTTAATTCGGGGTTCTCGGCACTAAACATTCTCCAAAGGTTTTGTAAGTAATCAGTCAGTACTTTAGTTTGGTGTCCCTTCTTACTGTCCGTCTTTCCGGGTTGCAATCTTCAATTATCTTCTCTACTTAGGAACTCGATCGCTTTCTTTTCATGTTTCTTCGCCACACATCGCCTTTGTTCTTTCTGTGTGATAAGACTTTTCGAATTACTTATTTGCAATAATCGACGTGATAGACCTGTCTCGGTGCTAATTAAATTCATTTATTGCATTTATATTTTCTAGAAATATGTCCGGCAACAATGTTATGTAAGATCTTTCTTTTCTTTTTATAGCTTTCAATCTTTGCTTTCTTTACTTCAGCGAGTAACACGTTGGTCATTAGCAACTTCTTTGCTAGAATTCTTCGACGACGAGGGGTTAAGTGTAGTTTCTCAACTTCATGATTGGTTTTTCTTCTTGGTGTTCACGTTTCTGTGGATACATTTCGAGGTGTGATTGGACTCTTTGCACTTTTGTCTATTTTACTTCTCATTCTATCTAATCGTTTTGACTTTCTCCTTAGCTTTTTTTCTAGCTCTGACGTTTGCTTTTCTAGTAAGTTAATTGATTTACGGGCTCTTGCTAAGGCTCTATCTCTATTCTTTCTGCCTCCTCTTGCTTTTGACATCAAACTTATACTTGGTAGCCTTACAACCATTCTTTCTTTGTTTTTGGTAGAACCATGTGCAGTACCGCTGTCACTAGTACTTGGTCCTGCATCTACTAATGCCCCAGATGTACTTTTAAGGATCTCCAATCTTTCTTTGGCTCTAACTCTTATCTTCATCTTTTCGTTTCGCTCTCTTCGCTGTCTCAGGCTTAGTTCCTTTACTGTAAAGTAGTAGTTTCTCACTCTTTCGCGCTCTTTTTGAAGGTATGCATCACCAAGCTTTTCTTTTTTCCTAGCCCTGTATTCTCTTTGAATTTCTGCTCTCGATTTTCCCATCTGAAACAAACAAAAAAAAAAACAAATGGTAACGTAAGCATAGTTTCTACGTTACCGTGATTAATGGGTTATTTGTGCTTTTTGTATGTAAATATTTTTGCGTTTCTGTGCCAAGGGTTAGGTTTTTTATTCTTCTTAAACAAACAAGCTTACAGTTACAAAGAAGGTTAAAAACTTTTTATTCAGACAAGCATGTGTATTTATGCAAGTTTTCTTGCATCATACATACACTTTTACATGTACTACTTTACTCTTCATAAAATTGTAATTCAATCGTGGTTTATTTATATCATATATTTTTCTCATGATCGTGAATACCTTAGACGACCGGACATTGACAAAGAAATCAAACTAAACAATATTATCTTGCATAAATCATGTTACATAACAAGCGGTACCTACGTTACTACCATATGCCGTAGGAATCGCCCGTTTGTGGCCGGAAAAAGTATCATTCAATATTGTTACATGTTGTGGTTTTCCTTTATCCACAAAGGGAAAATATTTGTTTGTACAATGACATCTTAATATACTGGATTCTGCAAAGGTAAATAAAATATTACCTTGATATATTAGAACAGGGCTTGCTTCAAAATTCAGATGCTGTAACTGGACATATTTTGTGTGCGTATCGTGTCAAATCAAACATAGCCGTCTTGTATCTGATGACATATTTTCAAAAAATGACGCCACAAACATGTACAACATTCGTACCAACTACTTTTTGTTCCTCAAATGAATTATAGTAACGTATAGTCCAGTCAAAATAGACTTTGACCTGGACAAAAATAGAACAGAAATGAAATTTATGGCATTCTACTCGGGAAGTATCTACCTTTTCACAGAAAAAAATATAAAAGGATCCCTCCGTTGCGATTTGAGTAATTTTGGGTCAAAAAATTGCTATTTTGGTGAAAAATGGGTAAAAATGGAATTTTCTAATTTATGAGAATGTCTTAAATTTTATGAAGTTTTCAGGTGAGTTAATGTAAGTAAATATGAATTAGATTGATACAAAATTAAAATTTAGCAAAAAATCATGAAAATTGATTTTTCATGATTTTTCTAAATTAAAAGTGTGGGGGGGGTCAACTAGGCTGTTGGTGGGACATTGATACTAGTCAACATTAAATTCTCTCTTGGATAAATCCTATTCTAGATGATTTTAATCAACAGAATGGGATAGGATTGAAAGAAACAGTATGAATAAATACCCCTCTTGCGATTTCTGTAATTTTGGAGAAAAATTGGTATTTGATGAAAAATATGAAAAAAAAATAGAATAATATATTTTTTGAGAAAGTATTAATTTCCATGAAGTTTTCGTGTGTAAATATGAATTAGATGGATACAAAATTAAAAGTTAGCAAAAATCCCTAAAAACTGATTTTTTATGATTTTTTTTTAAGTAAAAGGGGGGCAACGCATGCTTGCAGGGCAGATATTGATAATATTCAGCATTTAATTTTCTATTGGACGAATCCTATTTCAGAATCTCAATTAAGCGAATGGGATAGGATTAAAAGAAAAAATATATATACTCGGCAAAACTGCTAACGCATCACTCAGATCTTTGTTAATATTTTCTTAACGAATCTACAGAATACGTTCAAAATTTGCACATGCCGACTACCACCACTTGATAAGAAGCCTATGAAATTTCATAGTAAATGCTACAGTCTGTTTTGAAATATTGAACTTGTAATAAGGACACCCTTAATTCTAAAATTCATAAAGTCTGAAATTTTATTAAAATGGGAAATTAACACTTAACATTCAAGCCTTTTGGATTGGCTGAAAGAGTTCCTTTGTAAAAAAGTTAACATTCGTTAAACAAACCGACAGCTTTAACAATTTTGTTGGATCGTAATTTATTCCCGTAGATGTAACTTTACATCATTAGTGTCGTTGGTGTCATTGTTAGCGTCGACGGCGACGTCGGATACGTAGACAAAAATGTATCGGTCTATATCTTATGAACTGTGTTAGATGTAGTCTTGATATTTCACACATACACAGGTATCACCAAGAACTTTTACCTGAGACCATTAAATTTGACCTTGTGACATTGACCTTGAAAATTGACCTTTTCTTTTAAAAAGGTGCCTCTATGTGAGCTACGTTGTCCGCGAACAACCCTTGTTACGTTAGATAAGGAATTTATTTTTTCGGATTTCAATTTCACAATAAACAAGCTTTCAAAATCAATTAAAACAAAAATGATTGAAAAAGATCACAAGTTACACGAACCAAAAACCGTTTTGCTCCCCTTTTCGAATGACGCGGTCACAAAAAGAGAAAACTTGGAAATAGTTTTATGGATGAGTGCAAAAACTTGTGGGATAAACATATGTCAAATTATAAATCTAAATCTTTGACAATAAAGAAGTTATTCTAATTTTAAAAAGGGATGCGTTAGCTCTTTTGCCGAGTATATATAAAATCTCTCTGTCGAAGGCAGGGAGGGGGGCAAATAGGTTGGTGATGAGATACTGATATGATTCAGCATTGAATTCTCTATTGGATAAATCCTATTTTAGCTGGATTACTTAAATTAACCGAATGGGACATATTCATATTAAAGGGAAAAAAGTATAAAAGAATCCCTCTGTAGCGATTTCTTTATTTTTGTGTGCAAAAATTTGTATTTTTGGTGATTTTTTAGGAGAGCATGTTACCGTATGACATGAGTTACCTTGATATAACTAGCGAAATTCAGATAGAAAGCATTTGAAAAAAATCCTTTTTTTAACGAGAATGGGGGTAAATAGGAAGCGGTGGTATTCACAATTAAGTAATAATAACATTCTTTACCTTCGGGGAAAACACACATACACACAAAAGTTTTCAAATTATTTTAAGTCAAAGATATGATACGATCAAATGCTCTTTTCAGCGAATTCGATCTCGGTCATGATGAACCATTTGTTGCAATTGGTCATGTGATAGTTATCAATTTCTATTATATTGAGAATTTTTTTAATTTTGTGAATTTTAATGAATATGAAATCTTACAAACATGAATAATGTGTTAACAAAAAATGATCTGTAGCTGAAAATGAGAAAGTATAGGAGTATAATGTTCATTATTGGGAGTGGGTAGCTGGGTTGGAGTATTCGTAGACCTCAGGTGAACGAACCTCCAAAAGTCAGCAAATCTAAAGAAAACCCTAAAAGACAAAAAAGTCTGGACTTTGTATACCATTTGTCTCTCAATTTTGGTTGATTATGGCGTTTGTCTTTATCGGTTGAGTTTGTCATCGTCAGGTAGATTTGAAGCCGGCAAGCATATATTTACCAGCCTGTGTGATGCAACAACTATCAATTCAAATTAAGATTAAAATGATTAAGATTAAAAGCAAGAACCACATGTTGACTGCTGTAATGCTACGAATTACAAAATTTTAGGATGGCAGAGGTTAACCACATATTCTGGACAACATATCACGGGGAATTTACGGCACATTGTTCATTTGGAACAAAAGAAAACCACAACTAACACCCCCCCACTCCCTCCCCAAAAAAAGATAAGAAAAAAAGAATCCGGACCCTACTGGTCTTTTTCAAATTAACTAACTTATAATATGATGTTGAAATTTAAACATACTAGAATTCTCTTCTGAGATCCTGATTTGTATGTTTATGTATACAACATATCTTTATCAAATAAATTATTGGCACTATATAAAGCTCACAACATTTAGAAAAAAATCCATGTCTTTTTGTCAACAGATTGATTTCGGACAGGTTAGGCGCTATAAAGGATTTTTTACCCTTTACAGAAACAGTTGAAGATGTTTATTATGCTCCCCGAAGGGAGAGCATATAGTCACCGCTTTGTCTGTCCGTCCGTCCTGTCCGTCCGTCATTCCGTCCGTCCGTCCGTCTGAAGCAATTTCTCCATCACCCTTGGGCCAAATCAAATGAAACTTACCATGTGATCTCCCTATGACATAATGCAGATGTACTTTTCCCGGTTTTTGGATTTGAGGCCTCGTCATGGGAAAAGGGGACTTAAGGTAAAATACAGTTTTTCTCTAATTTTTCCTAGTCTAATGGTCAGATTTTGGTGAAATTTCATATTTAAGTAGCAAATCAGATGCCCTTGACAATAAATTACTAGTATTTGAAATTTGCGTATAAAAAATATGTCATGGAAAAAGGGGGGCTTAACATTTGTTAGCTTAATCTTAGCTCTGCACAGCATTCATTTATTGTGACAATGCCTTATTCGGGGAGCATTGTCCGTCTCTGACGGCTCTTGTATAGATAGAATATGGATCTATTTATTACTGACATGGCTCAACAATGGTTCTTTTCCAAATACTTTCTTTGTGGAAAATTTTCGGTAATTTTCAAAATGAATTCAATGTTTTATTACTTTCATTTAATTTCATTTTGGTCTATTTTGTCTACCATGTGTGCAGTGCGCTTGATGATATTTACTGTAAAAGTGCATCCATTCATTCGTAAAAAAACATAATTTGATATTTCAACACAGATTGTTTATAGAAATATTTAAAAGTAAATTGTCTATATTATGCAATGAAAGACTTTTTATTCTACTAAAAATATTGCCCAAATCGTATACTTGTTGAAAATTTACACAAAAATAAGAACCCACAGCCAATTATGACAAACTGTTGCATTGTCACATTTTTTTTCCTAAAAGTGGGTAAAATGGGTCAAGTTGGAGACTTTCAATCATGATCACGGCATCGAAGTCTTTCTATCATAGACAAAAGGTTTTTGTCAAAAATATGAAAAAAAAATATTGATGAATGATCAATATTTGAAGTGCATCTGATGGTTTGGAATGGATGTTATGTCTGTGCTGGTACAAAAAACAAGAGTGTCGTTGTCATTGTGGCGTATATTGTATACGCCGCCCCTCTCTAGAGACTAAGTTTTAAGGGGGCATAACTCAGGCAAAAATCAATGAACCATAAAATCCTTCCTTCATGCACATCTACCAATTGAGGTGATAATATTGACCATGTTTCAAAAAGATCCAGCAAGAAACTTAGGAGGAGTTGCGCTCACAAGAAAAATGGGACGGACGGATGAATGGACAGACGGACAGACGGAGTAGATTATGCCAATATACGACTGCCTCCGGCAGCGTATAAAACAGGACAACATGAATAGGTGAACCAATACCAGGAATATGTATTCATGTATAATATTCGATCCCATTCATTCAATAAAATAAAATTAAATGAACATTATCCAATAAATATTTTTTAAAAATTGTTTGTTAGTACCGATATTCCTATATAAATCCCGACTAGAGGACCCCACTCCACACACTCTTCGACAAAGTAAATATTTTTATACATTTTATATACATTTGAGCCGCGTCAAGCAAAAAGGGGTCTAAATGACATTTTGGTCGAATTTTTGTTTTTGATTGAAAATTGAAGTGTGATCATTTACGAGTCATTTAATATCAAAAGTTTACATATATCTTGAAAATTGCCGTTGAAACAGCCTTGCAAAGTACACCACCGTTCCGAACGTCATCTATATTTCTTATATATACGACAGTAACGTCACGTATGTTGCGCTTCAAAATTTGAAATATGGTTGATGTTCATGAAAATTTTTTTCACTAATTCTTATGTAAAAATGAATGGTGCATGAGGGCAATGGTAACTTGACAAATTTTCATACATTACTATTCTATGCCTAGCAACCTAATTCCACAAATATACAAACGTTCATTTTTGTGGTTTTGACATTAATTCTCGACACAGAGTTCAATATCTTATATGCAATTAATTGTAAAATACATCATTTACATGTCAATTCATGAATTAATCAATAATCAGCGTTCTAGGGGCAAAATTTGTCTTGATAAACTGGTCGTTTGTAAAGCCGACCGGTGTAAAATAAGTAATCTCGACGTTGTCGACTAAGTCCTCCAGGCTGCAGGGTTCCAGACCTGTGTTTTGTCACTTTGTGCTTCTTTGAACCGATATGTTGGGTCTTTAAGAATAGACATCTTTTTCTCAGCAACATTCTGACTTTCTTTGACAGCAAGTACACCTGGTTCTTCATCAGAAACTGGAAATAATGGTACTTCCTGTAAAATTTAAGCATTTGGAATACATGTATAGACATTCTTATTAGCATACGTTTAATGTAATAACCACAAAAAATGTCTTTATTTGATTGGGTTTGATAAAAAATATTATGTTGATGAATACTTACACATAATTTAATAAGTAAAACGGTGGAAGAAATATGGAAAATAGATCTACTGAATATAAGCGCGGATAAAAAAAAAACATTCATTGTTGATGATGAAATAAAAATGTCACTTTGAACACATGAAAACCATTCTGTATAACACGGAAGTTTAGGTGTATTTTGCGGACTTAAATTAGCAGAACTTAAATTTACAGGCTGAACTTTTCACAGAAAATATTCTTTCTTTTGTTAGCATTCCAGACCTAACAGTAACAATATTTGTGATATTTAATAAACTCGGTTTACGGTAAGATATTGATAAACCTTGGGTTTTGCTATAAAATATCGTAACTACGGTATGATTCCAACCGTAGTTAGGAGAGTTTACAACAACACTTACAAAATACTATATTTTTGTCCGAAAATATGTCACGGTAAATTGGATAAAATCGTTCCCAATTTAATTATCTTTAACCTTATTTAAAATTAAATTAAAATTCTAACCGTATTCCAGTAATGGGTATAAAGCACTCAATTGGGTATGTATTCCAATCCATCCAGCGCCACAATTGGCTCCGTTCGTCGTAGAAGATTTGTTCACCAAATCATGAAGTTGGTCCAGCGTTTCACAGTCAGTGTGTTTATACAGATTGTTATGTGAGCAAAACTTCCATCAACCAAACTACGGGTTTGGCCTATAAAATATGTTGTGACAAAGATTTAAATCAATCAATCAACGGATCAATCAATCAATCAGTCAATAAACATACACATAGTCTGGTTGGGATCAATGTTGTTTTCTATTAGAAAACAACATTGATCCCAACCAGACTATGTGTATGTAAAAAATCTAGCTTGATCATACTGAAGTAAGTTCTAGTTATGATGTCTTAGAATTGAAAATTTTGTTGCTCATGGCATGGAACACTTTCCGAAGAGCTTTTTAGGGGTTCTATTATCCTGAACGCCGGGACAATTTTCATTATGTTACTCAACATGTCATTGAATTAGACAATTTATAATTCAAAATTTTTAAAGTAGAAACAAAATAAAATATTCACATAGGCAGTTGCCAGCATGAATGGAGAAATATCTTGACTGATTTCCGTGTGTATTGAGGGCCCAATCTACCATACGACATTCGGCCCATGAGTTTTAGATCCATCTGATCCGATTGTTTGATCTTCATCTATGAGGAAGCTGTATTTTTTGGGAATACCGTCAGATCAAAATCCAAAAAATTGAAATTTTCTCAATGCCATGAAATACAGCGGTCCCATCTGTCTTGAAAAGATAGGTAGACATATATTTTGGCTAAATTCAAAAGTGAAATGAGCCAAGTCAGTTTCGCTTCTCTGTCAAACACATGTCTCGTTCCTGAAATAAATAAAACTGAAATACAAACTGATCTCTTATTCTAAGTAAGGTGCTTGGCCAAAAGTAAACTATGTTTGATCTAGTTTAACAGAGGGTGGACAAAGATCAGTTTGCATGCTTGTGAAGTCTGATCTTTGTTCACATGTTAGGCCCAATAGTTTTTTTCTGGATTATAAAATTTATGTTAAAGCATGTGATCTTTTTATAGAATCGTCCATTTTACCCTTTTTGTTGTTGAAAAAAATAAAAAGGGGGATTTTTTTGCATACCTGTTGTCTCAATGTATCGGTTGATTCCAACATTTCATCCTCTGTCACGGCAACAATTTTCTTTCATTTATTGGATAAATAGCTCCCAACTCTGACTTTTTCTGCTACAGAAGGATCTTGTGCAACATAGGCCTTAACTGTCGAATCTTCGTCGTCACTGTTTTCGCTCAGCTGTGAATTAGCTGGAGTTCGCCAAAAGTGATCTGATATAATGCTTTCCAGGTCATGAAAAAATAGTAAAGGATAAACCAGATGTTATAAAACTTTAAAATTGAAAAATCATCTTACGCGGTTGCGCCTCGAACCCACGCCGAGGGAGTACAAAAGTATATGAGTGCGCCGTGCTACCAACTGCGATACGACCGCCGCTGCTAATGCTAGTAGATATTTATTATTTATCATCAATCTTCAAAAAAAGTGAAATAAGAAAAAAAATGAAACGGCCAAATATCTCGTAAACGTGCTCAAATGCTTTATTTGTCAAAAACAGAATTGTTTCGTATTGATTTACATTTTAGTAGCACTACTGCAGTACTGTAAAAAGCAAGTAATGCAACGATCTACTTAGACTACTAGATTTATCTAGGGCCAAGTGCAAATAAGCATTCAAAATTTATGTTCCAGGAAACAGAAAATTATTTTGAAAACATCTGTACAAGTATCATCAAAATAGGTTAGTTTTCTGAAATAAGGATGCATTTTTTTAATTTTGCTGAAAATTTCAGACAAATCGGTCAAGTCGTTCAAAAGATATAAAAGATTGAATATCGCAAAAAGGCCGAAAAAACAGTTTTTTTGTGTGACATTGATCAAAAATGCATTTTTGTTTTTTAAATATTTTTTTCATTAAGGGATAAATAGGATGTTGGTCTTTAAATTTCTCATCTAGAGCCAGTTTCTGAAGAGAAAACAAACACAATTTGTCAAAAATTAAGAAATTCTTTGTTTTTGCGAAATTTTTAAAAAATGCCAAAAATGGGCCAAAAATCCAAAATCTGGGTATTTCACTGTGGGTGGATGCCACAACCACAAAGAAAGTGGTTCATGAGATATTATAACACACATGTATGGTGGAATGGATGTACTTTCTGATTTACATCACTTTTTTCTTTTTGATTTCATGTCAAAATTTTGATAGTCTTTTTCTTTTGACAAAATTTTGTCCCAACAGTAACGGTTGCCACCCTGCCTTTGTTTTTAATAGCTATTATCATTATGCAGATGATTTCTGGCCTCATTCACAGCCCCAATTTTTCCCAAATGGTTGTCAAACACTTTCCATTTTAATACTTTGTTGTATCTACATATTTACAGCAAGCACATCAAAGAGAAACAATGTCCCAACAGTAACGGAAAATGTCCCAACAGTAACGGTTACATTCCTGATAAGCTGCTCTTGTCCAATAGAGTATATAAGATGTTTATTAGCTGTCCTGTGAAACTTCAAGACATCCATGTTAAGTTGATACCAGCTTTACAAGTTAAATATCAAATGAGCCAAACGTTTCAGGGGTTCAAAGTCAGGCCTTAATAGAATGGCTTCTGAAAGTCTTTTGTCCAAACTATAAATTGATTTTTTTAAGTGACAGTATGCATTAAACTTATTAGATTTAATCAGTAAGACTCTGAGAACAAAAAACAAGTGACTAAGAATGACTGCATAAACCTTACTGTAATAAATGAATGCCTAAATTGATTAAATGGCTGCCGTTACTGTTGGGACAGATTTCTAGACAATTTAATTCAAGGAGCTACTTGGTGAAAAAATGGTATCATTAACTTTCAAGAGGACTTGGCAAGCCAAGAAACCTTTCTCAAACTACAAAGTGCATTAAAAGACTCAAATTGTATGAACATTACTGAAAAAATTAAACACTGATATAACCCTTCAGACCTACAGAATGCTGGATGGCAAGCAAATTTACAATTTATGATGCACATGTATTCTTGATCTCATTAACAATATATATCTCATATACATGTAGCAATTGATATAATCTAAATTTGATAGATAAGATAGGAACTTCTTCCACTTTTTATTGTGTAGACCTCAACTAAATGCAGATTTGCCCAAGTCAAAAGTGATACTTTTTATTAAGTTATTTAACCACTGAAACTTTGTATCTTTGGAAACCAAACATAGCATTTTAAAAGGGGTTGAAATAAAATGCCATGCATGTATCCTAAGCAGGTCTGATCCTAAGAAAGAATACAATATACTTGTACATGTTTGAAGTTGAGTTATAAAGCTCATACGATCATATATTATAATTTGATATACGTATAAAATACAAAATATCCATTATATAGACAAAAATTAGTTTGCACATTTATTTTAAATTTTACTCTCTGGAGTTGTCGAAAATGGCAAAAAGTCATGAGATAATCATTTAAACAATTTTGTTTTACCTTAATATACATTCACTTAGCCACTAATGACTATATAATAATACATAATAGTACTACCATACACAATTTAACAGCCCTGCAATAGTTTTAATCAGATACTGTCTTACAGATAATACACCAAGAACAAAAATTTCATAGGTGAAGTTTAATTTGAACTAATGTATATGCATATATTTATTCATTCATAAGTTGGTATAATCAATCAATTTACATGTAGTGGATTGTTTTAACATTTTCAGTTTGATTTTACTTTACAAGTATATACTGAAAATGCTGCAGTAACTTTCAAGTCATGAATGATTGGTTAACCAGTGCAGTTCGTTATTTTCTTGTCATTGTGAGAACAAATGTTGTCTGGCATTAGCAGATCTGTTAGAATGAATAGCACAATTTAATACATTGTATACGATGATTTTGACCTCTCCTATTGAAAACAGGGTTAATGCAGTGAGTTGGAAGATGTATTTAGTTATCACCATTGATTTATATTTGGCTGGGAGAAAACCGTTACTGTTGGGACATACTTTAGCTTGAAGTTAAACTGTGGAAAATTGCCTGGAATCCAGTAAATTTTCTTTAAATGAAACTATGCCCTTCTTTACCTGTTTCAATGTGTTTCTTAATACAATTAACCATTTTTAAGGTAGCTACACCATCAGAGAGTTGAATATTTGGCTTTGAACACTCACACGATGATGAAATACATGTAAACCAGAATTTTTTATCTTCCTGTGAAATCAATGCTTAGTTATCCTATCTAAACAACAAGATGATAAATCCCATTGATTAGTAGCCTTTTTAAAATGTTATAAGGCTCTAAATACATAGAAGCTAATGGTGTCCCAACAGTAACGGCAACTCCGTTCATTTTTAAATCGCATATTACAATGTAACAACATGAACTATTGAAGTAATTCTTGTTTTTTATTATTGAGTTATGATGTCCTTTTATTTTGAAATTGTTTTATTTGACACATTATGCTTTATCTTCACTGAATAAAAATAAATACAAGTATGTTTTCACAACTCATTACTTTTCAAAGCATTTATTTTAATATTTTTCTCAAAAATCAAATGAAATGGACAAAAAATCGGTAAAAAGTTGGTATATGGCATAGGCTTACTATGAAACAAAATATATTTGACAGTCCTCTGAGAAAAGGTACTTTTTTGTTCCTTAAAAAACAATAAAAAATGAAAAATATGCGCCAAATATTATAAATAAAGCCCAAATAATTTTTACATCTGACTTAATTTCCTCGAAAACATAACCTTTTTGCAAAGTTGAACATACATGCTACCATAAAAAACAACTGAAACATACAAAAACAAAAGTTCATTTTTTGACATTTTGTCACACCTTATTTGCACTTGGTCCTAGGTCAACACAAGATAATCAGATAAAATAGACGATTTTAGAACTGATCAAGATTACAAAGTTCTGCACAAGGGACGATTCATAGAGGAAAGCATACAAATCATGGAACCAGGTAGAAAATACATGTGGCAGGCGTTGAGGTTATTTTTAAACTTGCTATTTTTATCCTCGTTTTTTGAATGACCTTCACTGAGAAACACACGGTCGATTTACAGGTTTTTCACAATTTTGCCACCATAAATATACGCAAAGTTGTTAAAATGAATAAAATATACTTACTGCTAACTCCCCATCCATGTCCGTAAGTTTAATTCTGTTAAATAATCCCAAAAACACTCGCGAAAAAGGATTTCATTATGTTTACAAACACGATAACATTACGTAGGAAAATGACGTCATTTAAATATCGGAAAAACCAGACTTTATCCAAATGTCATTAAGACCCCAAATCGCTCGACGCGGCTCATTTGTATATAAAAAGATATAAAAATCACAAAAAAGGCAAGTTCCATATTTTTATGTTCAATTTAATTTTATATTCACTTAACTAACATTTTCTAATACAATCGCGTCTAAAAACAATAATTCTCTTTTTCAAAAAATGGAAAATTCCTTTTTTTTCAGCCAAATTCCATTTTCTTGCCCAAAAATTACATAAATCGCATAAAAGAGATTCTTTATCATTTTTCTGTGAAGTCTTATCACATTTTATTACTCAAAATAATCTATAATAATAATTAATTGAACTTATGATCTAAATTAGAATTTATCAAATACAGATATGCATGCTATATTGGTAAAATACCCCCCCCCCTTGCCTCTAAAGTGCCCCCCCATCTTTAAAAAAAATCATAAAAAATCAGTTTTTGTTGTTTTTTGCTGAATTTTGTTTTTATATCCACCTACTTTATATTTGCCTACATTTCTGCACATGAAAACTTCATAAAAATCAACAATTTTTCAAAAAATAGAAAATTCCAATTTTCCCCATTTTTTAGCAAAATATCCATTCTTTTGACCCAAAATTACTCAAATCGCAACGTAGGGAATGTTTTATATTTTTTTCTGTGGAAAGGTGGGTGCTTCCTGGGTACAATGGCATAAGTTTCATTTCTGTTCTAATTTTGTCCAGGTTGCCCCTGTTTCAGTCTTAGTTTGACTGGACTAGTAGGCACCAGTAACGTAAGAACTTTCACGACTTTAAAACGACGTATTTTTTGTTTGCGTTATACTTTTGGGTATAAGTGGATATTTTAGTAAAGCAGGATTGCTAGGTAATAGTATCAAATAACACTTACCTCCCTTTTTTCAGCTAGATTTTTTCAAAACCTAGATCACGTTGGTATCGGTCAAAAATCAAACCTTCTTTCTACTGAGGTTTAAAATTCAAGCAAAAATTCTGTTCATAAGATAGGGTTTTCAAAGTTACATATATTTTCATATCAGAAGTTGGGCTTTCTTTAAGACCAAATGCGGTACTGTTCAAACTATTTCTAAAAGAATGAATGACTAAAAACGATCGATATAACGTAGGCACTCTGAATTTTGAGACATCAGTAAAACGCACGAAAAAACATATTAAGACATTTTATAATAAAATTAATGACTATTTTAGTACTCGATTATCTAATTCTTCGTTTCAATAGGTTAGTTGTCTATATCATTTTTATCTTTACTTCAAATTCGGCGATGGAATTGTCTCACTGTTGCTTGAGACAGGCAAAAAATGCTCAAAATAGCCGCTTTCAGATCAAATATCTCAAAAACTGGAATATTTCTGCAAACAAACTGTTTTTGAGAATGAGCGTATAGAATTAGTTCTGGTGGTTTTAGTCTTGTCATACGAAAACATTATTGTTCACTTATTATCATTATCTCAAAACATTATTGTCCAAATTTTAATACTTACCTGCATTTCATGTAATTTCCTTAGTACGGATCATTTCGTGTATACATTTTACATTGTTGTTCACCAAATCATATCGAACAGATGCACATCTACATTACCATGGATAATAAAGTTGTCTCTATGAATCCACGTCCTGCTTTATCTCACCTGAACCCAACGTGCTCAAGGGGAACTTTTATTGTCTGTCACTTTCGGACGTCCATCGTGCTTCGTTGGTCGTGCGTCGTCAACAATTTCTTTAAACATCTTCTCCTCATTGTCCTCTAGGCCATTTCTAACCAAATTTGGCAGAAATACTCATTGGGTGACCCCTTTCAATTTTTTTTGCAAATTTTTGATTCGTTAAAAATGTGGGATTGGCAGGGCGAGGCTTATCAGACTTAGAGAAATCACTTGAAAAGTCTTTAAAAATCAACCATAAGGCCAATTTCAACAATATTTGGCAGGTATATTCCTTGAATGACTGTATACAACACATCTTCATGCATTTTCAATAGGTTGAAAAATGTTGGAGTGGCAGGTTGGGGCTTATCAGACTCAGAGAAATCGTTAGATAATTCTTCAAAAAAAATATCTCCTTAAAAATTTGGCCATTTTTAGCTCCACTGGCAGAAGGCCAGCAAGCTATTGTCATGGCGTTGTGTTCGGTGTGCGTCTTTGCGTCCTTGCGTAAACTCTTTCTTAAAATATCTCCTCCTCTCGAACCAGTGGGCCATTTGGACCAAACTTGGCAGGAATGTTCCTTGGATGACCTTTTACTTTCATTGTTTAAAAATGTTTGATTGGTCCATAAATGTGGACATGGCAGGGCGGGCTTAACAGCAATCACAAAATATTTTGTTTTTTCAAAAATCAACCATTTGGCCAATTTAATTAAACTTGGCAGAAATGTAGATCTACCTTTGGTGATTCTTTACTTAAGTTGTCCGTGCAATTTCAATTGGTCTAAAAATTTGGGCGTGGCAAGGCGGGGCTTATCATAATTGGAGAAATCATAAAATAACTCTTTAAAACCAACCATTTGGTCAAATTAGTACAAACTTGGCAGAAATGTTCATTTTGTGGTCTTTTACTTACTTTGTTAGTGACATTTTGAACGGTCCATAAGTGTGGGTGTGACAGGACAGGGCTGATACGATTTAGACAAACCATGAAAATTATTATCTAAAAATAAACCAATGGGCCAATTCAGACCAAACTTGTAATAAATGTTCCTTGGGCTACCCCTTTCAAGATGTGGCAGCGCGAGGCTCCCAAAAAATTATTAGGTAATTCTTTTTCTTTAGCAAGTGAATCGATTCAGGCCCTCTTGGGTATGTTGTCCTAAAACTTGGAAGGAATGTTCCTTGGGTGACTCATTTCAAATTTTATTGGCGAATTTCCGATTCGTCAGAAAATGTTGGCATGGCAGGGCGGGACTAACATACTTGGGGAAATCGTTAGATAGTTCTTAAAAAAATCATATTCTCCTTAACCATAGGTCCAATTATCACAAAACTTTGCGGGAATGTTCCTTTGTTGCTTCATTTCAAAACGTGTTAGCACATTTTTGTTTCATCAAAAAAAAGTGGGCGATGTAGGGAGGGGCTTTTCAGCATAAAAGAAATTATGGGAAAATTATTTAACGATCTGGAACTATAATAGACACTTTTGAAAATACAAAAAGTATTGTTATATATTATTTCTATTATACAAGACGGAGGTAAAATCAAACTATAGACATTTTTTACCATTATATTTGAATTATATATATATATATATATTTATTTTTTAGTTACTGACCCCATTTTACAAAAATGGCGGGAAAATGGGAAGTACCAGCTCTGTAAATCTCATTTTTTGCAGAAAATGATAATAATCTGACATTTTCAGCTTGTATGCTGTAACAGATACGCATGTAACACAAATAAGCTAAACACAACAATATAAAAAACAAAATTAAGAAAAAAAACACTTGGTAACACATAAGCTTTATGAGTTTGCGATTGTATTTTTTCGACGTTGATGAAAATTAAATAAACTTTTTTCTTTGATCTATAATTTTTGTAATATTGACTGGTAGGGTATGGAACCTACTTAAAAAATATCTCTAATCTATACGTGTGCAAATAAAACAAGAAAGGGAAAAAGTTAAAATTTGTTTTTTTCATGTATTCAAACTTAGTAGGGGTGCATATAGCAAGGACTAAATGTTCAAAATATGTCATTCAATTTCAGCAAATATTGTAAGGTCAAATGTAACAACACATTATTTTATAGTTACTGATATAATGTACCTCTTTTTCGAATCAGCTGATGAAAACGTTATTGACGACCAAATTAAGTTTTGGTTGATCGTCAATACCTTTCGTATCAGCTTACCTTTCAAAGATAACCCTTCACATTCAGCAAATTCATGGAGTGTTTCCGCTTTCATTGCTCAAATTCTTTTTTTCAAATCGGTCATCTATTGACAGAATTGTTGGAAAATATCGATACTATTATGCCAGGTGATTCCCCGCCATGATATAAGACACGCGGGGTGGAAGAGGGTTGAAATTGGTCTCATGTACTACTGTATAAGAACGCCTTTGTCAATCAAATTCAGCTGAACTGAACTGAAAATTAACAATGATTACCATTTGTTTATAAATGTTTACAAGATTTTCAAACATGTGTATTTATATTGTGATTGGACTTTAATCGAAAAAAAATCAAGACAGAAGACGCAAAATTGATACTATTATCAAATCCTGGTCTTCAGCATTTATTCGTACAGATCGTGAACTAGTATTAATATTTGCTCTCCTATATTGTCCACAATGCCCTTTATGTAGACCAGTCTCCATCTACCCTATCAATGCATTAATCAATCAAGTGTGTTGGTGCATACATAACCCATTCCCAAAAAGTAAAAAAAGTATACTAGTCCAAAAGAACAGAAAACACTGAGGAAAAGGGACACATTGATGATAACACATTGATGATAATTAACAATCTCTTCTTTTCTCTCAATGTTTTCTCAAATTAGTTCTACAATGGACGTCAAAACAAGGTCTTGTTCAGAAAAGGGTTATATCGGTGCTTTGCTCTTTATAACCAAATCAGTATTTATAACAATTGTATGCCTATTGAAACAGTTATTTCTTCATTTCTCTTAGTGTTTTTCTCTTACTTCTACCAGTGATCTGTGCCCCGTTTTATCAACGAAATTACGCACATGATTTCGTAGATTTGAATGGCAAGTCAATTTTTTACGTAAACGTGTGCGTTTTACAAAATATGTTCGCAGCTAAGATTAGAATTTCCTAAGTTTTTTTTTTTTCGTAAATTTACGTTAAAAATAGTTGACGTAAATCTGTTCTGCCGATGCCTTAATAACCCTAAAATTACTGAAAATATCAAAATATCTATGAAATGAAATGTTGAAATTGAACAAACCACGGAAAATTCATGTTAATGACTATGGATGTTGTGCTAACAATAGACTGGGATTTAAAGTTATGTTTTGATAAACCGTCAGTGTTGTCATGAAATATCGTACAGGTCTACGGCCTGATTTAAGCCGTAGTTACGAGATTTTATAACAGCTCCAACGAATAACTATTGTCTGTGTTCGAAATTACTTCACGATAAGCGCGATAAAATCGTTCCCTATTTCGCTATACTTTCCACTTTCTTTTTTGTTACTTTTTATAGAATACAACGATTCTAATAGAATGAATGAACGTTTAATGAATGTACTTTTAATATACGTTTAACCGCCAGAGTTTTTAAAGAACGATAATATTTAAGCATTTTTCATGCTACTAACAACGGGAAATACGAGAATTATCTGTATCTATGCAGAAAAATACACTTCAAATAGCTTATACGGCCGAAATCTATTAATATTCACAATAAAGTAAACCGAGGTGAGAACAGAAGGGAATCTTTCTGAAGTGCGTTTCACGGAAATAACCGAGTGCCGTAAATACCCGATCATCGGCGATAATAACCGAAATCCATTATGGCTCCAGATCCTTAAAAATCAATTATTCAGCCAATTTGAACCATAGTTGGCAGAAATATTCCTCGAGTGACCATCTTTAATAAATGGTTTTAGATGTGTAATTTTTCGAAAAGTGTTGGCGTGGCAGGACGGGGCTTATCAGACATTATAGAAAAATTGATTGAAGGGTCTTCAAAAATGTTCGTCTCCTTAACCATTGAGCCAACTTTTACGAAACTTTGGAGGATTATTCATTGGGTGACTCATTTCACAATTTCAAAAATGTGGGCGGAGTAGGCCAGGGCTTATCGGAGTTAAAGAAATCATGAGACAATTCTTTAAAAATCATTCATTCGACCAACTTGGACCATAGTTTGCAGGAACATTTCTTGATTGACTGTCATGGTTGTGAATATTTGTTTGTCGAAAGATGTCGGCGAGGCAGGGCGGGGCTTATCATGAGAAAATTCTGTAAAAAATCACCATTTGACCAATTCGAACCATTGTTGGCAGGAATATTCCTTGAGTGACTTTCGTTGATACATGGTTGTGAATTTTAATTTTTCAAAAGATGTGGACGTGATAGGGCGGGGATTATCAGAAATAGAAAAAAATGCGTAAGGATTATTCAAAACTCTTCTTCTCCTTAACAAATCAGCCAATTCTTAAAAACTTGACAGAAATGTTCCTTGGCTGACTCATTTCAAAATTCGTCCTTGAATTTTCTATTCGTCAAAAATGTGGGCCTGGCGGGTGGGGCTTATCGGACTTAAGGAAATCGTGGGAAAATTCTGTAAAAAATCAATCATTTGGCAAAATTGAAGTAAGCTTGGCAGAAAGGTACATTGAGTGACTGTCTTTAATACATGGTCGAGAATTTTTGATTTGTCGAAAAATGTGGTCTTGGTAGGGCGGGGCTAATTAGACATAAAGAATTTGCTTAATTATTCTTCAAAAATCTTCTTAGCCATTCTACCAATTTATACAAGACCTGGCAGGGGTGTTCCTTAGGGGACTCATTTCACAACGATTTCATGAATTTATGATTTGTAAAAAAAGATTCGTCAAAAAAGGTGAGCGTGGTTGGGCGGGGCTTATTGGACTTTAGGAAATCATGAGACAATTCTTTAAAAGTCAACGATATGGCCAATTTAACGTGTACAATCCATCGTTAGCACTAAAGAGCCAGACGCGAAATTTGAAAAGTGCAAGTAATTCCTAAACTGTAAAACATTTTTATTCCAAATTCAAACATAAGCATTTTGAACGGTTTAGAATTTTGAATTACTGCATACTTATTGAAATATTTGACAAAAATATTCAAAATTACCTCCCTTGCATATGAATATAGAATAAGAGTAAAAAATGTTTGTATATTATTTTCTACTTGAAGCATTATCTTGAAATCCGGCACGATGAACAAGCTATTTGAAGTGTTTTTACAAGTGTGTGTGTAATTTGATGCATGTTGCATAGCTAGAAAGTGGAGTTTTTTATTATGGGTCATATACCTTAAAGCAAACTTTACAGGATTGTTCCTTTAGTGACTGTCTTTAAAAACATGTTTGTGAATTTTTGATTGATTCAACAATATGGACGTGGTAGGGCGGGGCCTATCTTCTTCATACAATTAACATATTAAAACTTGTAATGTATTTCATTCTAATGTTTCAAATCAAACTGAAAAAGAGGATCTTAATTCAATAGTAAATATTTTTGTAAATGCTACGACTACATGCCATACGATTGAATGCTAATGAAACTTCAATGCTTTCATGGGAAATCATGAAAACTTAATTTACAATTATCTAATGTGATATGTTTATTTGTTTATAGCAAAATGTATTTTTTTCACAATCCAACCATGTATATACAACTCGGTTGAGCGATTACAGTGCCGTTCTGTCACTCTTGTAATGTTTTACAGCATGCAAAGTTACATTCAATTATCTGATGTATAGGATGGACTTGCTAGGATTGAAGGACATTGAAGGACGAGTCATTGTTACATGTACATACAAAACAGAAGCTACAAGAGGCCAGTCAAAAGTCCGTAAAGCGTAAAGCAAGCGGGAGGGCAAGACCACAAAAGAGTAACAAAGACACTATAATGGACTATTTAGAGAAAATGGTCGACGAAGAAGACGGTATCGTGGATAACTTTAACAAAAGAGTAACAGAGGTATTTTGAAAATCTCTACGATCGAATTATCTTTCGAAATAAACTCGACTGCGTTATTATTCAAGTAAACAAAAATCTGTATAAATTGAGAGATTTTCATCTATGTTTTTCTTTCATATGAATTTTATGATTGTAGACTTAATTTTAATTGACAATAACCGTCTACAAATCACTCTTGGAATATTCTTGCATGTTTTGTTAAAACGATTGATTGGTTTAAAGAACAGTGAGTAAAACAAAGTAAAGGTTATGAATCAAACATATTTTAATCAATACTATTGTTTAACAAGAGTGCCTGAATGGCACTGCAGTCGCACACCTGAGTTCTAGGTGCATTTATATGTTAGAATTGTGAATAATATAAATCTTGTAGGTAAACAAATAAACATGTCACATTGTATTATTTTAAAATTGAAGTTTCATAATTTCCAATGAATTAGCATTCAATCATTAGTATATGCATACATATTTACTATTGACCGTCATCCTCTGTTCCATTTTGATTTTTATAATCGTATTAAACTTTTACAACCAAGTTTTGAAACACCAGAATGAAATACATTACAAGTTGAAATATGCTTATTGTATGAGAAAGATAAGACCTGACCACATTTTCGACAAATCGAAAATTCACAACCATGTATTGAAGAAAGTCATCCAAGGAACATTCCTGTAAAGTTTGGTTCAAAATGGCTCTAAGGTTGATTTTTAAAGTATTTTCTCATGATTGCTTTAGGTCTGATAAGCCACGCCCCCATTTTTGACAAATGGAAATTTGCGAATAAATTTTGAAAGAAGTCACCCTAGGAAAATGCCTGCCAAGTTTGGGGGAAATTTGCCCTCTGATTAAGAAGATTTTTTTTGAAAATTATAATCAAGTAATTTCTCTGTGTCTGATAAGCCCCCGCCCTACCACGCCCACATGTTTGACAATTAAAAGTTCACGGCCTAGTATTAAAGACAGTCACTCAAGGAGCATCCCTGCCAAGCTTGGTTCAAATTGGCGAAATGGTTGATTTTTGTAGATTTTTCTCATAATTTCTTGAAGTCTGATAAGCTTCACCCTGCGACACCCATATTTTTTGAAGAATCGAAAATTCACGAACAAGTTTTAAAAGGGTCACACAAAGTACATTCCTGCAGAGTTGTGTAAAAATTGGCCAAATGGTTAAGGAGAAGAAGATTTTGAAGAATTATATAACGAATTTTCTAAGTTTGATAAGCCCCGCCCTGCCACGCCCACATTTTTTGAAAAGTCAGGAATTGACACGATTCCTGTCCATGGTCGACTAGCGGGTGTACATGTTGTGAACCGTTTTAGAACTTGAGCAGTTTTAAAACTGCGTATACGGAACTTTACTCAGTTTCAAAACTGGATGAGCAGTATCGAAACTGCTCACACAGTTTTAAAACTGCTTATGCATGAGTTCTGTATGTTATGCAGAACCATTCAGACTGTTTATTTTCACTGAATTATTGATATTCAAATCAAACAACGACCTGAAAGGACTTTCTACGGGTAAATTTTGATTTTTGATCGATTCACTTCTGACAAAGACATAATAATAACAACAGAAATTGAAAACTCCGCGAAATAACGTTGAGTCTCGTAAGCCGAGATTTTATTGCGCACCTGATTATCTATCTACCTGGCGTTACGTTACTAGGCAATGATACCCAAGTCAGGATTGGTTGTTGATGAGATAGCTCGGAAAAGGTTAAACATCGTAGAAAATGAAGGAATTACTTCCGACCATGAGCATTTTCTTTATTTCTCACGATTATTTCTGTCCCAAAAGACAATATTTTTGTTCACTTAAAATTGTCGGTATAAAAAATTGTTACAAACTTTTGATAGATCTAGATCTACGTTAGCCAACATTGACAAGATTCAATATTAGCGGGATCGGGGAACAAAAATTCAGGCGAATTTTTGTAGGCCCTAGTAATGGATCCAAAGTGTGGGGGGGCGAACATTTTATTTCAATTTCATGTAGAAATTCAGTAAAATTTGTGTGATACAGGGTGTCCCATAATATCTGTTACTACTTTAACCATTTATTAAGTATACCTACTAAAGGAGGACATGCAAAAATGTATACCACAAGAAAGGCGACATAAAGAAGTTTTATCTAGTTTACAGAGAACATCATGATATAGAGTCATTCACTTACAAAAGCGATTCGAGTTTTACAGCACATGTTCAACATCACGTCCATTTTGTTGAATCACGACGTCGCAGCGGGTCTTAAAGTTCCCAACTACAGATTGGCAGGTGTCAATGCTAATGCGTTTCATCTCTCTCTTAATATTCATTTTGAGTTCATCCAGTGATGTTGGTGTTGGTTTGTAAACTTTATCTTTTAAATATCCCCACAAATAAAAGTCTAGTGGGCTCAGGTTAGGGGAGTGCGGTGGCCACTCAAATTGCGTCTTCAAGGACACAACTCTCTCTCCAAATGTGTGGTCGAGCCATTCTAGAACTTTTGTGGAAGTATGCGGAGTCGCTCCGTCTTGTTGGAACCACTGATCGCTTAGGTCAATCCCCTTTCTGCGTAGAGATGGAAGAAATTTCTTTCTGAGAACATCAAGATATATATCAGCGTTGATCGTCTCAGCATCCCCATTTTCATCTTCAAACAAGAACGGCCCAATGACACCCTGCTTGCTGAGTGCTGCCCAAACCGTTACCTTTTCGCTATGTAAAGGTTTTTCTAGATGGTACTCGGGTTTCTCTGTTCCCCAATGGCAGCAGTTTTTCTTATTAACATCTGCGTTCAAATGAAAATGAGACTCATCACTAATCCATAAAGTGTCCACAATATCAGAATTGTCATTTATCCAATGTGCAAATGAAAGTCGGAGGCTAATATCCTTATCGTTCAAGTGCTGCATCACTGAAAGAGTGTATGGAGTTAATTTTAAATCATATCGCAAAACTCTATGTGCAGTCGGTTTGCTCATTTTATTTGTCACATCGCCCAAAATCTTTCTAACAGACCTTTGTGGAGTTTCTTCAATTGCATTTCTCACGTTCTCAATATTCTCACATGTCCGCACTGACTTAGGTCGGCCGGGATTTGACAAACGCCCATCTGCTATGGAACCTGTGGCTTCAAACCTGTCAACTGTCCGTTTTATTTTCATCCTTGATATTGGTTTCATAGTTGGATATCGTTTTGCTAACTCTCGTATCACTAAAGTTGGAGATTGCGTAGAATAATATAATTTTACAATTTCAGTTTCTAAATTCTTATCTGACGCCATTTTGAAAATATCAACAACGTCAAATGACGTCACATCCTGTTATACGACGCCATGTATTTTCCCGCTTTTTTCATTATCAAAAACTTTATTCTATGCACTTTAGTTTGATATGAAAATGATGTCTGTAATACATCTAATAGTGAAACAGCAAGCATTCAAAGTAGTAACAGATATTAAGGGACACCCTGTATTAGGAAAACGAACCTCCCCTCCTATTTGTAGGCATACGTTCGAACCCCGTCCACAGAAACCCTGGATCCGCAGCTGGGCCCAGATCTACCTAGGCCTATTAATTCGCGTATACTGACCGACATTATAGGGTGAATAAATCAGTCCACCGTTGTCTGCATAAACTGACTTACATTATAAGATGAATGATTTAGCTCCACCGAGTGATTCGCGTATACTGACCGACATTATAGGATGAATGATTTAGCTCCACCGAGTGATTCGCGTATACTGACCGACTTTATAGGATGAATGATTTAGCTCCACCGGGTAGTTCGCGTATACTGACCGACATTATAGGATGAATGATTTAGCTCCACCGAGTGGTTCGCGTACACTGACCGACATTATAGGATGAATGATTAAGCTCCACTGAGTGGTTCGTGTATACTGACCGACATTATAGGATGAATGATTTAGCACCACTGAGTGATTCGTTTATACTGACCGACATTATAGGATGATTGATTTAGCTCCATCGAGTGGTTCGCATATACTGACCGACATTATAGGATGAATGATTAAGCTCCACCGAGCAGTTCGCGTATACTGACCGACATTAAAGGATGAATGATTTAGCTCCACTGAGTGGTTCGCGTATAGGCTACTGACCGACATTATAGCATGAATGATTTAGCTCCACCGAGTGGTTTTGTATGCTGACCAACAATATAGGATGAATGATTTAGCTCTACCGAGTGGTTCCCATATACTGACCGACATTATAGGATGAATGATTAAGCTCCACCTAGTGGTTCGCGTATACTGACCGACATTATAGGATGAATGATTTAGCTCCACAGGGTAGTTCGCGTACACTGACCGACATTATAGGATGAATGATTTAGCTCCACTGAGTGGTTCGCGTACACTGACCGACATTATAGGATGAATGATTTAGCTCCACCGAGTGGTCCGCGTATACTAACCGACATTATAGGATGAATGATTTAGCTCCACCGAGTGGTTCTCATATGCTGACCGACATTATAGGATGAATGATTTAGCTCCACCGAGTGGTCCGCGTATGCTGACCGACATTATAGGATGAATGATTTAGCTCCACCGAGTGGTTCCCATATACTGACCGACATTATAGGATGAATGATTTAGCTCCACCGAGCGGTTCGCGTACACTGACCGACATTATAGGATGAATGATTTAGCTCCACCGAGTGGTCCGCGTATACCGACCGACATTATAGGACGAATGATTTAGCTCCACCGAGTGGTTCACGTATAGGCTACTGACCGACATTATAGGATGAATGATTTAGCTCCACCGAGTGGTTTGCGTACACTGACCGACATTATAGGATGAATGATTTAGCTCCACCGGGTAGTTCGCGTACACTGACCGACATTATAGGATGAATGATTTAGCTCCACCGAGTGGTTCATGTATACTGACCGACATTATAGGATGAATAATTTAGCTCCACTGAGTGGTTCGCATATACTGACCAATATTATAGGATGAATGATTTTTTTTCAATTGGTAATAACATTTTATTTCAACACACAAAATATAAATAAATTCTATTATTGGGAAAAGATTTAGGAATCTGGAGCATTCCCCCTTAAAGGGTGAAAGGTTCCGTAATAAAACTTGCTTACTTTCAAGGATATTTTTTTTTTCAAAATGTCAACTTTGTCAACTAAAATTTGCTATTAGACCTGATTACATAAATTTCAGCTTATTTTTTTTAAAAAAAAATCCTATAGATAGGTGGTCAAGATGCTCATAACAATACATACAATCGTAGTTCACAAACAGAATAGGCCTACAGACATTTACAATCTGTAAATGATGTTACGAAATGGAATAGTACGAATTACTGCATCATTTTCCAAAATAATTAATCAGAATCGAGAAACCATATCACCATTATGACAATTTATTGTCTATAAATTGGACGATATGCATTGTTTTGTAAATGTAGACGAACTGGTAAAATTAAGGTACGAAATTTCTAGGGTACGAATCATTTTCGGTAAACCGGAAGCTGTTTTTCGGTTCGGTGCAGAACTTCGGCTGTTCGGTACCGAACATGTTTTCAAATAAAAACAGCCTAATATGGTTTGTTTTGTGATCTGTTAAGTCTCCTTCTCAAAAGGAATATGTTAAAGATGAGTTCTGCATCGAGAGAACGCCGTTATACGTCAACATAACAATATGATCGCTATATTACGCAGTTTCGAAACTGCTCAAAATGAGTTCCGTAACATCTGCGCAGTCTTAAGACTGCATAGTTACAAGATTGCTTCCGACATACATAATCTATTACAATATATTGAAGTTCCTGACGAAATTGTTTTAAATATTTGATTTACATGTGTAGCCAATCACTCCGCTGTTCAAATTAACCTTAAAGGGGCCCGTGCTAGGTTTTTATGCTTCCGAACTGTTCGGGAACTCATATTTGTGCACGGAAAAACAATTTGCAATGCATAAAAACCTCTATCACGGCGAATAACCATCTTTCCTTTGCTATAGATCAATCCTTTACAAACGTGTTTACAGATTCTATTTTTATTTCAAAACGAGACAAGGTCAAGGTCAACGAGACACACCCCCGCGGTATTAACACACCGTACAACCGGCTGCGTCGATGACTTTAACCATATTTGCAAGGGATACGTGGAAAGGTTTATTTTGTACAAGCACTGAGCATTTATACGCGTATTTATCAACTATAGATTACCAAAGATCCTTTTGTTTATTTATAACAGTAAATTAATTTGACCTACCATGCACATGACATCAGAAGCCGAATCTGTCTTCGCTGACTTTCGACGCAGCCGGTTGTACGGTGTGCTGAATCTCGCTGAGCAGAGATGACGTGTCTCTGACGTAAAATTTTGCTTTTTGAAGGTTGGGCATATGTAACCGTTACAAAACAAAAACAAGGACAATATAAAACGGACCCGCACGTTATTCATTGACTTGGATTTTAATACTTAATAAAGCTCGATGAGTGCTACTCTCTTAAGAACAGAGCACATTCTCTCTTCGTTCCATTATGATAGAATGATGCTCTGTTCCCGCGGGGTCATTTCACGTCTAATCACGGGGCCTTGGTGGGATTTCAGTATCCAATCGTTGGCTTTACACAACAAAACAATTTAAAAAGCTGATACAAACTTTCATTGGCTGACGCTTCAAATTACCGGTTACAGCCAAAAATAGAAGCGACGTTATGTATACGTAATCAAACAAGATAAAAGTGAATGATTTTGATTCGATTATTCAAATGTTACCGGCCTCAGCAAAAAATAGAAGCGACGTAATGTATACGTAATAATCATGCAAAATAAGACTGAATGAATTTGATTCGATAATTCAAATGGTGTACTATAATTAGATTAAGACGACCAAATAGGCTGTTGGTGAATCAAAAACGGCAGAGATCACATTTGATGGTTAATCAATAGACCTCGGCTTTGGAGAGTAGATGAGTGCTAACAATGGACATAAATGATCTACCCCTTCAGGGTGGTAATTTTATACGTTATTTCTGGTTTGTAATTATTGTGCCATTTGCATTTTCGACAGCCTAGCAGGTCCCCCTTTAATCTAAATTTAGATGACATCAATAAAAAAGGGACAGCTCTGTCATTTGCAACCGACACGAACCATATCAGTCTGTTTTTCTTTCTCTCTTGTACACGCAGTCTGATAATGAGCTTTTCTCTTAGTTTTATGGGTACCTGTAATAACTCTCCGACAGCAACATTGATATTGATCAGATAACAATGTGCAACACTAATCCGGATCCATATTTGTTGCTAATGCAATATGGATCCCTTTATCCGATATATGCTCAAATACAGTCATTAATGTATATATGATGTATTGTATAGATTTTGAATTAAATGATTAAGAGAGTGTTTTCTTTTTTTTTTTTTTTTTTTTTTTTTTTTTTTTTTTTGTTTGTTTGTTTGTTTGTTTGTGTTTTTTTTTTTTTTTGTTTTTGTTTTTTGTTTTGTTTTGTTTTGTTTTGTTTTGTTTTGGTTTTTTTTTTTTTTTTTTTTTTTTTTTTTTTTTTTTTTTTTTTTTTTTGCTTTAAGTGACATTTCACAATTATCTTTTCATGAAAATTCTGAAAATATCAAGCCAAAATATTCAACCGTTTACGAAATTATATATTTTTGTGCTGAAAGTAAACAAATTGTTGTAGACAACAGTTCAGATTTATATAGAATTTGTCATTTCTGTCTGAACTTTAAAGTCGTATATTTCGCTTATGAATGAATAACAACTTCAAAAAACAGATACCATTTCTACGCATAAGAATAAACAATCTTTGTATCAAGGCATACTTTTTAAACATGAAATAAATGTGAAATGTCACTTTAAAGATTTGAATTCCAGAAACCAACGATTCAATTGTTTTATTTGATTTAAAGGCTTACGAATATTGATCGAGCGAAACCAACCGACATCAACCCGGGTATCGCCGATCTTAGTGACCCAAACAGACCGACGAAGCTGTCTGAACAGTACCTAGAAATATACGACAATGAGTGGACAGACGCTTACGAAGCTATGGACAATGGCGGTGACATGAAGGAACAGCAAATTTGCTTGGAATTACTGAATATCCTACTGGTAAGAAGAATGTATTCAAAGTTATAACCATATGTTGTCCTAACATGGTAAAATGCCTTTGAATATATCCACGATCTACATTGATAGACCTATGTCAATAACGAGATTTGATTTTAAACATGAACCTTACACACTTTTTTTCACATGTAATTATTTATCCTGGTGAACTGGCAAATGTTGGGCATATTTGAATCAGAGCGAATAAAACCTGGGGAACTGATTAGAATTACATGGAATCAAAGTAAATCAATGCCATTTTATGTAGATTCTTTTAGTTTCTGATAATACATGTTCGACAACGTTCTCGTTGATAGAATCATACTGCAGATTTTGTTAGCATGACTCTAAGCGTTTAGAAAAACAATCATAAGTAGTCTTCCAATACTTTACACCGGACACATTATATTAATAGCGTCAAAGCTGCTCTTGCGCAAATGTGCCCAAAGTTTGCTGAAAAACGAACGAAATGTATCATTTTCAAACTTCATATAAACTTATTCAATTATATAATTCAGACATTACGATCACTTCCATTTGATCGCAAGTTGGTGAAAAAAGATCGAAGAGAGGGTCAAACGCTGTAAAAGGGCTATCTGAAAAAATGTTATTGAGTTGGGTTTTCTAAAGACTTTTCCTTTGAATTGTACACACATTTACGATGTGGGTTCAGCCGTTCGCAATTGGACAGTGCACAGCGTTATCTCGTGAAACATGAAATGAATAGACTCGGGAACAACGTAGTTTTGATGTTAAATCTATCTAGGAACGCTCTTTGTCTGATTTGCCTTCTGTAACTACTTCAAATGTAATATACGCACAAGTTTTCATCCAAAATATTTCCTTCTTTGGAATGTAAACATGTGCGTTGTCGCAGCTTTAAATTCCGTTAGTTGAGTGTCTGCAGAAAATATTTTCAAAGCGGGGCCATTACAGATGTCTCGGATTAATACTGCCAGTAAGGCAACACGTTAGCTCACATCTGATCATGTGTCGTAACGTTTTCCTACTGAACTTCACTTGCGCAACGTATGTTTCGAAGATTTGAAGGTGGTGTGCGAAGCTAACAAAAATGGCGGACATTTAAAGTCTAAATAGCTGTCACGATTGAAGATTTTCTGCTACCGAGTTTTTATTATCTGATGATATGAACAAAGCCTATTCCAACTGCAAAAAAAACACAATAAAACAAGTGAAAGAATGTCACATTGGTACATTTTCCCTTCCTTGCCATGTATGTCAGTATGTCATGTTTACAATGTCAAGGGCGAGTCGGACTTATCTGAGTCCTGAGCGGTTAAAAGCGAGAGTCTACGGAATCTATTTTTAAATCGAGTGGAATGACGTCAGAGAATAAACAGTAAACATTTTAAAATGTGAGATGTCTCTTTAAAAGGGACCTTCTGGGAAGTGTGTAGCAACCCTAGTCAGTCTGCGAGGAAAGCACAGACTGATCGGGATCGAAACTGTTGACACTAAGTTATTACTCTGGATTTACATGTTTTTCCTATCACACTATATATTATTACCCAAACACGGATATAATTGACGCTTGCTAAATGTGATCTGTCTCTAGAAATATGGTTTTCTGTTGACTTCACAGAAGCACACTTTTAGCATGACGTGTCAATCAGAATCTAACTGACCCTTTCCCAATTGTAACCTTGTTTTGACGTCATCAATAAACGGGATTGAGTACACATTGAGGTAATAGACAGAAATCTTGATAACACACAATTCCTCCGGTTGCGTAGATATTTTCTCAGTTTTATTTAATTTAACAAATCCTATCTTAACTTTCAAAATAGAATATCCGACTTATTGCCGTTTGGGAAAGAGTGAGGCGTGACTATTAAAACAACTTAAGCTGGTTAATCCTTTCCCATAAAAGACCTGCTTTTGACTTCCCCTTTGCATAAACATAGGAAACATTGAGACAAAATAAAGGAATGCTAATTGTTAGCAGTCGAGATCTCTATATAACCTAAATATTTTCTATGTCATATCGAAAATAATTCACATTTCCAATGACATTTGTTATGCAGTCTTCAAACGATTTCAATTAAGAAGAGTTTTATTTTTGTCATTTGGGGAAAGAGTTGAATATTTAATCGTAACCAGCCACGTGCTGAAATCTCGTGAAAATCGGAATGTTTCAAAAATTTTACCCGTCGCACTAAAGAGGAACCTTCTGCAAAGTATAATAGTATAAACAGTATCCAGCCTGTGCGGACGGCGCAGACTGACAATATTCGAGTAGGTAATTTTTTGGGCATTGAATAGTTTCACTATCTTACTATGTGTTCATTTTCTACGTGCGACATCTAGTTTATGCTACGTCTGCTTAGTATGAGTCGTTTCTCAAAATCTTGTTTTATAAACTTCCCGTAAGGTCCCTTTTAGCGTGACGTGTCACTTTTATTAGATACCTTTGTGTCACATGATCACCCGACTATAAACGGATATTTACGGCTTTTGCAGGTACCCGAAATATATGATATATAAATCTATATATAGCCACAATTGTAAACACCCAGCAAACCTTTCAGCGCCGTGGAAAGTTTGAATGCCAATATACGTGCGCTTATTGTGGGTAAACAGCGTATGGTTACTCGCTTGAAATACGGTCTTTCTGCATCTTTTTGCTCATACTTTAATACTGTAAACCCTTTTTTGGCAAATTGGCAGGTTTTTTGACAGCTATTCAGGCTTTAAGATTTACGAATGTATTTTTGTTTCATTTGAAAATAGATTATGTATTACCCTACAGTCACTACTATACACGATTTTTTGTTATTCTGTAACGATCCAACTCATTGCGTTCGGCAAATCCCGATTAATGTCGGAGGGTTACGGAAAGACCCGAGTTCTCACGAATGGTCAATAACGTACGGCAAATATGCAGACCGTTCAGTTGGACTGTTACGTAGAAACCCTGTTTGCGGCTCACGTAAAATTTCACTGAATGCAAGATAGCCATGAAACCTTTAATATGATAAAACGGCTTGTAAATTGTAAATAAGTAGATCTATATGGTTTTTTTTTTTGTTTTTTTTTTTTTTTTCAGAAAGCCGAGTCAGAATGCAGGGAAATGGCAAAGACACAGTATGAACAACTTTGTTCTCGTTGTACAAGTCCAGCAGGACCTGGGGTAATAGAATGTTCTTTTCATTTTTGGGATTTCCCATTTAACAATATAACATTACAAAACTTCAAACGTTCTGAGACAATTTTATTCAAAATAAAGCATTAAAATGAAAAGTTAAGAAAATGCATTCTTTCAGAGAGTGTTTTTGACAAGAGTTCAGGAGATATTAAATTCAAGTGATTAACGCCTGTGGACTTCTCTACATCTTAATTATGTTTACGTATTATATGTATGTATTTATTTTTTTTAAAAAAGACTCTTAAAGTAGAAGTCGTATATCAGGATATTCTTTACTAGTGTTATACGAAGAAAATAGCTTAGGTTCCAGTCTGATAATTCTTTCTTTTTTAACTTCACCGGGTGAGAAATGACGCCAATATAGACGCAACTAACGGGTGCCGTAATACAATGGATATTTATCTTTGATGTACTATCTTATTGACCAATCTGTATATTGACGACTGGACCTCAGTCACAAATACATGTATACGTGTTTTTAAAAACAGGAGAATGGGCAGCTAGACATCATACATCTCAGCCTTATTAACGATCTGCAGAAACAGACAGCAAAGTTGTCCATATCTAGTGTCCAGAAAAAGGTATTAATTGTCATTTATTTTAAAGTGACATTTCACATTTATTTCATTTTTTAAAAGTATGTCTTGATGCAAAGATTGTATATTCAAATGCGTAGAAATACTATCAGTTTTTTGAAGTTGTTATTCATAAGCGAAAAATACGCCTTTAAAGTTGAGACAGAAATGACAAATTCTTTATAAATTTGAACTGTTGTCCACAACAATTTATTTAATTTTAGCACAAAAATGTATATTTCTCGTAAACGGTTCAATATTTTGGCTTGGAATTCTCAGAATGTTCATAAGTGTTCAATATTTTGGCTTGAAATTTTCAGAATGTTCATAAGTGTGGGCAACAGTTCAGATTTATATAAAATTTGTCATTTATGTTTCAACTTTAAAGGCGCAATTCTCACTTATATATAACAACTTCAAAAAAACTGATAGCATTTCTACTCATTAGAATAAACAATCGTTGCATTAAGGCATACTTTTGAAAAATGAAATAAATGTGAAATGTCACTTCAAATTGCAAGCGAACGTTATGTGATAAAATTGTCGGAATTGATATTCATAGAGTGTAACATTTTAATTTCATCTCAGGATAAAATACCTGACAGAGCATGTCTAGTTATTAGCTAAGGATGCTCTGTCAGTTTTTTTTTTATCGTGAACTATACTTCTGTAGATTCTGAATGACAACACAGTATCAATGAAGAGCGAGGTTATGAAGTACCAGATGAAGTGTGTGGAAATCTGTTGGTACATGAGTCTCCAGACACCGCCCTTGGTACTGGATAAATCGCTGAAAGAAGGGCAGGCATTTGATAGTGAGAGATACAATTGGTATACGAGGAAAGGGAAATATGTAGAATTCATCGTGTGGCCACCACTCTTACTTCACAAGGATGGACCTCTTCTGGGTAAAGGTGTTGCTCAAGTGAAATAGGAATTTTATTAACCGAAGACGATTCGAATGTAGTTGAGTTTTTGTGCCATGAATTGTTTGATTACCCTTTGTAGAGTGCTGTAAAGTTTTTTTAACTATTTTATATTCATTACCATTGTCTTTCTTCAAATGCATTTGACTAAGGTTCTATAACCTCTAAAGCAGTAAAACTTTGTGATTTTTAATTGAGTTAGATATGATTTGATAGCATCAACGGGTGATTTAATATTGATATAGCTTCTATCACCCAGTAATTCCATTCTTGCTACCCGCCGAATAAGAGTCATAGATTAACCATCGAATTCTCGAGGGTATCCCTCGTCAATTTCCGTTTCCACGAATGACCCCCGAAAATTGACGAGAGTATACCATTATCAATTTCCTTGACAACGTATTACGTCCGATGTTGCTCGAAGTGATTGGTATCTTATTATTACTTAATTAATCACTTATAAGTACATTCATATTATTTTATGCATCTTTTCGTGAGTTATTTTTGATTGGTTGAAGTAATTTAATAAACAAATAAAAAAAGAATTTTTGTTCACTCTCCATCTCCTATATACCTGATTCCACCCAAACATAAAAAAATCGTTGGGTGCTGCTGTCGAACACTCCAAAACGTTAATATTTAAGACTGGTCTATATTGAAAGGTGTTCCAAATAGCCAAAAATGCTCTAAAAGCAAGCAGTAGAACTATATACATGATATCAAAAACATATTAAGAGAACAGTTGAAAATGCCTATAACCAGAATTTTCTTTTCCCTCTACTTTCCAAAGCTTTCAATTAGAGAGACTTCAAGTTGTGCCTGGAAAAAGGCTAACGATTTATAACATTCAACAACATTGCTGATTGAAAGCTTGTTACAGACATTGTAGACAATAAACTTGGCGCACATTGTAGCATCGAATTCTTACCTACCCGTTGTAGTTTGGTAAAGATGATCCGTAATATGATAATATAACAGATGAGCTTGGATCTGGGTAGAAACCGCGGCGAATCACATGACACAACAATTGCTGAAAATATACTATAATTCAGTTTCCCAAACAACAAAATTATAGGGAGGTCCAATTTAAACGCTGCCCCACTGGTCAAGTGGATGCCGATAAAAGTAAAATTTGTATACAATATAGCCAAGGAAATATTGAGGCAAAAGGAGAAAATGCTGGTTATCAGTATTTTTTTTTTTTTTTTTTTTTTGTCTTATTATTTCCAAGTTTTTTTCTACTGGATACGTCAAAACAAGGCCTTATTTGGGAAAGGGTTAATGTACGTACTTAACCAATTTGAATTCTGGTTGAAGCAGTGAATGTTGAAAAATGCATGGAATTGGCTGAGTGTGGTAGGTGTTTGAAATTAGCTGACAAAAGGACATAGGAACTTTTCGTGAGTCGTCGTTAACATTCGTTACGTATCCGGACCAATTCTGGCGACGTCATAAACCTTCGGCGGTGGAACGTTCCACCGCCGAATGTTTACGAAGTCGCACGAATAACTCCATCATCGTCTTAATCTCTTTAGGGATGGACCATCTTAATACCGAACGTTTATGGTGTTATGCTGTCCGACGTCAACAACTGTGCTGCCAGCGTTTTGTATTTATTCCTTTCTCAAACAATTCCTGATTTTGACGTCCCTTATAAAAGAAAGCTTTGGGAAAACATCGATGCAAAAGAAGAAAATGCTGGTAACCACCATTTTCTCCATTTGTCTCAATATTTTCAAAACTAAATTGAACGTAAATCATATGTTTGAAAACATTTATTTCGTCGTCTGGGAAAGCTTAGAAAATGGACCCCTACTGGGCCCCAACAATTTATGGATTGTACGATAATATACGAACCACAAGTCATGATTATCCCTAAATTTAAAACTATTTGAAAACGACCTGACTAAGGGTACCTAAGTTCATTTTAGACCAACTAGGATTCAGATTGGAATATACATGCTAACAAACAGTCCCATCAAGATCAAGGAACGGAATTACGAAAATACACGACGCACAATACGTAGTGAACTTTACCGAAATATTCCTCTCATTATGATCGACTCATAGAA
The DNA here is from genome assembly GCA_963680895.1 of Fragum sueziense. Taxonomy (NCBI): domain Eukaryota; kingdom Metazoa; phylum Mollusca; class Bivalvia; order Cardiida; family Cardiidae; genus Fragum; species Fragum sueziense. The sequence continues at coordinate 56,075,731 of OY804596.1, forward strand.
AGATGTGCGAGTAGTAAACAATCAGCGATGGAAACAGCACGCGCCATGGATCCAGACCAGCCTGCGTCTTCGTGCTGGCTCATCAAGGTAGTCCATCCCTAATTAGATGAGCGCGACGTCGGAATATTCGGGCGAAGTCGAAAACATTCGGCGGTGGAACTTTACACCGCCGTATGTTTATGACCGCGCCCGAATAAGTAAGCCCGGATACGTAACCACTCCGCTCGAAAAATATCCGATATTAAATGAATCTCAAAATGGCCACATTACGGGTTTTCTACCTAGGGACCCAATGATGAATTTAGGGAAAGACACTAGACACATTTAGATAGGCAAAATGGTACCCATTCTTGCGACATAATCAACTACTCATTCATCCTTTCCTAACAAAGCCTTGTTTTGACAAACATAGAGAATGTTTATTTAGAAACCAATAAGGGAAAACAATAAAATCCTAATAACTATCAGTTTCTTCTTTTTTCTATGCTTTAATTTGCATTTTCTATGTTTTTATTAATACAAGTCTAGTCTTCACAACATTTCTCCATTTGAAAAAGTCTAAAACATTGCCCTTAGCAAAATAATGGAGCATTCGAAGTTCGGTAATTGGTTGTCGTGGGGGTTATAATTGCGCATTTTCTAATATGAAGAAAGACAACTGTTTTTAAAATTTAAGAAAGAAAATCAGAAGTTAGTTCCCCTAGATAAAGATGACAGCTAAACCAGTTTAGAAGTTGTTAATTGACTCAATCTGCTATCCGACTGTCTGTCCCTCTCTGTGTTTCTTAGCTTTATCGATTCGTTAAAGGGACATTTCATTCCGATTTCATTTTCTTAAAGTATGTCTTGATGCAAAGATTGGTTATTCTAAGGCGCAGAAATGCTATCAGTTTTTAAATTGTTATTTATAAGCCAAAGCTACGCCTTGAAAGTTGAGACAAAAATGACAAATTCCATATAAATCAGAACTGATGTCCACAACAATTTGTTAAATTTTAGCACAAAAAATATATATTTCTCGTAAACGGTGCAATATTTTGGCTTGAAATTTTCAGAATTTCCGTAATAAAATACACTCTTTCAGATAAGAATAAAAGTAAAACATGAAAAAATAAATGTGAAATGTCACTTTAAAGTGGCATTTCAGAATTTTTTGTCATAAATTTTACTTTTATTTTTATCTGAAAGAGCATAATTCCTTATGAAAATTCTGAAAATTTTAAGCCAAAATATTGCGCCGTTTACGAGATATTTATATTGTTGTGTTAAGATTGAACAAATTGTTGTGGACAACATTTCGGATTTATATGCAATTTATCGATTATGTCTCAACTTTAAATGCGTGTTTCTCGCTTATTGGCAACAACTTAAAAAAACTAATAGTATTTATGCTCATTAAAATAACCAATCTTGGCATCAAGACATACTTTAAAAAATTGAAATTGGAATGAAATAACCCTTTAATCTAACCTTCTACTATGCCGATGCCTTTTAATAAATCTCGTAAGTGCAGCGCGTTTTACACTGCATTTACGGGGTTTTCGTTGAAAATCGGCAATGTGTATATGTTTATGAATCGCTATTTATGCTATTCTATATATTTCGCTTGATAAAATCTATACAGACACAAAAATATGTGTTGTATCTGTTGTCCACTTAAATTCCACCCAAAAAACTTCCTGTTTTTATTTTCTTCCTTCTTTTTCACAACGAAACAATCTAGATGAGTTTACCCTTTTCCAAACAATGTTATGCCCGGCATATCCCCTATTTCATTACGTCTTTACCGTGATATCCAGATTTCTATTCAAAAAGATACATTAATTGATTTTGTTTTGGCTGAAAAGCTGAAACTATAACAAGTTTTGACATCTTCCTTATTTTTAACCCTTTCGCAAACAAGACTTGGTTTTGACGTCCTTGATAGCAAAGGTTTAGGGAAACTTTGAGAGTAAAGAAGAAAATGCTGATAACCAGCATTTTCTCCTTTTGCCTCATCGATGTCCCTGTTGTAATATACATAAATCCCATTTTTGTTAACCATTCTTAAATTTTGTCGTCTGACAATGTGTAAGTCATTTCCTTGAAGGCAAAAATTACTGGTAAGTCTGCTCCTATTTGAAAGCTGCTACAGATTACTTGAAAACTGGTCTTAAAGTCAAAATGTGTACGCTATAGACTAAAAGCAAAGAAAATATTGAAGGAAAAAGAATACTTGCTAATTACAAACAAGTTTCCTCTTTTCTTACAATGCTTCCCCAAAAATCTTCTACTAGGTACGCCGAAACAGGTCTTGTTTGAATAATAATAAAAAAATTCCATAAACTTACATTTAAACGCAAAATATCTATACCTTGTTGTAGCGCAAATCGTTTTAGTTCACCACCAGTGGTATAAAGATATCGGCCTATAAATTGAAATGGTGAGCAGACGACAAATAAAAATTAATGAAACGAAAACAATTAAATGTAAGGTAACAATTCTTATAACTGTAGCCGCTCATTCAGATTTTTGTCTGTATTTGTTTTAAAAAATGTTTTATGATAGATACGATATACGATATAATGAGTGTTAAGCAAACGTTTAACCATTCACGAAACAAGCACTGACTTTAATATCACGAATCAAACTGTCTGCAGAAAGCATTAAGAGAAGTTACTGTAAAGAAAATGCTAAAATCAAGAATTTTCTCATTTTCTCTTAGTGTTTTACGCTATTACGTACAAATATCAGGCGTATAATTACGTTGTGTCGTCTACAACACGTTTAAACGTCGAGTGATCCAAAACCTCACCGATAGGAACAGGTTTAATTCTTTCCCAAACAAGACCTAATTTTGACTTCCCCGATAAAAAAGGGGATCTTGAGACAAAAGAAGAAAATGCTGATAGCCAGCATTTCCTCCGTTTGGGTCAATATTTTCTATGCCTATACTACAAAGTACATGAATTACATTTTCATTATCACCCATTTTGATTTCAGCAGCAACTTCGAACATGCCTTTAGAATTGTTTTCCTTTTCGGAAAGGATTAAACCACAAGTTGATGCTTTTCAACAAAAACCTCGTAACTGCAGCTTGTTTTAAGCTGCAGTTACGAGGTTTTTTGTGGTTTTTTTCATGTGTTTTTTTTTTCCCCCGTTGAAAACAACGAAAGGGTTTATTTTGTCGAGAGCAATGATCAAATAATCAGAGTGTGTAAAGTATTCTATTGAACGGTCGAACAAAAATCGATATTTCTAAAAATGGAAATACCTTCCTGTTCCTAAAATTCTGCATTGAAAAGAGTTTTGATTTATGGATCGGTGATCGGTTTGTATCAATTTTCTTTTAAAGTTGTCGAAATTATTTTATTTCTAATTATTTAAAATTGTTTTAAGTAACATTATAGATTAGTAGTAACTCGTTGGTGTTATTGTAAACCCTCGTAAGTTCAGCTTTTCGCAGGTAAAATAGGTCTACTTTCGTTTTCAATAAATATACCATTATGCCTATGACATGTCGTTAGTGCCAACGTAATATACAATTCACAGTAAGAACGGTGAATTAGCCGTTTTCCAAACAATATTTAGTTTTACGTCCCTAGTAGATATACTAGTTTGAGATAGCATCGCGATAACAAGAGGACCATGATGGTCCTTAATCGCTCACCTGAACCTAGTTAGAATGAAAGTCCTAAAGTTGTCAAGTTCAAGATCACATGATTTAAGATGTGAGATCATGATCCAGCTGAAAACTGCATTCATAATCTTAAATGATCAATATTTGTGGCTGTTACATTAAAAACAAAGTTGAAGAAAACAATTCTGTCACAGTCAAGGGCACATATCTCTGTTCTGATGACGATATTCTCATCAACATTATGTCCAAGGTTCTTTTTTCATGGGTTAATATTTATTGCTGTTTTAGTGAAAACCAAGACGAAAACGGCAATTTTGTCACCGTCAAGGGCACAAAACTCTAGTTATTCTTCTCCGATCAATCTGAAAAATTAAAACATTTAAGATCGTATGGTCGCCAACATTGTGACCAAGTTGTGTCTTGATTGGTCGATATATGTGTTTGTTAGAGTGTAAATAAAGTAGAAAACGGTAATTTTATTAAATTCAAGGGCAACTAACTCTGGTTTCTCTTGTCCAATCATGCTGAAAATTTAGCTCATGTAGGATTTTATAACCACCAATATTGTGGCCAAGTTTTGACTTGTTTGATCAATAAATGTAGATGCTACAGTGTAAACAAAGTGGAAAACGTCGAATTTGTCAAATTCAAGGGCAAATAACTCCAGACTTCCCGCTCCGATCAAACTGAAAATCGAAGTCATCCAAGATCTTATGGTTACCAACATTGTGCTCAAGTTTTGTCTTGATTGGTCAATAAATGTAGATGCTAGAGTGGTAACAAAGTCAAAACTAGCCATTTCTGACATTCAAGGGCACATAACTCAGGACTTCCTAGTCTGATCTGACCCAAAATCGAACTCATCCGAGAACTTATGGTCATACATGTTTTGACTAAGTTTGATTAAGATTGGTCAATATTTGTGAGTGCTAGAGTGGTAACACCGAAATGTGGACAGACGGACGGACGGACGGACGGACAGACGGACGCCGACGGACAAAAAGCGACCACAATAGCTCACCTTGAGCACTTCGTGCTCAGGTGATCTGAAAAGAAGAAACTACTGATGATCTGTTATTACTTTTTTCCCCTGATTATGTTCTATGTCAAAACCTATACATTTCTTGCGAAACTAATTATTTTGTCGTCTAACAAATCCTTTCAAATAAAAGAAATCTTTGATTTTGTCGTTTTTGGAGGTTTCACAGGACATCAGATATAGATCTAGGCTATATGTATTTTTTCTCATGCGAATTTTGAAACCCATAATTTAGTTCGTTATATCATTCTCAACATTTTACGTGCTGTCAAAATGTACTCATAATAGTACGGTGCGTTGTGTAATTCTGTTTGATGTAAGTGAAAGAGGTTTCAATCAAACGGATTCGTAAAAAGGATAAGTAGACATTACCAGAAAAGTTTGATGGTCAGCCGTGAGCCTTAAAATGAACTTTATATGACGTCATTAATTAAAGTGACGTTTTTATTTAATGCGTTCTTCTTTAATTTTCCCATATAATTTTGTATTCACCTTATAATCACATCAATGGAAACTTTAATGATATGTTGTCTGTATGTGATCTCTCCTTAATACATATCTGTTGATTGATTGTAGCAGAAAATCCTGAGTTATCTGCCCTTGAATAGCTGTTTTGTCCTTCTTTTCACTATAACATCTACACATTTTGAAATATCTTGACAAAACTTTGATAAAATGTTGGTCATGACAAGACCTTGCAAGGGTGTGTTTTTCAACTTGATCTTAATCTCATATCTAGAGTTATGTGCCCTTGAAATTGACAAAAATTATCGTTTTTCACTTTATGCTCGCCATAATAGCCACAAATGTTGACCAATTAAAGCAAAACTTTTACAAAACAATTTTACAAAATTATTCCGTAGGGAATGTAATAAACACACTATATAATCACTCGCGACTCAATATTTCGGCAAATTGTCTTATTCAAGATAAACGGAAACATTTTTTTAAATCACATAATTATTTATGTACTGCTAGTAGCCATATTGTTTATTATCCTGTCACTTCCGGTATTTACTGACTGATAACAGGGTGCCTGATTTTTTTTTTGATATCAGTCAGTTAGTCACGTGACCAATAACGTCGGCACTACTTTCATCAAGCGAAGGTCACTCGATATCTAGGTTGTGCCTTGAAGCTTGTAATATTCGCAATAAAAACTCAGAAATAGAATTTGTTGACTTAAATTTCATAATAAAAATTCTCTATGATAAATTCATCCACAGAGATAGTGAAAGATCGAGTAGATCGCTCCAAAAATGTACAATGTAAATGCCGAGTTTGAGTTTTACTCCTACAACGCAATCAGATGCGAGTGGGAAATATAGAGCATAACAGACATTTTTCATTTCCTTATAAAATACCCCCACTTTAGGTTCACCCTGTAGTATTGACCCAATTTTAAAACTCTGTGACGTAAAAGTTTTTGATGACGTAATACACAAGGTTATTTTTGACAGTTGGAAGCCGTGTTTATGTTTACAACAAGATGAACAGGAACATTTAAGGGAAGGATTTAAATACAAGACTTGAAGAGGGGATAGAGAATGAAATGAGATAGTTGGTTAGTTATTTTATTTCAAAACGATTGTAGGCTGCTACTTTTGAATTGTCTTCTCCCCTCACAAAACACTTGTCTTGTTGATGAATTCATGTCTAAAATAAAAATGGACGACATCGGAAACATTCAGATAGATGACAGATCATGACACGTTTGTAAACACGTCCATGATCGTGTAAATAGAAGTTGGGAGGACATATAAATCCATTTAAGGTATGATTCATGTTCTTGTTACTTCATTTCAACATTTTCAATATATTTCAAATGAATGTGAAACTTGTTCTTCGTTGAAACAGAACCTTCCATTCCCAAACCGAGGACAGATCTCGTCGTCTACTTGATTTGAACTTTGCAGTTCCTAGCAATTTGAGTTTGTTCTATGGTTATAATATTTACCTGTTAATGACAAAAAAAAAATCGAGAGAAGATCTATTTAACACAAGTTCGAAAGTTTGTTTGTTTTCCACCTTAGAACTAACTTCTGTCGCGAACACGAGTTATGCGTCTAACGGTCTTTAGGATAACTAACTAGGCCATTAAATACTTCCCGTTCGTTCTTTTAACGAGAATAGCGCCTCTTTTTTTAACAAATGTTCGTAACAGGATAAATAGAATAGATGGTTTACTGTCTGTAGATTGAAAAAAATATCCGACTCGGCTTCGGAAATTTATCCGGTTCGGCTACGCCTCACCGGATAAAAATTCCTCCGCCTTGTCGGATATTTTTTTCAATCTACAGACAGTAACCATCTATTCTCTATGTCTAACTGCGGATATGACGTCAACGTCGTTTTAAAGCGATTTCGCGACGTTAACGTTCCCGAGCGTTATTGGACGTCAAGTAACATTATTTAGAGATTATTACACGGCTGATGAGGGCCGGAGAGTGATATCGGCCCGCAACCGCAATATCTGCCTCGAGGTCTTTAGACCGAGGGCAGATATCAAGGTCAGAGCAAATATCACTCTGCGGCACGAATCAGACGTGTAATAATCTATATATTGCATTCTTTCTGCGAAAAAACGTCATTGGATGAATAAATCCTACCTTTCGATAAAGTTTCCACAAACGTTCCAGTTGAAATAAAGTCAACTTCATGAATCTTTTTACATTAATCGCGCTCGAAGTGAAGACAGATAACGTTACGACGGCAGCCATTTTTGTAAACAACATTGCGTTTTCTGACGTCATTGACGTTTCGCGTCACGAAAAGGCACGTGCAAAAGATCTGTACCTATAGTTTTTAGAATAAATTCCTTAGCAGCGGGCATATATCGCATATCTGCCAGCTGCTAAGGACTCACGTGGATATAGGTTTTTCGGCCCGCTCGATATCTGGCCGATTCTAGCCGAAAATGTTACTATTTATAGTACAGAATGTAATATTTTAAGGTATTTGCACACTAATGAACGTCAAAAATCATCGGCAAATATCGACATATGTCGACATTTTCCGTATTTTCTTTCAAATATTTTTTCCAAAGGAAATTATTTGTGTTAGTATAATTAAACCCTTTCGTTCCAATATTTTAGAGTTTTAAAGATAAAGTGTTGAAAAAATAACCTCTTTCTGCATTTATCTTGAAACAAAAGTTACAGTTCAGGATTTGTTTTGATGACGTCATAACGTCGCCGCCAAAAATACGACGTCGTTCCCGCGTTCGGTATAATTGACGTCGACGCGTGTATAGCTTGTTGTCATACAACTAAAACCAAGTTGTAGGGAAATCGGTTAATAGATTTGTAAATGGGTGATTTGTAAGTGAATTATAGTTCAATTTTCAGTTTAACCTCTTTACAAAATCATGTCCGAAAGGATAGATACTTAAAGCAAAATAAAATTTAACATATTCTTTGTTTGTGTCAAAAAACGCACAAGGCATGTTGCCATGGCGATTTCTTTAATTTTGGACGGCGAAACTTCCCTATATATTCTTATGTATTTACTTCCTACACATGTGTAGATATTTTTCAAGTTCTTATTAGAAAGGCCCCACTAATACTAATTTGTATTTTTTCCAATATTATTGTTGCCACAATATGTCAATAATATTTTTTAAAGTAGTATATTTAATAAGCTCTTGTTTGGTGCATAAATTATTGATGTTTCTTGAAAAAGTCACATTTTATTGAGTTTGAGCATCTGCCACTCAGTGTGCGAAAAGCCCATTTTTCATATCGGTGTGATCAATCTTAAATTTGTCATAAAATTGTGAAATTGCCGTCAAATTCCCTTATTTTTTTCAGAAAATGTGTCTTTTTGTATGTAGATTGAAAAAATAAGGTGATCCACCCCGTAGAATTTTATGCCCATTAGTGTGTGAATACCTTAAACCGCGCATTATTGAGACTATAGTTAGGAGACTGTGCAGAATGTAGCGTTTTATTCCATGCTGATTAATGGAAATCTCTGCGGAGTACACAAATAAAATAAATTGATAATAATAATAAAAAAAATATTAATAAAAGAAATATATATATAAAGACCAATGTAGACTAACATTTTTAAGTCCATTAGATGTTCTCCCATTCAGCTGTCTCTCTGTCTTTCATACATTCCGGTATATAACTTATGTATAACTCGTAAATCTTCCACCGTATAGTTCGTGATAAATGACCTGGCAGAGCAGCCCATGCTAATCGAATAAGATGCCCCGCCAGGCCAACTACCGCGAGCTATACTTACTAACAAGTTTATTATTTTTATCTTTATGAATGGACGACTTACTTTATCGTACATTGAATGACGCCCTGGTTAAAATCAGGGGTTATTTGACACTCGTAAGACATAATAGGTGAATCAGTATAGCTTGGTAACCCATGCTGACTGAAACCATTACCTGTATGTCAACGATTTTGTGCTTATAATTGGTTTAGCTCGGAATTTTCATAACTATTTAAAGTATTTATAAATTTACACGACAAAATAAGTGAATCAGTTTAGCGCGGAAAAACCCATACTGACTGAAATTTTCACATATCTGTCATCGAAAGTGTTTGTGAAAGATTTAGCTTGAAATATTTTACTTATTTAATTAAACAATAAAAATATCTTTTAAAGTGTTGTGAATATGTAACGGACTACTCGCACGCATTATCGGGCATTATCTTTTTTAAAAAAAGATGTATTCCGCTGAAAGAAGTGAGCGTCAGATCAATGAATCAGCGTGGATTTGGAAGCTACAAACGGTACAGCCATCTGGCTGTAATGTGAAGGACGCCCATTTCCAAATAACGCTCCTTGGCGCCCGATAATGCGTACGAGTAGTCCGTTACATATTCACAATACTTTAAAAGATATTTCTAGGCAACTTTTTCAGAGGAAGTTTGGAGTGTATAAATATAATTATACAGGTAATACTCTCGATTTTGAAAATGCGGAAAGAGCCGAGGCTTGACGGAATATGCAAGGAGTCTCAGTTTAATCTGGTCAAGCAATACCCAAGTATTCAAAAGAAACAGCGTTACAGTGCCTATTATACATTCAAAGTTAAAGGGGGCCAGCTAGGCTGTCGAAAATGCAAATGGAACAATAATTACAAACCAGAAATAACGTATGAAATTACCAACCTGAATGGGTAGATCATTTATGTCCACAAGTTAGCACTCATCGAGCTTTATTAAGTATTAAAATCCAAGTCAATTAATAACGTGCTGGCATCCTTGTTTTTGTTTTGTAACGGCTACATATGCCCAACCTTCAAAAATCAATTACGTCAGAGATACGTCATCTGTGCTCAGTGAGATTTAACACACTGTACAACCGGCTGCGTCAAAAGTCATCGAAGACAAATTCGGCATCTGATGTCATGTGCATGGTAGGTCAAATGAATTCACTTTTATGAATAAACGAAAGGATCTTTGGTATTCTATAGTTGATAAATACGCGTATAAATGTTCAGTGCTTGTACAAAATAAAACTTTCCATGTAGCCCTGGCAAATAAGGTCAAAGTCATCGACGCAGCCGGTTGTACGGTGTGTTGATACCGCGGAGGTGTGTCTCGTTGACCTTGACCTTGTCTTGTTTTAAAGTAAAAATAGAATGTGTATACACGCTTGTAAAGGATTGATCTATAGCAAAGGAAAAATGGTTATTCGCCGTGATTGAGGTTTTTGTGCATTGCAAATTGTTTTTCCATGCACAAATATGAGTTCCCGAACAGTTCGGAAGCATAAAAACCTAGCATGGCCCCCTTTAAACGAGAATCGATACAAATATTTTGGTTTATTTTAGGTTTGTTTAAAGGTATCAGTGTGTATAAGTTGTTACTATGAATAGTCAGATATACATCCTGCTTCCCCTCGTTTCCGTTATCGGTCTAGTCCCTCATTAGTAAAAGATTTTGAATCGTTTATACATCACTTTCAGTTTACTTATACTGCTCCAAACGTTTTTGAAGTGAATACATGTATATGCAAATATTACCGTTTTTCTTTTTTGAATTTTAATTGAAACAATTTTAACAATACGCTCAATTTCGATTCTAATCGATTTGAACATTGTCGAAAAGGTATTTTGAATAGATTCGGAACCTGGGCAATATGGAAAGAGCTCATTTATTTTTCGAAAAAAATGATGATTCTTTCCGAGTTACATGTACCTACCAATATTGTTAGACAATTAGAATATCACAATTCAATTTCAATTATAACTTTAAATTTCAGTTTCAGTCGAAATTTTAAAAACAAAATGATAAAAATTAAATAAAGTGGCAATTAAGAAGATTTGATTAGTATATGCATTTTTACTTATAGCAAAGGTCCAGTTAAATGTCAGTATTTTCCATGTTTTATTCAGTTTTTTCCACGTAAATTGTTCCGATGGCCTCTCCACAAGGATCGTATGGTGGATATCTGGAGAAAATCAAAGCTGCAAAACTCGACAGGTCAAAAAAAGGTTCTACTCAAAAAGTCAAACAGTACAATGCGGCGATAACGAGGCTTGAGCTCTTTTTAAGTGGAAACGTGAGTACATACATTGTATGAATTGAGTATTTTGATTATTTGAAAATCTTTTTCTATAGAATTCCTTTTCGAAAAGTCCTTTTTATTTCAAGAGAATTCAGTTTGGTCCCCCCGCTTTATTTAACCATAACTCGACTCGTCCTATTAAACTGTGTTCCATCCTACACTTATATTATTATGTAGGCCCTAGTGCCTATTTTTAGTTTTTTGCCTAATTTCGAAAATCGGCATGCTTATTCTCGAAACTGGGCACGGAACTTTGCCTTTTTTCGAAACTAGGCATCCATTTTTGGAATTATGATTCAGTATGTTCCGTGTGTCATGAAGAACTTTTTCTGCACATTCTTTCGCGCCGATTTATTGATGATTGGATGAGACAACGCCCGAAATGATATTTTTTACGGTTTACTGTGGCAGTGTCATGCAGAATTATTTTTGTCGATTGTCCTATTATTTTCTCAGTGATTAATCGTATAAATAGATTTATTATTAAATAAGATCCATTTCTCGCTCTGAGGTTATTTCAGTATTGTTTCAATGCATTTAAGCTGGACATGCTGGTTGTGAACATTATGTTTTCGAACGCGTGCCCATTTCGTCTTTTATAACGAATCACAGATGACGGTATCGAAAAAAAGGGTCTAATTTCCTTTAATTGTTACTTAAAGTCTTTCACTTCGATGCCGTTACCTGTGCTAGGAATCTTTAATCTATGACAAGTCTTGGATGTGTTCGAACTTCGCTAAACATACGAATGTTCCTGGTGCGAATCCATTCTCCATTTAAGGCCATTTTGGTAAAAATAATGCCGAACTAGGGCTGAAACGAGTACCCGGGTACCCATAGACTGATAATTTCAGCTGGGTAGGTCGGGTGTGCTTACTGACAAGATGGGGCAAAATGATTATTTAAGGAGTCGGTCGTATGTTCTGACCTGAGTGTTATATTACTTGAGTTGGTTGAGCTGAGTTGGTGGCGTATTCTGGCTGACAAGGTTGGGCAGATCACTTGGTTCGGCAAGGTCGGTCACTTGTTCTAAACGACACGAGGGAGGAGTAGATTGGTTCAAAGGAGTCGGTCGTGTGTTCAAGACGGCATGGTCGGGCAGGTCCGTTGGTTAAGCAGAATCGGTAGCATTTTCTGACCGGCATGGAGGGGGAATTAATAAGATGAACTGAATCGGTCACATGTGCTGACCGACATGGTGGGGTGGGTTAATTGGTTCGGCTGGGTCGGTAGCGTGTTCTGGCCGGCATTGCGGGAGGTAATCGGTTTGTGTTGCTGGGTTGGTTGCTTGTCCTGGCCAGCATGGTGGGGGGATTGGTTGGTTTGGCGGGGTCGGTCTCTTGTTCTAGCTGACATGGTTCGACAGGTCAGTTGTTTAAGCGGAGTCGGTCCTATGTCCTAACTTGCATTGTCGCGGGAATTAATTGGTTTAGCTGAATCGGTCACGTGTGCTGATCAACATGGCGGGGTGGGTTAATTGGTTCGATAGCGTGGTCTGGCCAGCATGGATGGACAGGTCGGTTGGTTAAGTAGAGTCGGTCGGGTGTTCTGACTGGCATGATGGGGGAATTAATTAGGCTGAATCGGTCATGTGTTCTGACCAACATAGTGGGACTGGTTTATTAGATCGACTAGGTTGGTCACTTGTTCTGGCAGGCATGGTAGAGGGGTCGGTTGGTTCCAATGGGTCGGTCGGTTGTTCTGGCCGACATGATTGGAGGGATCAGTTGGTTCGATAAGGTCGGTCCCTTGTTCTGGCCGGCATGATGGGAGAGGTTGGTTGGTTTGGTTGGAATGTTACCTGTTCTAGCCGGCATTGTGGGAGGGGATTGGTTAGTTCGACTGGGTTGCATGGTGGGGGCCGGTTGGTTCCAATGGGTTGGTCGCTTGTTCTAGCTGGCATGATTGGAGGGATCGGTTGGTTCGGCGAGGTCGGTCACTTGTGGTTGGACAGGTTGGTTTGTTTGGTTGGGGTGGTTGCTTGTTCTTGTCGGCATTGTAGGGGGATCGGTTGGTTCGGCTTTGCTGGTCGCTTATTCTAGTCAGCAGATGGGGGTAAAGGTTGGTTTGACGGAAGTAGAAAAGTTCCGTATTTTCTGTTTGGTACGTAACGAAGTAGAAATGTTCCGTAATTTCTGTTTGGTACGGAACTTTAGCTGTTCGGTACCGAACATGTATTGGAATAGAAACGGCTGAATATGATTGTGTAAGTGCTAACTGTGATACCTTCCTAAAAACTGATACCGTGAAGATGAATTCTGCACAGAAAATGGCCCGATCTACCATAAGATAATGATAAATAAGATATTTAGCAGGGTTTAGAAACTCGGAAAATGAGTTCTGCAGGGATTTGCCGATTTTCGAAATCCGGCAAATACAAATTCGGCACAAAATATATACTAGTCAAAAGTTCTACATACATGCAGAATTTCAATCTTTTCAAACAACTGTCCTGGGTATTTTGGCAAAGACTTACCGCTGCTTCATTGAATTTAAAGCGCAACATGAGAAATGCTCCAAATTCACGCAGAGCTCGGAACATTATCAATGTAGGGATTCAATTCTCATGCATTGTTAGCAGCAACCTAGATTAAAGATAAAATCTTAGCCATATTTTCGGGAGAGTACCTTTAAAAATAACTATACATAGTTAAGATATGGCCCTTGATTTTCTGTGTGCCAAATTGTGGCTTCGTCTGAACTATAGTGGTTTTGATTACGATGGATATAAAACCCCAAATTAAATCGGTTTATAAATATTCGTGAGCATTTTTGAATATTTGATTTCATAGTTACATGATCATCAATTTATGTTTTTTTTCAGTGTTAATCTTATTTTATGTAATCTTAAGTCTATGAACGGTCCACCATACATATAATGCTATAAGCAACTTTTGTGGTTTATTTTACAACAGATCTGGAAATGGCATTAGATCTTTTGGAAGAAAATTGTAAATGTTTGACAATCGAAAGCGGAAAATGGCCCCAGAAGAAAGTGAAAGAATGATTCCTAGACGCAAGGTCCAAAAAAGTCGCACAAAAATGACAATGCTTTCCTTTTTTTCTTGGTCTGGATTGCAGCTTACGATCTGTGGAAGTTGAATTGTCATATCTCAAACTCTATTTGGATTGAGAGCCGTTTTTATCGTTTTCATTAATTCCTAATTACCGGTAATTTTCTTACTTACTGGTCATCATCATGGTAATCAACGTAAATTGCTTAAAAGTGCTTAAAATCACATATCAAAATTAATAAAAGTGTAATAACTTTTAAGAATGTTATTGCCATTTTAAGTGACCGTTCAGGACTTTTGGCTAGTTCCGGTATAAATGACGTCTATGTTGATACATACAATTTCTGTGAGAGATAAAAAGAGTTACACACCTTGTTTGAAAATGTTGATACATTTTAAAAAGCGCAGACCGCATCATTATATTTTTCAAGTTTATAACTTTTATAGCGAGAGACTCAAATGTTGTGATACCGCTACCTTAGATACCAAGAAATCAATTTTCATGATCTCTCTCTTAAGATTGAGTCCCAAAAGGATACAAACTTTCCGTCGCATTTCAAATAAATATCTCGGCTAGCTACGCCATTATCAAAATGCTAGCACGATGAATTAAACTTCTCATGCCATTCGGTTCGGTTCAGGTTTAACACTGCTCAAAGGATGACAGGTCAAACTTCACCTTGATTACCCGAATCTGTCGAAATAGGAAACATGTTTTTGTCACTTGAGTATTTGTTTATAATGGCACATTTACATGTATTTCCAAAATATCCCACTTAGCCCAGTAACTTTCGTTTGAATTATTTAATGGACTCAATATCACTTCAAAATGAAGTGCTTTATCATAAACCTCTATGAAGAAATCCCGATCCAAGGAAAAGAACCCAATATGAACCAATTCATTATCAAATGTTGTTAGGTAAGGTTTTTATACGCCCGAAAGGTCGTAATTATGCTATTGCCCCGGTCGGTCGTCCGTCTGTCCGTCAATAGCAGTTACATGTGTGCGCAACTCTTCATACAGTTTTGCATTTCCATGGTGTCTAGTTGTGCACACCAGAATTCAGATAACTGTTTCTGTTTCTTGAATTATCTGCCCTTGAATTTAATGAAAAATGTCCATTTTCTTATGTGCGCAACTCCCCCTACAGTGTCATTCAGAATTTAGCCAAACTTGCCACATTGAATCTCTATGGTGTCATGGTTTGAAGACCGCTTACAAAATTTAGAATACTCTGTTCATAATATCGTCCCTTGACACTGCTGATAGCCACTTCTGGCTGTCAAGGGACGATATTTGAATTATCTGCCCTTGAATTGGGAAAATGGCCAATATTACAGACAAGCCCATCTAAGTCTTATATGTGCCGCTTTTCGAAGCGCTTTTTTTAATATTTATGTTATTATTATTATTTTGCATTATCTTAAAAGAAAAACTCAATACATTCACCAAAATGTGTTGAATTGAAAATTCATAAGATTACGCTTAGGCCTTAAAACCAGACACAGTCTATCGATTAGCCTAAAGATGTTTAAAATGAACAGTAATAATGTCCAAGCTCAGAGGCAAAGACACATGCTGTTACCACAAGAACGATTGCAGAGGTCAGCCGAGTTTCGTCGATTTGGATTCTGTCTCCTGAAGTTGGTAATATCTGTACAAAGACTGCCGCTTTGTTATCTGTTTAACTATTCCTGTATCACCAAAACCTGAAGTTCATATTAGAATTATTATCTCGAATCTACTTCTCGACTTTCTAGTTTATAGGACCTATATGAAAACAACAGTGTAGCGATACAAGAATTAAAGGTAATATTTTTATTATGGTTTTTGATTTACGTAAATGCGCACTTTTTTGTATTCATTAGACTCTCTGGACGGATGAACGCAGAAATAAAACTTCTAAAGAATTGAAAACGTTACAAGATCATTTATCTAAAGAGGACGGGGAAGACACTTCGATCAAAGATGCAAAAAAGGCAATTAATGAGATTGAACGCAAGGTATTCTTTTACTTATTGAGATAACAAGTAACAGTTAATAAAATTTCAACTGAATCTGACGAATAAGCAATAAGTAATTGTGACGCGGAATAATTTTATACTCGCCAGCAATTGGACACTGTCGTACAGAGTGGGTAGTTTTAGTAAGTATTGAGACTTTGTATTCTGCATATGATCTTCATGTCAATATACGACAGAGAGTCTCGAAGATAGATAGATAATATCTCCGTCTGAATGAAATAAGACTCTGCAGTATTCTAAAATGAACCAGCAAATTCAGCTAAAACGAGTTAAATGTATCAAATACATACGAGAAATACCTGTCCCATGGACCTAAGAAGCTATGTTTGTACAATTATATTGATGAATCCTCTTTAATATAATGTCATAGGGGTGGTCAAATAGAAATAATAATAAAACCCCATATATCTGATGAAATATGTGATAGTAATGTCTCGATAAATTGGAAAATGGGTAAAAAACAGCTGTCCCACCTCGGGGGTGGTCCAGTTCATCACTTTTGTACGGAGAGTACGAGGGTTGTCCCAATAAATCGTAGACAACGTCGATAAAACAGAAATCACTCAATAGATATTTCTATTTTTTATATAGATTATAGTCACATATATTGACGGCAGTTTGACAAAAAATCAAGTTGACTGCTTATTGTTTACAAAATATATACTAAATTTAGCAAAGGCATGTACAGACCCGCGGCGCACGTCACAACGTCATACAATAATAACGTTACTTTTTCACCGGGAAATGAACCCAGAAATGTCTAGGATAATTCCATCCGAACCGCGTTTCCTTGTGTTATGATTAATCTATAGATACATCTCGCAGGTACTTTTGATGCTAAAAGATGTTTTTAAATACATGGAACCTTTATTATCTCAAAGTCCGTTTTATTCGCCACCAACTTAACCATTTACTGTTTTCCCTAATCAGCTACACATTTTCTTTAACGCCTGGTTTTCTACATGAATTTAGCATTCTCCGAGAAGCAATATAAAAATGTCTCTTTGAGACTCTTTTTTTTTAAGAAAAAAATCCATTCATGTATCCGGGGACACATTGCCATGTATTTTGATTTCTTTCGTCTTCATGAAAGAGTCCTATGTCTCATTCCGCTATCCACAACAAAAACGTGTAATTTTACGGTGCGCCGCAATTTTCTCAAACGTCGTCTTTTTACTTCAGCGCAACTGTTATTTGTTTTCACTTAAAATTCCTTTGTTGGAAAACAAATAACGTCAATGTTTTGAAATTTTGTTCAACTGCAAAACAGTATTTGCTTAAGACGGCCACGTAAATGGTTTTGACTGGAAATAGGAACCAATGTGTTAAATCACGCTAGTAACTCAGGAACGATGAGCGGGAAAGACGTTATTTTTTACGTGCGCCGCATGACCGTTATACACTTAAAGTAAGTGGTTATGACAGGACATACAGGAATGACATTTACAGAAAAGGGATGAATATAAATTCGAAAATGGACCAATAATATTCTCACAAAATATAAACATTGTGCGACGTAAAAAAGATAAGTTATTAAATGTGTCTACGATTTATTGGGACAACCCTCGTACATATATAATACATATACAGTATACCTAGTATCCCAACCAGCAGCTTTCCCAAATTGTTTTTAGTGGTGAAATAAAGAAATTTAAGATAAATGCATTTTTCTGCGAACAATTATGCATATGTCCCATGGTCTGGTGTGAATTACGTTATTCAGTTTTACACACATCCTAAAAAGAAACCATGTTTTGAATACATGAACTTAAATATCATTTATAAATAGTCTACAGCATGTGCAAACACATTGTATTACTCTTGAATGTAGCAGTAGATTGTAGTAAGTCATACTTTGCAATGAAGGAAGCTACCCGCTCAAGGAGCAGTAAATGTGAATTACGGTAATGCTCTTTAAAATTTCACACAATCAACGCTTAAGTTAAATACATAGTTGGGCATGTACCTACACATGTGTAGATTACATAAACCAAGAAGAAAATTTCTCTTCAGAATTATTACCTGTGGAATTTTATTGTATGTTCAAAATTGTGAATTGCGTGTCTGTGAATTACGTTACGTCATTCTACGTTCCATAAAATATTTTATCCATTAAATGTCGCAAAATTAGAATCGCTCGGGCCATGCTTTAAAATTTTTATTAAATTCAAGTAGTTAATTGATAGTTAAACCGAAAAATGTCAATGAGAAAAATCTAAGACCGAAACTATAGTGGGACATTTTTCGTTCGTAATTGTGCAACTTAACTCGTTTTAGCTGTGAATTGATATCTCCCGCCGAACATATTTTCATTGTCAATGGGGAGCGCGGAAACGAATATCACTCTGTATAAACATGGCTTCAACAGAACGAATATCACTCTGTATGTATAGGGCTTCAACAGTCAGGGGCAGTAAGTCTGAATTCAATAGTCGAACCGGGTAACCCCGACGATATGCGCATGTCCTCTTTGTAGTGAAGCTGTGCTCAAAGTTTCATTGAAATCCGGTCTATATAGTTTTCAAGAAATAGCGCGGAAACGAATATCACTCTGTATGTATATGGTTTCAACAGTCAGGGGCAGTAACTCTAAATTCAATGGTCGAACCGGGTAACCCCGACGATATGCGCATGTCCTCTTTGTAATAGAGCTGTGCACAAAGTTTCGTTGAAATCCAGTCTATAGTTTTTAAGAAATAGCGCGGAAACGAATATCACTCTGTATGTATATGGCATCAACAGTCAAGGGCAGTAACTCTGAATTCAATGGTCTAAGCGGGTAACCCCGACGATAAGCGCATGTCCTCTTTGTAATGAAGCTGTGCACAAAGTTTCATTGAAATCCGGTCTAAAGTTTTCATGAAATAGCGTGGAAACAAATATCACTCTGTATGTATATGGCTTCAACAGTCAGGGGCAGTAACTTTCAATTCAATGGTCGAACCGGGTAACCCCGACGATATGCGCATGTCCTCTTTGTAGTGAAGCTGTGCACAAAGTTTCATTGAAATCCAGTCTATAGTTTTAGAAATAGAAATAGCGCGCAAACGAATCTCGGTCGGACGGACGGAAGGACGGATGGACGACGCAAAAACAATATCCCCCTGATGATTTCATCGGTGGGGGATAATAAAGCAATTCCGTATTGTATCAAAGCGTATTTCCACACGACACGTCAAACTGCATCAAACAAAACAAGACAAGACAAATTATATCGCCTTGGTTAATATTATGAAACATAAATTCATTTCTTATCACAAGGTATGGTCCAAAACAATGAAATGGTGGTAGTTCATTATCAAACGAATGTTTTCGGGGATATACTGGAATCAGCATGTCTCTCCGTCCGTGTACAAACCTTGACCGTAGCATTACTCGAAACGTATTGAAGGTAGAGCCTTGAAACTTGATAGGTGCATATATCTTATTGTGTAGAGGTGTTATATAACCATTACTATGCCGATCATGTTTTGATTTATTGCCCTTTGTCGACGAAAATGATTGTCCGAACAGATGTAGTGGCAGGTATTTTATTACCATTAGTGATAGACTTCTAGCCCTATACTATCTCTCATAATTCATTCAAGTACCTTGATTATGAATATCATTTCAGTTGGATAAAAATCAAACAGGAGAAAGAGGGATGTCACCTGGGTATGTTCTCTTTCTTATATTTATTTTTTCACATAATAGTCTTTTAATATAAAACGTCTTTGAAACGCCTGTCCGTGTTTGCGTCTCCCCGGAAGTACATTTTGTTGGTTTAAATTCTCCTATTTGGAATTCGCTCAAACTTACCACGGTGTGTCTCTTTAATGTTTACATTGACATCGACCTTGAGGTGGATTACTTCATAGCTTTCTGAAAGATAACTCCTTTACATGATTTAATGTACTAGTTAGGTAAATATCATAATCTGTATATTTTCGAAATTTAACAAATACATTTGTAAGTAGATTTTGATTTAGTAGTTCACCTGAGCACGAAGAGCTTTTGCATTCATTCACGGTCCGTCGTCCATCGTACCTTTCACAATTTGGGGTTTTCACTCCTATGCCCACAAAAATAAAAATAATATTGGTCAAACAAGTATGCTCATAAGTTTTCGGATAACTGTGACTTTGGGTTAGAAAGTCTGGAGTTGTCTACCGCTGAATGTCAAAAATAGCTAACTTGACTTTGTTTGCACTCTAGTATATACTTTTATAGACCAACCTAGACAAGACTTGGACGTAATGTTAGTGACTAAAAGTATATTATCTAGGACGAATTCAATTTTCTGGTTGAACGTACCAGAAGAAAGTCACGAGTTAACGTGCCCTTGAATTTGTCAAAATTGCCGTTTTTGACCTTGTTTTTTTTTACTTTCGACCAATTTTTAATTTATTTACAAAACTTAAACGAAATGTTGTTGAACATAATATCTTACTAGAGTGCACATTTC
Organism: Fragum sueziense; assembly: GCA_963680895.1. Classification (NCBI taxonomy): domain Eukaryota; kingdom Metazoa; phylum Mollusca; class Bivalvia; order Cardiida; family Cardiidae; genus Fragum; species Fragum sueziense. The sequence continues at coordinate 56,096,407 of OY804596.1, forward strand.
AACTTGAAGATAATCAAACAGATTGAGCTACGTATCATTGAATCTAACAAAATTGCCATTCTCGACTTTGTTTTCACCGTAACAGTCTCAAATATTATGCGATCAAAACAAAACTTGGACAAAATATTGGAAACAATAAAAGCGTGTATGAGTCTAGCTTTCATCATAATCTCAAATCATGGGTTGCATGCCCTTGAATTTGACAAATGTCAGAAATTTTGATCGATTTAGACAAAATTGTGACAAATTGCTATGTAAGTTAGATATTTATCCTGGACGGAACAGAATGAGATGAGTTGCGGACTCTTGAATTTGACAAATTCGCTCATGTTGTCTTTGTTCATGTAAGCGATTTAGGCCAATTATGGTCCTTCATTCCTTCCGTTTCAAAATTACCATATCGAAACATTTCAGTGCTCTGAAAGGAAGAGATATGAATGTACAGGGAAGAAGTACTGCATCAACTTCAAAACAATCGATCGGCTCAGGGTCAAACATTTCAGCCGCGAGAACAAATGGTCAGGGAGGTGTATCTAAAATGTCAACACCTAAACAAGAGGCAACATCTGGTCCATTTGACGACGAAAACTTCGTATCGTTTTTGAAAGAACTAAAAGCCCTTATCGCTGACGAACAAGAACATTTTTCGGAGGAAGTATTACGTTGGTGTCAAAATGGAAAAAATACAAAGGCAATGCAAGGCCTGAAAGAGAAAATTGACAATCAGTAAGTTTGATGTCTGAATTTTACCAACGTAAGAGAAAATTCATTTCAGTGAGAAAAATCCAGCTATTCTCATTTTTAAATCAGTTAGAAAAGTAATTTCATAAACTTGATACAGGGTATCCAAAAATATGTGCCCCAATTTTAAACATCTATGAAATTGACAAATGTTGTCCCCCGAGTAATATAGTTACATAGGTATGATGGGGACTTGATAAAGATTTGTTTTATATCTAGAACATCCATATACTTCCCATATATTCAACAACACGCTTTATGAAATTTACCATCTTTTGACTAATTTGTCAAATGACGTGAACGACGTCATCTTACAAGAAAAAATACTTGGCCTCCTCCTCAGTCATAACTGACTAAATAATTTGTGTTTCTTCGTATTCTATGACAGTATACGACATAGTGACATCTTGCTACTAAGATTTTAAGATTAATGGCGATTTTTTTAGTTTAAAATGAAAAAGAATATCACTTGCCCTTTCTCTAGTTATTTCTAAATCATTAGTTACCGGTAATGTCTTCCACTGCATCATTGATGGTGTGAAATTGTTCGGTTTTAAAAGGAAAAAGATGAATTACACTTTACGATATCCCTTGCAAGGGTCTCTTGTTCACGAATAGGAATGATACTTTCAATACATTTTTCACAAAATGGTAATGCACTGCTCAAATTTTTGTCTCTGCAAAATCACCCCTTTCAAAAGGTCGTATGACATGATCAGAATTGAAAGTGAAATAACAACTTTCCTCATTTCGAACTCTAGTTTTTGTGATTAATTTTACCCTTTCAAAATTAAGGGGGAATGCTCCAGTTTCCTAAAAAAATTCCCAATAATAGAATTTATTTATATTTTGTATGTTGAAATTACATGTTATTACCAATTGAAAAATACAATAAAAATGGATGGTCAGCGATCTTGTTTGAATTTTATAGGCATTCGTATCACATACCCCTACGTCGAAAAAGTGCACAATTTCTTGCACCTGTCCAAGGTCACTAAAATGCTAATAAAATGCTGTATATTCATCATTTAGTCCCGAAAACGGATTTAAAGTAACGTCTTACATTTAATCAGAACAGAAAACCCCAAAAAGTGCTATTTTAAACGCGTAAATGTATAAAACAACATGCTCACGTGTTCGGTGAGATCAACGAAGCTGGAATGTTTTATGTCAAAATTTGCATAATTTTGGAAATATTTTAAGTTCTACATTATAGAATTTGATAAAACTTCCTCATTGTATTAAGCAACATGTCCTGGTAATAATCCAAGAAGAAAATGTATAGGTCAGCGCACTTATTAGTGAATTACAGCAATTTTGATCAGCTACACATGAATAAAATGACGCAAAACAGTGGTAACTACATACACACTTACGGTGGTCTTGCTCTAAATAATCGATTTCCATCTTGAGGAAATCAATTTCGCATAATACACTTTAACCGTCGAAAATAGTAAATTGTAATGATGTGTTATATTATTGAAAATATGGTAGCGAAACATATTGGTACGAAACATTTAACTTACTACAGTAAATACCGAGTGTTCCAAAAAACTGGAGCATTCCCCCTTAAATGATGATAAGACTTTAACTGTATCTATCTCCGGCATAATAGTCAGGGAAGACAAAACTAAAGCGATCAACTTGATCATCTAAACTTGGAAAAAGAAACTTTGCCAAATTAAAAAATATGACGTCGTTGACGTCACTTTGCGAAAAAGTTAAAAAATGACATATTTCATAAAACGTGATGTGGAATATATTTTCTAAATAAATATATGTGTTCTTAATATCAAAAAAACTTTATCATGTCCCCTTCAAACCCATGTATATGATTTTACCCGGTGACAACATTTGGCAATTTTATAGATGATTCAAATGGGGACACATATTATGGGACACCCTGTACAAGGACTAAATCGTCTAAAATATAACCAGTTTGTTATTTTAATCAGAATTTTCTGTAGAAACAGTAAAAATGATAGTTAATTTTATTATTTATATGAAACATACATGTGCGTTTGGTAAATACATCTTTAATCTTATCACAGCAATCAACAAAGTGTAAATAAACTGCGGTGTTTTATACTTGTTTCAATTTTTTGTTAAAATGTCTTGACATGTTCTTTGATTATTTAAAGGGACATTTCATTCCAATTTCAAATTTATAAAGTATGTCTTGATGCCAAGATTGGCTATTCTAATGAGTATAAATACTATTAGTTTTTGAAGTTGTTGCCAATAAGCGAGAAACACGCATTTATAGTTGAGTCATAATCGATAAATTGCATATAAATCCGAAGTGTTGTCCACAACAACTTGTACAATTTGAACCCAAAAATATAAATTTCTCGTAAACGGCGCAATATTTTGGTTTGAAATTTTCAGAATTTTCATAAGGAAATACGCTCTTTCAGATAAAAATAAAAGTAAAATTTATGACAAAAAATTCTGAAATGTCACTTTTAAATGGTAACGGTTTAAGGTAAGTTTTGAGAGCGGCCATGTGATTTACAAATTTTGTGTTTATTCTGCGGCACCAAATGCCTATGCTTCAAATATTCATCAATTTGTGTAACGAAATATTCCCCTTTTTCTGATGGTGAATGGCAAAATGAAGTATTTTAGATTTTTTGAAAATATAGATATTTTTGTCATTATCAGGCTAAAACAGGTTGGGCGAGGTAAGATAAAGTCAAATACATGTATCTTTTTTATTTGCTTTGAAAGGCGTGTTGATTTTGTGTGTAAAAACAGCTCTTGGTATTATTTTCAAAATATCAAAAACCAAAAAATATTCATTGAGAAATTGTTGGGGGAATTGAAAAAAAAGTTGCACAATTTTCTTTCCCCCAAAAAAGTGATTTTTCATTTTTTTTCCTTTTTTTCCCAGAAAATGGTTATTAAATATTTATTTCAATCATTTCATCACAATTTATGTTTATGTTAAGTCTCAAAATTGATATAACATTTGAAAGTATCTATTCAGAATAACTTGCTATATAACTTTAAAACAAAAGGGTAATTTCCAAAAATGGCCATTACTAGTCAAGGACTGATAACTCTGACACGAAAACGACATAGGAAACTTACCCTGATTTGTTTATATTTTGTTCAGGAAATGCTGCTTTACAACATATGTACAAATAAAAAATATTCATTTGGCGAATAAAAAGTAACCCCCGAGTCTAAACTTATTTTAAAGAGGGTCATATGATTGGCTTAATATTTATTACTGTTTATCCATATAACATTTGGGCCGGGTTCTGTGAAAGAGGTTCTGAAGGCACTTGATACAATACAGATCCCTATCAAATGGTGCATGCATACATTTACAGTCTGATTAAGATCTCCATTCATAAAAATACGAATCTCGTTTCCTTCTACTTACGGTAAATTTATAGATGGTTATGCCATGTAGGCCAACCACGGAACTTACTGTCGAAGTGAGAACTGTAATACAATAACTGCATTTTCTTGTTCTATAATCAACAATTACCGGTTAAACTATATGATTCGTAATAAACTTAACAAAAGTTCTGATCGGTCACTTTTAAAATTGCAATATCTCGTTTATTAATCAACCAATCAGTGTAAAATTTTACACGTGTTATTTTTTGCCCATAGCATTGACTATGCGTAATTTTGAGAGCACTGAAACACCGAGGGGCGGTAAAGATGTCCATGTACTTCGTTTTCCCGATTTGCACGTGAAAAGTTTTGGAAACAAAAGCGATGGCCCAGTTTACACACGTGAAGTCTCTATGTATAGTCAGAAAAAAACACATAACATGACCAGAATGACACACGAAGTGCGAGGCTGGGCCATCGGAATGTTGCAACGGGGTCTTTGTTTACGACTGGTAAAATTTAGTTGTAGAGAAAGCCGGAAGTAGGTAGCAATTGAGTTTTTTTTTTCTTTTATGCAGTTTTGATAATTTGCTTCCATCCATTTTCAAGTCGCCAGAACGTTTACGTATGCCTACATGTATTTTAACCATTAAGGCCACCGGAAGTACTGCAGTTCGCTATCGGAGACGGAGACGACAAGTTTCCATAAAACGCCTGGACCTTTATTTTTTTATCATATGAAAGGAACACGTTCCTCCCGTCTTCAATCACTTCAGGGTGACAGCAGGGTCGATATGAACACAACATTACACCCCAGACTGTTTACAGTAGGCTGTAAAGTGTTGGAATTCGTTGAAAGCAGCCACTCAGGTGTTGTTATCTGTCGACCTCATCGAAATGTCCATCTAGCTTAGCGCGACGATACCTTCTCTTAACCAGGGCTGCCTTAGACAACGTCTTCTTAACAAATTAGACCAAAACTTTGCATCAGTTTGTCGACGGACGTGTGCCCATTTATCGCTGTCGTCGTGAGTTTCAGAGTGACAAAATTTGATTGTGATTGACTTTTATAACATTATCCTTTCCACGACAAGCTACTGTGTACCTGCTTTTGAAGCTAACGGTGGCCACACACGTTACTAACACTGCTCCTCTTGTTTTGTGAATTTTGAAATCGAGGGTACCTGTTTAAGAATTGTTGTTAGATCTTACTAAAAAGTCTTAAAATAATCGAATTGCAACAGTCATGTTGGAAATTGATTTCTTCAACAGTGTTCCAGAATAAAATGTTTGGAATTGTTTGTTTATTGATTCTATGACGCAAAGTATAAGTTGACCGATTAGAACTTTTGCTGAGTTTACAAGTGAAAGATTAAAGACAATGTAGGCGGCTACGTACATGTAAGTTGATACACAGTTGGATAGCGTGGTACAGTCGAGGACAAACATTCATGAATTGGTTTTCATTTCCATTTTTTGTCAGGCGTAATCGGATATTAAACTTAGAATCGGACCTAAACAATTGTAAGGATCGACTCAAAGAAATGACTCAAACATCGAATCCCGGAAAGTCAACAGGAGCTCATGAAACATCAAAGAGTACGAATAAAAAAGATGTTGAGTCTCGTAGATCAACTAGCGAAGAAAAGGAAAATGTAAAGTAAGTTCTTTTACAGTTATCAATTTTGATTCCAAATGTGAGGCAGCATTAATCCCAATATAATAAATAATATTCAATCGTTTTTTTACAATTGTAGGTATTGTATTTGACAATAAATCCAGAGCTTATAATTCGTGAGAATGTACAACGAAAAAAAAGAGAGAAAATATGATAATAAACTGCTTAAAGTATAAATGAAATGAAATAGAATTACGCATAGATTGTGTATGTTGCTTTATCGTTCCAATCGTAGATTTAAGCATTGGTGATGCAATATAAAATTTGACCGTCTATACACTTCATTTGCACACGATCCGGCCATTCTTGGTTCAATGGAAGGATCCTGAAAAAAATAATCATGACCCGCCTTGCGCTCTATGGGTACATGGTAATATCCCTGTCTGCATCGTAAATGAAATGAATTCGTCCTTGGATACGGTCTTTTTAATAACATTTAATAGCTGGTGAAACCCGGAAAATAGCAATCATTGTGTTTGACTAAAGAGCAGTGCAACTATTAGTTCTGTGTATGTGACCCGTCGCGATAAAAAGGACCTTATGGGAAGTGTGAAAATATCGACCCTAGTCAGGCTTCGTAGTCCGCTTGACTACTATCGAAAGTTTTCAGTCTAAAATGATTTTCTGAATGTACAATATTCCCCTATCTTACTATATTTTTTCACAAATACGACATATGACCTGTGCTAGGTCTGATCCATTTCTCAAATTTTGGTTTTATGTGCTTCCAATAAGCTTATAGGTCCCTTTTAGCGGTACAGATCACATATCTAAATAACTCATTTGAACACAAAAAGTGTTCACTTCACTATCTTTCTACCTTCAATTTCTTTGGAGCGCTTAACTCTCTGAGTATCCGCTGTTTCTGCCTCTCTTTCTCCATGTCTCATCTGCCTCTTCGTGTCTCTGGGCATGATTGCCACACCATATCTGTCTATTTAATTCCAACACTTTTATCTGAAATGTATATTATACTGTGATTCGGTTAGTTTCAGGCTACACCAATTCCACAAGTCGGAGATATCCTTCCTGGCGGACGAAGTAACGAATGGTTCTATTGATATGTCGGCTTACAAACAAAGAAGTAAAACGTTTCCAGAAGATAACACACTAAAAGATTTACATCAGATCAGACTTCAGTTAGCAGAAAGGTTTTGTAAATTTAATAGATTGTTATCTATACACACGCAAAGCAAATTCAGAACAGAAAACCATTTCAAATTGTACATCATGAAGTATGAGGGTTTCTTTTTTTAGATAATAACCTTTTAAACAACATTTTTAGGCGGGGGGGGGGGGGCAGTGGGGCCTACCATGCACCCCCTAGACCTTTTGCCATGGGTGCCAAATTGTTCCTTAGGTCCTACTTGTTGAAAATCAGAGGTGCCCCCAAGAAAAAACTCATTCCCGCTATATGAAATAGCACCGTTTCCATGGCAACCCGTATGCGCTTTTGAGACAATGACAGTAGCTGAAAAAACATCAATATCTCTGCTTACAGATATAGTAGATCAGTAATTTTGGTATCAAAATGAAGCTTAGACATTGTTCTTGAATTTGGTATGTGCATATGCAAATTAGCTAATTTGCATATGCATGATTTTTAAGATTTAATTAAAAAAATTGATTAAATTTCCGTCGTTTTTTTAAAATATGATACAAAAATAAGCTATTATTCACTTAGTATGTTGGTTACATTAATAATTTTGGAATCAAATTGAAGCCTAGACATCTCTCATTAATTTACTTTAGTCAGATAAGCTATTTTTTGCATGCATGATTTAAAGTGAATTTTTGAAATTTTGACGAAAAATTTATATATTTATGAAGATATAAGTAAAAAGATTAATATACAAACTATTAACACTTGACTTTAGGGCTGCATGATATATTCAATATAATCAAGTCATTCAACAATTTGAACCTTAAATTCACTGTTTATCTCAGAAGTTAGCTTATATGCATACATGCTAAAAAGAAGATGGACAGACTTTATTTTGATATCCAAATTGTATATATATAAACGATTCAAAATCTTTTACTAATGAGGGACTAGACCGATAACGGAAAATAGGGGTGGCAGGAATTATTATAGACTATTTATAGCAACAACTTATACCCATTGATACCTGTCAAACCTTGAATAAACCAAAATATTTGTATCGGTTCTCGTTTAACTTTGAACGTATAATATATTGTTATAGCTTTTTCTCTTGCTACCCCTAACTGCTTTAAGATTAAAAAGAAAACATATTTACGTGGAAACGACACCTGTTTGCATATCCAGGCCTAATGCAAAGCTATTGTAAATGGAATTTTAAGAATTTTCCTTTTTTTAATTTTCTGAAGCCTAAGAAAGGAATACAATTAATGTGTTCTAATATTTGGTTTCAAATCTGTATAAATAAAATGTTTTTTTTAGATTTCAAAACTGTTTTGAATGTTTAAAACTCACTATTTTTCCCCTCTCCTGTATTTTTAGCTCACCTGAGCACGAAGTGCTCAAGGTGAGCTATTGTGGTCGATTTTTGTCTGTCGGCGTCTGTCCGTCCGTCCGTCTGTCTGTCCGTCCATCTGTCCACAATTTGTTGTTACCACTCTAGCACCCACAAATATTGACCAATCTTAACCAAACTTAGTCATAACATGTATGACCATAAGTTCTCGGATGAGTTCCAGAGTCAGATCGGACCAGGAAGTCTAGAGTTATGCGCCCTTGAACGTCAAAAATGACTATTTTTGACTTTGTTACCACTCTACTATCTACAAATATTGACCAATCTTAACCAAACTTGATCATAACATGTATGGCGATAAGTTCTTGGATGAGTTTGATTTTGGGTCAGATCAGATCAGGAAGTCCGGAGTTATGCGCCCTTGAATATCAAAAATAGCTAGTTTTGACTTTGTTACCACTCTAACATCTACAAATATTGACCAATCTTAACCAAACTTTGTCAAAATATGTATGACCATAAGTTCTCAGATGAGTTCAATTTTGAGTCAGATCGGACCAGGAAGTCCGGAGTTATATGCCCTTGATCGTCAAAAATGGCTAGTTTTGACTTTGTTACCAATCTAGCATCTACAAATATTAACCAATCGTAATCAAACTTGGTCAATAAATGTATGACCATAAGTTCTCGGATGAGTTAGATTTTAAGTCAGATCGGACTAGGAAGTCTGGAGTTATGTGCCCTTGAACATCAAAAATGGCTAGTTTTGACTTTGTTACCACTCTATCATCTACAAATATTGACCGATCAAAACAAAACCCTGCAACAATGTTGGTAACTAAAAGTTCTTAGATGAGTTTGATTTTGAGTCAGATCGGTCTAGGAAGTCTGGAGTTACGTGCCCTTGAACGTCAAAAATTGCTAGTTTTGACTTTGTTACCACTCTAGCATCTACAAATATTGACCGATCAAAACAAAATTTTGCAACAATATTGGTTACTATAAGTTCTCAGATGAGTTCAATTTTTTGTCAGATTGGACATGGAAATCTGGAGTTATGTGCCCTTGAACGTCAAAAATGGCTAGTTTTGACTTTGTTACCACTCTAGCATCTACAAATATTGATAGATCAAGACAAAACTTTGCCACAATGTTGGTAACCATAAGATCTTGGATGACTTCGATTTTCAGTGTGATTGAAGTAGGAAGTCTGGAGTTATGTGCCCTTGAATTTGACAAAATTGCTGTTTTCGACTTTGTTTACACTTTAGCATCTACATTTATTGACTAATCAAGACAAAACTTGGCCACAATGTTGGTGGCCTTAAGATCCTGGATGAGTGAAACTTTTAGCTTGATTGGACTAGAAAAAACAGAGTTATTGACCCTTGAATTTCACAAAATTACAGTTTTTGACTTTATTTTCACTCTAACAATATATTGACCAATCAAAAAAAAAATTGGACATAATGTTGATGAGAATACTTTTATTAGAAAAGAGTTATGTGCCCTTGACTGTATTGTTTTCTTCCACTTTGTTTTCACTGTAACAGCCACAAATATTGATCATTCAGGATTATGAAAGCAGTTTTCTGCTGGATCATAATCTGACATCTTAAATTATTTGCTCTTGAACTTGACAACATTGTGACTCTCTTTCTATCTAGGTTCAGGTGAGCGATTAAGGACCATCATGGTCCTCTTGTTTTTACAAAGCATAGTTATAATAGTTTTGCACTAAGCCCTTAGTATTGTAATTCAAGCTAATTCTGTAAGAAAAGCCTCAAAATGCATAATTACATGTATTTTGTTGTCATAAAATTTTACATAAATATGATTTAGTCTTTCCATACAGTTTGAAAACGCTGTATGTATCATATATTTCCTAATTGGTGAAATATTTATAAATATTTTTTTTTTGTAAAATGTTCATATGCAAATAAGCAAATTTGCATGCCTGAAATTAAGAATGAATGTATGGGCTTTCTTTTGAAACCTAAATTGTAACCGTACACCATCAACTGAATTAGCTATAGCTTAATCTTTTGTTGAATTCTTTATAAAAATGGCGAAAAGTTCATGAAAAATACTGATTAAACATTCAAATTTATACATATGCAAATTAGCTAATTTGCACAACTGCTTTAGAAAATAAAGAGAATTGTCCAGGCTTTATTTTGATACCAAAAGTGTTAATATATGTTCAGAACTATAAGAGCTACATCTGATTTTCCAGCTACACTCGCGAAAAATGATGCTAATTAAATTGATTATTCTAATTATTTCTTCATTATTATGCATATGCAAATTAGCTAATTTGCATAACTATTCTAAAAAGTAAAGATGGGTGTCTAAACAATCTAAAACATTAATTGTCAGTCTACATCCAGGACTTAGGAACAAAAACTCTTTCTCCTATAATACCCTGTAAACCCCTTTTTCAAGATATGTTGCCATGGAAACCACACCATAGAATATGATTTAATGCACTCTGATTCAGTAAATGGCATTAAAATGCCTAATTCTATTTTGTAAATGAAGTTTTACAAATACAAAGTGAGTAAGTCCTTCTATAAGGCTTGGAAGAATTACATATATCAAATATTCATAAATATGCAAATTTTTCGTCAAAATTTCAAAAATTCACTTAAAATCATGCATGCAAAAAATAGCTTATCTGACTGATGTTACTTAATGAGAGATGTCTAGGCTTCAACTTGATACCAAAATTATTAATGTAACCAACACACTAAGTGAGTAATAGCTTATTTTTGTATCATATTTGAAAAAACGACGAAAATTTCATCGATTTTTAGCTCACCTGAGCACGAAGCGCTCAAGGTGAGCTATTGTGGTCGCTTTTTGTCCGTCGGCGTCCGTCCGTCCGTCCGTCTGTTCACATTTTGTTATTACCACTCTAGCACCCACAAATATTGACCAATCTTGACCAAACTTGGTTTGAACATGTATGACAATAAGCTCTTGGATGAGTTCGATTTTGGGTCAGATAGGATTAGGAAGCCCGGAGTTACATGTATGCGCCCTTGAATATCAAAAATTGCTAGTTTTGACTTTGTTACCACTCTAGCATCTACAAATATTGACCAATCTTAACCAAACTTGATCAAAACATGTATGACAATAAGTTCTTGGATGAGTTTTATTTTGGGTCAGATCGGATAAGGATGTCTGGAGTTATGCGCCCTTGAATATCAAAAATAGCTAGTTTTGACTTTGTTACCACTCAAGCATCTTAAAATATTGACCAATCTTAATCAAACTTGGTCAAAACATGTATGACAATAAGTTCTTGGATGAGATCGATTTTGGGTCAGATCGGATCAGGAAGTCTGGAGTTATGCGCCCTTGAATATCAAAAATCGCTAGTTTTGACTTTGTTACCACTCTAGCATTTACAAATATAGACCAATCTTGACCAAACTTGGTCAATAAATGTATGACAATAAGTTCTTGAACGAGTTTGATTGTGGGTCAGATTGGATTAGGAAGTCCGGAGTTATGCGCCCTTGAATATCAAAAATAGTTAGTTTTGACTTTGTTACCACTCTAGCATCTACAAATATTGACCAATCAAGACAACACTTGACTATAATGTTGGTAACCATACAATAATGAATGATTTTGATTTTCACTGTCATCGAAGTTGGACGTCTTGAGTTATGTGCCCTTGAATTTGATAAATTTGCCGTTTTCGACTTTGTTTACACTTTAGTATCTACATTTATTGACCAATCAAGACAAAACTTGGCAACAATGTTGGTAACCATAAGATGCTGTATGAGTTAAATTTTCAGCTAAGCTGGTATACTAAATGAGACAAAACTAATTTAAGAGAATATTCATAACATACATGTTAAAAGCACAAGCCCTCACAAGATCGATAGTGAAACTGGCCTTGAATGATATCACGTGACGTAAATAAACCTATTCAAGCAGACGCTTTACGGCCTACTAAGACTGAGGTAATAGACATGAAAGTAGGAAAACATGACTGCAAGTAAACACTGATTTTCGCCGAATAATGCAAGAAATCAGCGAGTGTCAGTCATTGACAACTATTTCTTAGTTAAGTATTACGATCATAGAATGAATTGCTATGCAACTTTGACTTGTAATTTGGTCATTAGACAGAAAAATTGGCGATCAAGATCGGACAATAAAATGACAGAATAAAACTAGGTCACTGCAAAGCATTTTTATTAAGAACGTGAAAAACAGCCCTGCGTTCAGTACACAAACTGTTAGCTAACATTACCAACATTCGCAACTACTTTGACCCAAATTTCACAGAATTGACCGAGTATTCCGAATGAAACGGCTAACTGTTAGCTAACGTTTTGTCTTACTGAACGCAGCCCAGGTCTTGTTTTAGCGAGGATTAAACAAATATTGACATGGAATACATGAATAGACAAATTTGTATGTTTCTGCACATTCTAAGCAAAATCACAATATTTTCTCCAAAACTGCATTTAGCAAGTAGACTTTCCATTTTAGCAAGTTGTAAAAATAAGCAGAAAAACCAGAGTTATTGGCCCTTGAATTTCACAAAATTGCCGTTTTCGACTTTATTTTCACTCTAAAAAACACAAATATTGACCAATCCAGACACAACTTGGTCACAATGTTGGTGACCATGAGATGATTTCATTTTTCATATTGATCAGACTAGAAAAACCAGAGTTGTGTGCCCTTGATGGTGACAAAATTGCCGACTTCGTTTTTAATTTCACTCAAACAGCAATAAATATTGACCAATCAAAAAAAACTTGGACATAAGGTTGATGAGAATATCATTATCAGAACAGAGTTATGTGCCCTGGATTATGACAAAATTGATTTTTTTTATCGACTTGGTTTTCACTTTAACAGCCACAAATATTGAGCATTAAAGGTTAAGAATGCTGTTTGCAGTTGGATCATAATCTTGCATCTTAGGTTTGGTGTTCTTGTCTTAGAGATACCTAGGTCATGTAAAAGATGGGTCTTATTCTGCATGGAGAAAGTTTCAAACTTCTATCAGGTGAGCGATCCAGGGCCATCTTGGCCCTCTTGTTTTAATTAAATCTTAAAAATCATGCATATGCAAATTAGCTAATTTGCATATGGACATACCAAATTCAAGAACAATGTCTAAGCTTCATTTTGATATCAAAATTACTGATCTACTATATCTGTAAGCAGAGATATTGATGTTTTTTCAGCTACTGTCATTGTCTCAAAAGCGCATAAGGGTTGCCATGGAAACGGTGCTGTTTCATATAGCGGGAATGAGTTTTTTCTTGAGGGCACCTCTGATTTTCAACAAGTAGGGCCAAAGTAACAATTTGGCACCCATGGCAAAAAGTCAAGGGGGTGCATGATAGGCCCCTCTGGGCCCCGCCTATTTATATTTCTTTTGGGGGTAACATATTGTTCCACCAATGGTAGTGAATAACGCATCATGTCGCTGCTTTTCTTTTGGAATCTTGAAACTACAGCTTTTATCATTAATCTGAAGTTTCAATGAGCTTTTTTAAACAAATCGACGATGTGTGTTACATTCTGATGATAATTGCAGACATTTGCTCTGTCTGAGCTTCTGTACAGAGACTAAACGTTGTATGCCCTAATTTTATTTTAGAATAAGAATTCTCAAACATCGAAATTAAGTTAAAAGCACTCGCTCATAAACACTGGAATGTATAATTCCTTTTGTTCGTGTTAAATAGAATGCAAGTCTTCTTCATATGGGCAGGTTTAAAAAAATGTGACCAAAATGTGACATTTAAATTTTAAGATTAACAGCTATTTTAAAGAATATCATCCAGATTTCTTAATTAGGATGGCTAAAAACTATTCTAAATGGTTAAGCAGTGCCCAAATTATATTTAAAATTCATGTTCACTAACTTTTAGCTAAAATTGTGTGCACAATCTTGCAAAATGGCAACAAACAAGAGCTGTCACTGTAAGATGACAATGCCCCCGACACCGCTTTGATTTTAAATTATGGCCAATCTATGTTCAAGGTCAAGGTCATCCAGGGGTCAAGGTCACCAAAGTATGTGCCTACAGAAAGGTAATGTACCAAGGAATGTTGTGGTAAAGTATGAAGCGAATATGTTAAGTAATAAGGAAGTTATGGCCAATGTTAAAGTTTTTGGACGGAATGACGGACGGACGGACAGACGGACGGACGGACAGACGGACGGACGGACGGACGGACAAGTCAAATTTATGATGCCTCCCTATCGGGGGCATAAAAAGCGTTTCACTCCTGGCACCATATATATTGCACAATATGAGAAATTGTAACCCACGAATCACCAAATAGTAGAGTGCAGAATAACCGCAAGGTTGATGGCTTCGTAAAAATATTGATTGGTAGATTTCTGGCTTAGTGGACAAAAATGAGAACACATTTAAAAAAAGTGTTTCACTCCTAACATAAAACTCAAAGGATTATTGTATAAAACAGGCTCCACTTCCTAAACCAGTGAAGTTAAGATGAAAAGGTAATTTAAAGATGACGATGCGCCTGTTGTTTTATGCAATTACAATTGCTTATTGTAGTATCCTGACACTGTCTTTTATTTACTATAGCTTAGAAACCTGGTACAAGTGTTAATTGTCACACAAAAAGCGTTTCACTCCTGACATTTTTGACATGTTTTAATGACATATCAATTTTACTTGTGAAGCGATTTTCTTTAAACTTGGTACCCAGTATAAAGACACAATAACACATCATTTTAGCTTTGATTGGGTAGAATATATTTCTCTGTAAAAGCCGAGGCATGTAAACAGTGAATGGTCACATTTTTTTAAACTTGCCCATATACCTATAATTCATTCAACTTTGCTTGAGTGTTTAGGCCTACTAATTATACCATTTTTCCGACAGATTTGAAAATAGTTCCAGTGTGAAATCTGAATTGGAAAGTTTAGTAATGGAAGTAGAAACAGGAGAGTATGAAAATTCTTCATTTGAAAACCGGATGAAGAAATTGAAGGACAAGAGTGTTGCATTGAAACCAATTTCGAAAATGAGGGACTCATTGAAAAAATGGTATGTTATACTAAAATTGATTTATAACTGGAAATCAAAAATTTACAAGTGGTAGATGACACAACAAAATGAAAAGAGAACATGTATATCATATTCAATTACTATTACAATTATTATTAATGTACGGCCTTGTCAGGTTGGGTTTAAGGTATTCCATCCATCAATCGTTAGATTCCAAACACTTCGTGCATTTTCGGGTGTCATCAATGAACACGGAAATCGATGATTGGATACCTTGGTCAATTTCCGGGTGTCATCCGTGACAACGGAAAATGCCTGGAGAGATACTACCGTTAATTTTCATTGCCACGAATGACGCTTGATAGTAACGATGTGTTTGGTATCTAATAATGGATGGAATTCGATCTACAAAAGCAAAGGAGGCATGGCACAGTTCGATGGAAATGCCGCGTATTCTAAGGATACTAGATCTATTACAACTAGCAAAATTATAAAGATAACTACATAATTTAACATTTTCTATGCAAATTATTTTCGATTCTCTTAACAAGATGAACTGATTCCCACCTACAAATAGAAATATAGAAATTCGCACTGGTGTAGGGAGGGATGATTTGCTGACCTTGGCTGCTGTATTAAATATGTGTTGATTCGTGAACTAGCTGAGATGACATTTTTAACGCCAATACGTCGAAAAAGTATGCGTTTGTGTGATTTTGCAACAAAAAACTGTTTGCATTCGGCAGTCGCTATAGAAATGTAGGATCCTGTTTTGTTAATTGGACTCATGGGTGATAAAATGTGTTTCGTGCAGTGGCTAGCAGTAGTAAATTGTCCAGCCCAGCGTGCCCCTATGTTGCTATAGAACGTGTCAAAATTCAGACAACATAGTTTCTGTTGCGGGATCAAAAGCATACTTCTCCATGTATTAGGGTTTAAGATATCACTTTCTTTAATGCTTTTCGGTGGATTATCTGGAAATAACGGTAGATTATCATTTTGATAAACTCACCGCCTATACAGTGAAATTATCAACAAATTGTGCCCCGCTTTCGTTCATTGCACCATATCTGACGTTATATAAGCTGGGCCAAAAAGTGACGTCATCATAAGCGTTGCATAGCAGACACATGCAAAATGACGCGCTTTAAGAAAATCTGTCATAAAATTTTTGCATTTTGTCTAATTTTTGCATTAAAGAAATAGAATAATCGTTTGTTTTTCGAGTAAGATCGATTGATATTTCATTTCCACGGTGGGTAACCCACGTGACTTTTTGGAAGCGTACACACGGAAAAATCGCCCGCTTCAAGGTATGTTTTGTTTAATTTCTCAGCTTATACTCTACGGATTTTGAAGAGATAAAGTGCACGTAACGCGCCTTTGAGAGGGCTATTCCCCGCTCTAACTCACTCTGCCCGAAATCCAGTGGTTTCTTCAAACATTCGAGCCAAAGTTTTTTTAAGTGCGAACCGAACGCGGGAAGCGTTCACATTTATAGTCCTAATTGTCAAGTTTTAGCTTTAGCAGCCCATTTACACGAATAAAATTGTGTACGCGCGTACCGTCTAGTTAATATATTCTTTAAAAATCCAAGGGTTTTGGTCATAAAAGCGTTAATTATGATGTGATCATTAAAATAACGAAATGGGAAGCGTACACATCTGATTCAAAATGGTAAGCGTACACACACAATACGCTGAGAAGGGAAGCGTACACACCGATGTATTTCCCTTTTTTCAAGTGCTGGGTAATATTTCTAATCAAATATAACTAAAATAAAACCATATTTTATTGATAATGGCTACATTTATGGCGTATAACAGCTTCAGTTTATAGTGACATTTCACAATTATTTTTACATAAATTTTACTTTTATTCTATCTGAAAGAGCATCTTTTCAAATGAAAATTCTGAAAATTCCATGCCAAAATATTGAACCGTTTAGTAATACGAGAAATATATATTGTGCTAAAACTAAACATATTGCTGTGGACAACAGTTCAGAATTATATAGAATTTGCCATTTGTGGCTCAACTTTAAAGGCGTATTTTTCGCTTATAAATAACAACTTCGAAAAACTGATAGCATTTCTACGCATTAGAATAAACAATCTTTGCAACAAGACATACTTTTAGAAACTGAAATGAATGTGAAATGTCACTTTAAGAAATTGGATTGAATGGATTTTTACGTCCCGCTCAACAGCTAAGATCATATCTCATTTGAAACATTGTTTATTTAGTCCAAAAGAAGTTAAGCCTCAGGGTGTGCATGCTTAAGAAATGGTCGAATTTCTACCGTGATCTATCATCATTCAACAACAGTTCTGTGTACAACGGTACAATTAATAATCTATGAGGGCGATAGCCCGAGTGGATTATTTATTGAGAAGCCTAATTAAGAACAATAGTTAAATAACAAAAGACTACGGTAGAAATTCTACCATTTCAATTATAATATGAAAACATTAATAAATCTTTGTGAAAATTAGCACGGAACAATTTAACTTACGTGTGCAGATTCCGTTAGTTGAGGGTCATATAATTTATTTATTTCATTAAAATCCGGGAGTTCCGGTTGGTTAAGAAAAAATTGTCATATAACTCATCGGCTATAACTACATAGACTTGTATACAAACACTTTACTTCTTGTTGTTGATAAATGGCCCTACACAAACACTTCCTCGTTTGGGAATAAAAGAATTAGGACATTAATTCGCTCGTATAGCTCATAATAAAAGGTTTGGAAAATGTTAAAACTATGTATTTGTTTTTTATGCCCACTTGCATACTGCGTATAAGCCTAGCTTAAGCCGGGATTATACAGGGTAACGGGACAACTCACTTGGATTAGCTGAACCATTGCCCACTTGCATACTCGATCCTGGGTTTAGCCGTAGACCGTTACTGAACTCGACTTCAGATAAGCTAGGCTTGAACCCGAGTTGATCTCGACTTCACGATCATTTGCTCTAACGGTTTTGAGCCCGGGTCTGGACGATCTCGATTTTGAGCCATGGTTCATATTATTACGCGTGCCGAAACCGGTTTTTCTAGTTTTAAGATGATCTAATTGCAAGCAAAGAAAACAATCTATTTTTATCCATGAATAATCTCTTTCTCTATTTCCTCTTTTCCTCTGTTTTTCTCTCTATCTCTTTCTGTAGGGAGTCCCACCCCTTCCTCCCTGTCCATCTTGTGTCCCTATCCTTCCCGTTCTCTCTCTGTCGCTTTTTCTGTTTGTTCTCTCTTTTTGTCATTTTCTTTGTCATCCACTTTTTCTCTCATTTTAACCCAATACCAAAATTAATGTGGAAGCTATTTGACGCCCTTCAAGAAATATGCTGTAAAATATCGTGGAAAATGAAGAAATCGCTTGTGACAAGCAATTTCTTCATTTGCCACAATGTTTTCTACTAAAAAAGTCATGACATTGAAACTAGTGTCTGCAACTTTTTTTTTCAATTTGGATAAGCTAAAACTTTTGTTGTTTGGTAATGGGTTAAGAAAGGGTCATCCTACCTTATTTCACATCTTTCTTTTATTCAACATCTAGAAATCGTCGAATATTTATATTTTTCCTGACTAGTTTTAAAACAGGGGTATTTTTTCGGTAACATCATTGATATGCGTAATACTACCCAAAATTTTGCTTTTATAATAGTTTTCAGATCAAGGCAGTTTACGTTTTGTTAGACTCACTAATATTGATGAAATCTGCATGAAAAGTAGCATTTATTTGTGAATTTGAAAGGAAAGGCAAACAGCATAACTAATGTACATCTGGCTCACCCAAACCTGCTATGTACCAGGTTTGGCTGAGCCCGGGTTTTTAACAGTGAATTGAACTCAGCTCACAAGTGTGCAAGTCAACAAAAGCTTGGATAAGAAATAGCTGTGGCTTAGCGAAAACTATGGCTTAGCAAGTTAGTTGTCCCGTTACCCTGTATAATCCTGGCTTAAGCTAGGCTTATACGCAGTATGCAAGTGGGCACATATGTTTCGCTAAGCCATAGCTATTTCCTATCCAAGCTTGTGTTGACTTGGACACTTGCGAGCTGAGTTCAATTCACAGTTAAAAACCCGGGCTCAGCCAAACCTGGTACATAGCAGATTTGGGTGAGCCAGATGTACATTAGTTACGATGTTTGTCTTCAAAAATCACAAATAAACATTACTTTTCATATGAATTTCATCAATATTAGTGAGTCTAACAAAACATAATCAATTTTTGCATTAAATTGAAGATAATTTATAAAAACAAAATTTTTGGTAGTATTCTGCAAATCAAAAATGAAGCCGAAAAAAATCCCTAGCTGTTTTAATTAACCCGTTCACAAACAAGACCTGGTTTTGACGTCCATAAAAGAAAAGGCTTGGGAAAACATTGCGATAAAAGAAGAAACTGCTGATTACCAGCTGCTGATTACCAGCAGTTTCTCCCTTTGCCTCAATATTTTCTATGCTATACTTTACAAAATTGAGATTTTGAGATGGAACAATATTTAAAGCTTAACTTAAATACAAATATTCAAAAACAGTTTGCACGATTTCGTCTTAGCTCTCATGACTTGGAGATAGAAAAAGGCAGGTATCATGGCGTAGAACGACAAAATAGGCTTTGTAAATCATGTAATAGCAAATCTCCCGAAACAGAATTCCATTTTCTTCTCTGTTGTCCTAAACACTCTGATCAACGTAAAAAATATTCCCTCAGTCAATCATGGCCAACTATAAATAAGTTTAATGTTATAATGAGTACGCATAATGAACGAAAACTAGTACAACTTATGAATTTTATACACAGCGCGATGAAAAACAGAACAGTTATTACGACATAAAAACCAATTTAGATATTTCTTCTACCAAATAGATCTACAAAAGAAACTATTACTACTTTAAATTTTCTGGGAACTCGATATCCACGTAAGAAATCTTTTTGACTAATATTGAATGTATTGTATTGTCACACTGTATATGTATATATGTTTTGTCATATTTATGTATTTGTTATGGCCAAAGGCAATTAACTTTGCCGAATTTTGCCAATAAATAAAGTTCAAAGTTCAAAGCTATACTTTACACAAATCCAATGGTTTTCAATCTTAACTTTGTCGTCTGCAGTAACTTTCAAATTGGACCACTCTAAAATTTTGTCGTTTGGGAAAGGGCTAGATCTAAAACTAGTCAGGAAAAAGATTAATTTTCGTTGATTTCTATTATGATAAATAAAGAAAGATGTGCAATAAGGATGGTTGACCCTTTCTTTAAATACGAGAAAAGTGGACGATAGAGAAGATGAAAACAAGAGAAAAGACAGAAAGAAAGCGATAAAGAGAATGTGAAGGAAGGGAAAAGGAGATGGACAGGAAGGGAGGAGTGGGGCCTACATTTCTACTGAAAGAGATAGAGAGAAAAAGAGAAAAACAGTGGCAAATAGAAATGGGGGGGATAATACATGGATGAAAATAGATTGTTTTCTTTGCTGGCAATTAGATCGGCGTAAAACTAGAAAAACCGTTTTCGGCACGCGTAATAATATGAACCATAGGACTCAAACTCGAGATCGTCAAAACCCGGGCTCAAAACCGTTAGAGCAAATGACCGTGAAGTCGGGATCATCTCGGGTTTAAGCCTAGCTTATCTGAAGTCGAGTTCGGTAACGGTCTACGGATAAACCCAGGATCGAGTATGCAAGCGGGCATTAGTGTTTGTATACAAGTATACTGTTATAACCGACAGACTATACCTCCATGAACAAAAATGCCAGAACTACTTTCCCTGTCAAACATTGAATTACGCCGCATTATTTTTTAGTCTTATGCCCGCTTGCATACTCGATCCTGGGTTTAGTCATAGACCGTTACTGAACTCGACTTCAGATAAGCTAGGCTTGAACCCGAGATGATCCCGACTTCACGGTCATTTGCTCTAACGGTTTTGAGCCCGGGTTCGGACGATCTCGAGTTTAAGCTATGGTTCATATTATTACGCGTGCCGAAACCGGTTTTTCTAGTTTCAAGTCGATGTAATTGCCAGCAAAGAAAGAAATCTATTTTTATCCATGTATTAATCCCCCCCCCCCTATTTCTTTTTGCCACTGTTTTCTCTTTTTTCTCTATCTCTTTCCGTAGAAATATAGACCCCACTCATCCCTTCCTGTCCATCTCCTTTCCCCTTCCTTCACGTTCTCTCTCGCTTTCTTTCTGTCTTTTCTCTTTTTGTCATCTCCTCTATCTCCCACTTTTCTCGTAGGGCCGCGGCCATGGCGCAATTGGTAGCGCATCTGCCTCTCATTCGAGAAGTCCAATACCCGGCCGCAACAAATATCCTTACTGACAAAAATGTCACCCATCAATGGTTTGATATCGTGAACCTATGTGGGGGAGTAGTTGGAGGCTCGGTAAGGGTGTTGTGGCAGTGCTGGTATGAGAAACTACAGGAATCAATGGTTAGGTGCTCCAGCCGCTGCGATAGTTGAAAACGGCGTAAAACCCCAATAAACCAAACCAAACCCACTTTTCTCGTATTTTAAGAAAGGGCCAACGATCCTTATTGCTCATCTTTCTCTTATCTATCAACTAGAAATTAACGAATATTTATCTTTTTCCCGCAGGGCTTTTTTCGGCAACATTTTTGATTTGCAGAATACAACCAAATTTTGCTTTCATAAATTACTTTCAATATAATACAAAATTGCTTCCGTTTTGTTAGACTCGCTAATATTGATGAAATTCATATGAAAAGTAATATTTATTTGTGAATTTTGAAGACAAACATCATAACTAATGTACATCTGACTCACCCAAACCTGCTATGTACCAGGTTTGGCTGAGCCCGGGTTTTTAACTGTGAATTGAACTCAGCTCACAAGTGTGCAAGTCAACACAAGCTTGGATAAGAAATAGCTATGGCTTAGCGAAACCCATGGCTCAGCAAGTGAGTTGTCCCGTTACCCTGTATAATCCCGACTTAAGCTAGGCTTATACGCAGTATGCAAGCGGGCATTAGACTATCAAGTTATATGAAATGAATGAAATTTTATTTACGGAGTTCATGCAGGTATGAAAAAGAAAATGTGACCCCACTTTTGTATGAACCGCTTCGTGGATTCATACAGTGTGATTAGATTTTCTTTTTTATACCAGCATGAAAAAAATTCCCTTCTCAGCGTATTGTGTGTGTACGCTTACCATTTTGAATCAGATGTGTACGCTTCCCATTTCGTTATTTTACTGATCACATCATAATTAACGCTTTTCTGACCAAAACCCTTGGATTTTTAAAGAACATATTAACTTGACGGTACGTGCGTACACAATTCATTCGTGTAAATGGGCTGGTAAAGCTAAAACTGGACAATTAGGACTATAAATGTGAACGCTTCCCGCGTTCGGTTTGCACTAAAAAAAACTTTGGCTCGAATGTTTGAAGAAACCACTGGATTTCGGGCAGAGTGAGTTAGAGCCGGGAATAGCCCACTCAAAGGCGCGTTACGTGCACTTTATCTCTTCAAAATCCGTAGAGTATAAGCTGAGAAATTAAACAAAACATACCTTGAAGCGGGCGATTTTTCCGTGTGTACGCTTCCAAAAAGTCACGTGGGTTACCCACCGTGATTTCGTGAACAACGAAAGCTATATTTTCACGAGTGGCTTCGCCACTCGTGAAAATAAATCTTTTGTTGTTCACTCAATGAAATATAAATCGATCTAACACTGAAACAAACGATTATCCTCTATACAATTAGTTCACAACTAAAAGGTTATGAATCCATTCCGGATACTTTATTAACAGCGCTCGTGTGTCGTCAAAGCGATATCAAATCTTTAAAAATTATGAGCAACTTTTAACTGTACAAGTTACTATTAAGGTTTACGAACTGAGAATGAAAACACCTCTTTCTAGCTATATGAAATGCGTCAAATTACACACACTTGTAAATACAATTCACATAAGTTGATTCATCGTGGCTGATTTCAAGATTATGCTTCAAGAAGAAAATAATTTGCAAATATTATTCTACTCTATATTCATATTCAAGGGAGGTAATTTTGAACATTTTTGTCCAATATTTCCATAAGTATGCATTAATTCAAAAATCTAAGCCATACAAAATGCTTATGTTTGTATTTGAAATGGAAATGTAACTCAGTTTAGGAATTACTGGTACTTTTCAAATTTCGCCTCTGGCTCTGCCTTTCATTCTCAGTTCGTTAACATTAATGGCGATGAAAAGTATGTGTCAATGACATCACTTGATGAAACTTAAGTATGGCAATTTATATACCAAGTGTTTGTATTGACTACTATCTTAATACTAAATGTAAATAAAACTTTTGGCATTTAAAATTCACACATTACAGCGAAACTGAAATCAATCAGATGAAGATGTTTATTGCAAGTCTAAAAGAGCACCGAAATGATGGGAAATTCACAAAAATCAAGGTAAAAGGCGAAAAACAGTGGCAAGACGATATGCAAAGCCTTATAAATGACCTACAAAAGCTTGTGAATGGGGCGAACGGGTGAGTTGTATATTTGATTTATACATGACTCAACTGTTATGTTAGATTTGATTTACACACGGTACGAAAACTCAAGAGACAGAGCCAATAGGTCTGCGATACAAATCCTCTTGGTCGCTTCCGCAATGTTTGGCTCTATCTCTGGGATCACGATTTTTTGGCAAAACAGACGAATGTTCATCTTTGTTGATCGAATATTTTCTTTTTGTGGTTAAAAGCGAAAAAAGGAATGTTATATTCCATTTATCTGCCTATTCTAATTCTGTTGGTTTCAAAATCGGCAGTGATTTCACATTCTCATTGTCGTCGTGAGTTAACCCAGTGTAACTTTTCTTGTCTTCATCATGCATTTATATACTTCAAACGGTAAACAACCAATTGCCACCGGACAAACTTGTTTTGTACTAATTGAGGCTACTCTTGATTAGATAACCCTTTCCCATGTCACCAAACCTAAGAAAAAATGGCAAGAATAAGGTATGAGCAATTTTTATCATTGGCTCTGTCTCCCTCGACTGGCCCTGTTTAGAACTCTTTGCTTGTTTTTAACGGAGACAGACCCAGCTGACAAAGACAGGGTCACAGATAAAAATGGCTCATATTTTATTTGTCTGTTAATCCAGAGTTTATGGACTGCAGTACTGGCTTTGTCAATATGTATCTTTCAATGATGTATCATTTTTCTACTAAAGGGCAATGTAAAAGGGTCAGTTAGTGGCCAAGATTGGGTTCTCTTTATTCTGATTATTGAATACCATTATCACGTGGTTACGTCACCTACAATTGTAATTTAGATTGTGGGGTTAAGGGACTGGTTAAAAATCTTAAGGGGTATTTCAGAATTGAGTTACAATTTATAATTAACAAACTAATTGTTTTAATGTATAATAATATTTAGATCATTTCTCGGCTAAAATACAGTTGATGTCGTTTATATACAGTAAAACAATAAGTCAAATATGTCGTTTGTTTATACTTTATGAAAATTCATTATTCACGTTGTAATTTTACTTATTTTCAAAGCAAGTTCTATGATAAGATTAAACAAGAAGTCGGGAAGCTACAACAATATGTCGAATCAAAAGCCTTTGATTCAGCGGCAGAAAAATGGTACACAAAGCTAAAAGAGAAGGACACAGTCATGAGATCACTTGGGTGCATTGCTGAGCAGAATGCTGTATGGTATGATTTTTGCCATTATAACTGCCTTATTACCTGTGTAAATTTAATATTTTGAGAGAGAATTTTTCGTCGTTGAAAAAAACACCTTTTAGAAATACATCTTTGTAACAATCTTTGTAACAAAATCAATGCTAGAAGTATTTTTGCATTTACTAGATATAAAACACGGTCATCACGTGACTCATAATTTCAGAATATCATCAATAGTTTTGTTAGTACTTGACTAATTTGTATTCGATTTGAAGCAAAGAAGGTGTGAAAATACAAGGAGTGAACTGGACGTGGTGTTTTTTTGTGTTTGTGTTGTCAAAATTTTGGTTAATCTGCAATAACTTTTTAATCAGTTGATTTTTCAAAAATCCACCTCCCCTATCTAATGCGTGACGTCTGTCAACCTTCTCTGCTTCAAACCGAATTAAGATTAGTCCCCAAAATTGCCGAAGATTTTCTGAAATTGTTGCATTACGTGATTATCCCTCGTGAAGCATAAGACTAGTAAACAAATTGGTTAGTTGTTTTCCTCCCAAATACCGCTGAACTGAATATAGGTATGAGTGAATGTGAGACTTAGCCGGCGAGCAATGAAAAATGACAAAAAAGATGCACACTTGTTGTAGGACTGCATGAAACATGCCACGTATTACATGTTCATTGTTACTTTGTATGGCTTTGTACATGTATTACCTTTGGCCTAGTAAACTGAATATTGAACAAACAGATACTTTTTCTTATTTTGGACGGTACCAATTAATCTGTAAACCTCATTTGACTGCAATTATTTAGTGTGTATCGTGTAATTTCTGGTAAAATAGCTTTATGCGAGAAATAAAGAAACGAAATCAAACATTTTAGAGAATCATGTCAATAATGAGTACTATTTAGGCTAGTGGACGAAGTTTGCATTGGGCTTTAATTCTTATCATTGTTTTCTCAACTAATACTTTGTTATTCCAAATATAGTTACTATCCTAAGATAATTGTTAGAATAATTGAAGCCAACCCTCTTGACAACTATTATCCATATGCTTCAATATTTAGTTTCTGTTTTCTTTTGTAAACTGCTTAAGTAATTTCAGAATGGAAAATATTTAGATAGATTGATATTGTTAAAATAATGTTGCCCAGTCTTTCTGGTAAACGAAATTTACTTTACTTTTATTTGAATGTACAATGTACTCTTAATGTGTCATTGAAATCAATTTTCAATAATGGAGGAGACTCAAATCTTATACCCGTACATTAAAACATTCATGTGAACATTTTCAGAGGAAAAGTTAAGTACAACATAAATTTAATAATCTTAGGACATCCCTTGAAAAACAGCTGAACAGGTTATTGTCCATCCACATTAACCCGGGACAACGTAATTTTCATGTGCAAAGTCCGTTAGCTCAGCGTCTTAACAAAACAATGTCGAAGCGGGGTCATTACATATGCAGATGTCCCGGGTTAATCTTGCTAGACTATACACGGTGATATTAAATCTGGACATGTAAATACAGATCGCTCTGGAAAAGAAAAAGAAACATATGTGGTGTCTTCTGTAAGACAAAGGTATGGCCAACTGGAACTTTGTATACCGGTATGAGTATTACCGAGAGATTCATACTTACAAGAAAGGATCGATTCATATTTTGAGACACAAGTTTTTCTTACATACAAAATGGTTGTTTTATTTTGAGTTTAACTCTAACGTTTTTTATTCGTCATGTCACAAGTATATATAATTGTGTGTAGTATTAGGGGTGGTTTATTGATTGGGTGATGTCTAACGCCTCTCTTATGTTCAACATCTCAGTCATATTGTGACTGCTTGATCTCCTAACCCCAGATTTCTGTCGTTAATCCCGCTTGTGATAACACAACATTCTTCAGCTGTTCTTCCACATACGTTTTACGATCATCAATTCTATTGGTGGCAGCCAAATGTCAGAAGGGATATTTACCTCCGCCGGAGATCGAACCCAGAATCTCATATTTGAGCGTCCTACGCGTTACCATATTCTCTAGTACCACAGCCCTTCAGGTTATGGATAAGTGTCTAGACAATATTTCAGACATACATAATATATATTCTTTTTTGTAATCGATCGACTGTGGTATTACATTGATATTTAAGTTTACCTGATAGTGCCAAAACACATTACGGTATATTTTCTTAGAAAATATTACAAATGTCCTTCTATGTATTTATTACTATTCGCTCACTATACATATATCATCTGTATATTTGTATCTTATTGTTGGATTTTATCACTTTACTACCATAAGGTTATCCGAATCAAGCAAAACGACAAAGGAAATCACGAATAGAATATCGACGTTGAAAAGAAAGCTTATACCAGGTGAGAAAACTGTGTCAGACGAAGAAGTCGACGAACAATGGAAGTCTGATTTAGAAGCAATCGAAAAGAAAGCAACAAGTATGGAAAAGGAACCAAAAGAGTAAGTACATCGGCATGATTATTTTTTTTTCTGTAAACTTCATACTTCAAAAAAAGATAACTTTGATTAGAACTACCGAATTTACTTATCTCTTTTTTCTAGACACTTTCGAATTGTCGGTAAGGCAAAAATTTTACCATGTCCATACGATAACGTTAAACTATAAGATTCGTTTTTGTGTGAGAGCATATTTCCATTTTCGTCGTGTCTTTAAGGAAGAATGTCTCGTGTTTATAAGTAAGAAAGTGCCGTGTATTAATGGAAGAATATGCCTTGTCTTTAAAGAAGAATGTCTTTTTTACCTCGGATGGATTATTTTCATTTTTACAGTACTGTGTTCCGTTTTAACCAGAGACCTTACGTACGTTTTTCGTAGATTTGGACGCAAGTGTGCTTTACAGAACACATTTTCAGCTAGGATAATTTTAAGTTTGACTCGTCAATGCCAGAAAACTTATCAAAACGCTGTTTCAGCTTTGGATGTATTTTCGGGTTTGGGTATAATATCCCTTCAACGACTTCATGTGACTAAATCATAACAGTTGGTAATTCATATAAACAACTGTATTTAAAGCATCCATGCTTATAAAGATGTAAAGTATTATACTATATCTCAATGGTAGAAATACACGAGGCTCAAATTGTTTGATACAATGTACCACCTTGTGAGTGCTGTTATTTAATTGATCACGCACAGCGGGCATAAATTATGTCGAACTGATATCTCACTCGTTTTATTCTCAAGTAGGACGAATTTTATACGCAAAAGTCTGAGTCCGAAACAGAGTTTTACCATTTGGTGGGTCCCGATTTACTTTAACATCAAAACAATGGATTTATTTTCTTAGTGCTTACACAACGTAATTCTCAGTCATAACTTACCCAATATCTATAAATGTATGCGATAATCTAGATCAATTTGACTGCACAGATACATGTATGTTTGTATTTCAAAATATCATCTCATAGCAATACAGTAACAAAATTTATAAACTTGTATTAATAAATCGACATAAAATGACGTATTTTCACTCATTTTTTTTATTTTCTGAAGACATGTGAAATCTACATGTTCCATATGTTGTATTGCATAAGAAAGCGTTGTTAGAGCCTCCTTATTGTATGCAAAACATCATGTTTTCAGTACTACATATACCAAAATAAAAGTCGAAATTATGCAGTTGAAAAGGGAAATGAATTCAACGTCGGGGACAGAGTCTTCTGAAACGAACGACAATGAAGTTCTTAAGGCTATAGCTGAAATGAAGGATCAAATATCAAAATGGTATGAAGTATCTTTCAATTATGTTAATATCTCGACGAAGTTCGAGGAGGGAGTTATACTGGGATCAGCATGTCGGGCAGTTGGTCTGTCCAAATTACTTCATCCAGGATTTTAGCAGAAATGTCCATTATGACCCATAGATTTTTAAGACGCAAATGTCATGAACATTTGATCAAGAATATTGGGTGTTTGCCTATGACTTTTTAAAAAAAAACTAGAATGCTTGTCCGTGCAACTTCTACAGTCTCGGTCCGATTAGCTTCATACTAACGCTATACTTGGTAGAGGTTACAGAAGGGCATGTAGTAGATTTGGTGTTTCATTTGCTTTAGTGCTAGCTTTCTACTTAGAACAGGCACAACCGCTTAGTTATAGATATCCATGTATCTGTACTAAAAAGCAAATGTGGGTGGTAAGATATATTTAGCTAAATGCGCTAGTTAGTTTTCAAATATAAGTCTCTTTAAGTGAAAAATTGTATTTTAAAATTTAAATTTGCCGATCATTTTAATGAGTCTTCCAAAGGTTTATGCATTCATTTACGATAAAGCCAAAAGAGTTAAGGACAATATACATGTAACCGGAACTTGCTATATAATTTTCTACGTGTATCTGCTAACTTTTGACAAAGTCTCTGTCATAATTTCGTGTCAGTTCAATGTTGTGCTTGTACATTATATTACCATTTGGCCCATATGAAAATACTTTAAATTGTAGTATTTAAGACCAAATTATATTTTCGTTGCAGGTAATAGAGTTATTAAACTTTCTTTCTTCCGACAGAACTTATATTATGATGAAAACAAAGGTTGTTTAACTTAGAAAAGTAAAGAATAATAATAATGGCTACGTTGTAAAATAATTTTGTTACGTTATTCCATTCATCATTAGATACAAAACACTTCGTGCAACTTCGGGCTTCAGCCACGGATGACGCATGGACATTGATCAGGGTATATCGATTTTCAATTCCGGTTGACATTATAAGTTTCCGCTGTCACAGTTGACATCCGAAAGTTGACAAAATTATACCGATTTTAAATGATGATACCATCGTCAATTTTGGTTGCCGCGGATCATGCCCAAAATTGCATTAAGTGTTCTAATGATGGATGGAATACCTTAAATTGCGGTTTACACTTAAGGAAACGTCAAGAGAGAGACTTAGAATCATTAAGAGCGATGTTAGAAACCGGTAACTTGGAGGCAGTTAAGTCAACAGACAAACGAAAAGAAGAAATGAAAAGCCTAAGTGTTCAAGAAATCTATAGCAGGTATGTCTCGGGAAAACTTATCATTATATATCTACAAAATCCAAAAATACTATGGAAACAGTATTCTGTGTAAATCTATATTTAAAAATTGAGAAAAAAAATTCGTAAATCTTGCTTCATCTTGCATTTTTATGAATACCACAAAAATGTTATGTTTTGTCCCGTAAAACTTAAGACTGAATGTTTTAATCATGGTTTGGAAAATGTTAAAGCAAAGTAGTTCCTTTAGTCGTTTGCCCTCTCACCACATGCAATACGACACTCTTTGAATCTTCGAACTCTTCAATGCTTGACGGTCGACCTCAAGCTTAATATCGCTGCTTTTCAACGATAACAATGTAACTGCAGCTTAAAATAAGCCACAGTTGCGAGGTTTTCGTTGAAAAGCAACGATATACGAGCACTGTTTGATCGGATTAAATTACACATCATTTTGCCTTGCTCCAGCCTTGTACAAAAAAAAGTGCGCTTTTATCCTACATGTGATCCGCGCTAAATGCAAAGAAGCGAACCTTGGTAATTTAAGTCGGGTGGAAGTATGTGGATGATAGTGTTTCGCAATTTCGTTTACCAAATTTTACATACTTAAGCTCTGTTCCGAACGTTAAATTTCTTTATTGTTACAAATTAAATGTGGTTAAAATCATAAGTGGTATCTAATACAACCTGAAAGTTATAGAATCAAAGCATTTATTCTTTTGTATAAAGGTTTTCCCAAATGTTCTCCGATGCGGATGTAAAATTTCCTCCATTTTGTTACATGAAGATTTACAAAAAAAATAACATAGGAAAAGTCGATCAAGACAAGACATATATATACAACAAAATTACGGAATAGCAAATACGTCACCATGTACACTATTATACTTATGTTTCTCAGCTGAAATGTGTTTAACAGACGCATACAAATTGCCGCAAAATTGTACAAATTGTAGCTGCCGCGCGTTTGAACGTAGTCCGCCGTACGCAAGTCAACGATTTAAGGTGGTCCAAATATTGCTGACGTGACACGAAACAGACGTCACGAAAGTGATATGAATAGACTTTAAAGAATTTAGAAAATCATGATCTGAAGCGCCAAATAAGATGCAAATTTCTGGTCATCCGAAGCAGAAGTAAAGAACGAGTAACATTGTTGACCAAAGTTTTGTAGAATAGTGTTATGTTACCATCCTTTCGTGTTTGTGAAGGTTTATACCTTCATCCTTATTTCTTCGACAGAATTGAAACAATACACAAGGAACTAGATGACATTACAGGACAAATATCGGCACTGAGACACGAAATTCAAAAAGAAGAGAAGAGTGCAAAGAAGAATGTTGTTGATAGGAAGTGGCAGGATGATATTAATGAAATACGCCAGATGCTTAAGGACAAAGACGAACTTTTGATTGGGTGAGACATGTACAATAAAATTCCTTTTGCATTTTTTTATTGAAGATCAAATATGTACAACATCATCATCATCATCATTATCATCATCATCATCATTATTATTATTATTATTATCATCATCACCATCATCATCATCATCATCATTATTATTATTATTATTATTATTATTATTATTATTATTATTATTATTATTATTATTATTATTATTATTATTATTATTATTATTATTATTATTATTATTATTATTATTATTATTATTATTATTATTATTATTATATAAAGTTGCCTTCAATGCTTAAGTTAATTCCTCATGTAGGACCGGGTCCAACCAATGGTCCTTAGGCGCTATAGGGGTGATGTTTCTGTATGGATAATACCCTCCTTAGTATATGAACCGTTCCTAGGAGAGATATTTTTTGGATCTCTGTTATATTTGTATTGCCTAGGATTCTATTGGTATGTTTTTCAAGATCTTTCTTAATCAGTCCAGGTGCTCCGATGACAACATGCACTGTGTAGGTTTTCATTCCCCACATTTTAGAAATCTCAATCTCTAGATATTTGTACTTTGAAAGCTTCTCACACCTTTTTAATGGCATGTTTCTTTCTGATGGAATGGTCATATCAATAAGAAGGTATGTAGGCCTACTCTTTTCTTGTCTTTGATGACTGTATCAGGTCTGATGGCTGTTATTTCTTTATCGGTTTGGATGGGCATATCCCATAGGATGGTGACATCCTCATTTTCTGTGGCTGTCTTTGGCTGATATTGGGACCATTTTTCATCTGTCTTTAGATTGAATTATTCTTATTATTATTATTATTATTATTATTATTATTATTATTATTATTATTATTATTATTATTATTATTATTATTATTATCATTATTATTATTATTATTATCATTGCAGAATGCAAAACTCAATTCAATTAGCTGATGTTTTGGATGAGCTGAGGGTTATCGAAGAGAGACTCATTTTGACGTACAAAACAGATGATATGAAAATGCAACATCAAAACAAGGAAAATGTCACAAAATCAAGACCTCCAAGTAACACCAAAGAAATAATGAGAGAAAGCTTAACAGTGCTGGTAGATAGAGTTGACAATATGATGAATTATTTTGCCCAAAGAACGAAGAGGTATTTTTTATTTCTAAAGGATTCCATACAAACATTTAACCCGACTTTCGTAATAAGATGGGAGCAACTAGTTTAGATCATTTGTCTGTGTTGCTTTATAATTGGTGCACAAAAAAAGTTCCAATCTTTTAATCCAATTTTATATGCTATTTCATTCTCTGTTCGATGTATTCCTTTCAGAAACTAAAATATAGTCAAACCGAGAGATTTGCGCTTTTTCTACCAGCAAGGGTTTGTGCTCTAGATTAGAGCCAATAATGGACAGGTCACAGGATGGATTCCCAGCCGCGGAGCGAGGACAATATAATAATAAACTTACATGGCTGAAATATTGTTGAGGGGTGTTAAATTAAAAAAGAAATGAAAAGAAAAATGCTTTGAAATTTTACCAAGCAATAAATGTTAATGTTTTGACCGTCAAGGGTGGATCCAGGATTTTTTCCAAGAGGGGGGTCTAGCCAGAAAGATGGCTTTAAATTTGTGAATTATGTATTAATGTTAAATACTGTACTAACGTGTATAGTCAAAATTCGATTTTCGGCCTATTCAAGGCGAGGTCCGGACCCCCGACCCACTTCTAGATCCGCCCTTGACTGTCTTACAGAGAGTGTTTCAAAAATCATTTCAATAGGCAAAATAATTTTAAAAATACTTTTAATCAGTATTTTCTCCTTTTGCCTCAAGGTTTTCTTTACTATATTTCTATATTTTTCAAGCCCAATTGCCGGGGGGTCCAAGCCAAATTACCGGGGGGTCCACGCCCAAATGATGTCTTAAATGTGTTAAATTATCCCCCTTCCATATATATAACGTTATATTGACGCTTTAATTGTATAGTCAACATTGAATTTTCGGCTGATTCCAGGGGTTGGGGGGTCCGGACATCCCGACCCCCCTCTAGATCCGCACACACACAAATCCTACTTTCAAGATGCCCATTCTTTTGTCTGCAAGAGCTTCCAAATTGAATCAGGTGCCGTTTAGGAAAGGGTTAAGCCGCTGTAAAACTTGAAAAGTCTAAATAATTTGTCGTTTGGGAATTGGGCTTTAAGAGCAATGTTTTTATTATCAAATTAATATACCATAATGAATTATCTATCTACATAAACCTTTCGGTACTGAGATTATCATCTTTACACTGAAAATGGCATGTTTCGTACATTTTTTGTTGGGGAAGGGGGGTTAACGTGAAAATGACAGTTGAGCCTGGCGGCTAGGTCCTCAAAAGATCCGTGGATACTACTTTTTCGGAGGGTCAAAAATGACTTAAAAGCCGGTAAAGACAATAATTGGAAGTCAGTCAATGATATCCCGTCGAGATTAAACGGAGTGTGATTCCTCTTAAACTTCTTCTTTCCTCCGTGCGTTTCCATTGCACGTTGGATGCTTTGCTCTAATTTGGGTCAGAGCCTCGATCTGGCATAAAAAAGTGTTACTATTTTAGTAACAAATTGGAACTGTGTCTGGGTGTATATGCGTGATGTCAATTATTATACTATTGATAACTTGATCTTGTTTTGACTAAATAGTTCAAAGTAAGTGTAAGCGATAAATGATTTATTAATTCCGTTTGCACTTCGTGACTGTCTTGTTATGTGTTTAATATACAAACTGAGCTTTTATGGCGCTTTTATGTGTTACAGGCTTCTCGAAGAAAATAGTGAATTGGCACAACAAAGCAGCAATATGAAGGCAGATATTCTTGCAATCAAAAACGATTCGGATAAGCTTAAGAACGACAAAGCTGAACTTATTTTAAGGTAAGAAAATATTAAGTATCTTTATCTTGTTTTTTCTTCATGGTTTAAATATTTTTCTTCTAACCTTTCATCCATCCATTGTCCTTAAATACCATAACAACTGAAAAATCTGGTACAAACTTTCATTGGCTCAAATTCACATTACTTTTTTGACAAATAACATAGACTATTTGATCACCATCGGTGTCAACCTGCATTGGATAATGGTGAGTTACGCGTACAATACTTTGATGGCATCACGATAGTCAATTTTAAGGCCACAACTACAGAGGTTAAATCAGTTGAGTTTAAAGAGCAATAATCTCTGTGCAGAGGGTAATGTGTAGTCAGTCGTGCAGTCTGTTCAAGACAAATGGTGTTTCCTTTAAGTTTAGCTGCTTTATTACATATGTAACATTTTCGAATCAATTGAACAGGCCTGTAATTCACACGTCTGGTCAGACACATGGCGTAATGATAAACAAGTGTTGTCCTCTGTTCTAAAGGACCACGAACCGACAGTTGTCCCGAAATTTAATGTTTGATTCATTGTCGAAATCTAAGACACAAGGCGGCTAGTTGTTTTTAAGACTCAGATTGGATAGGAGGATTCTAGGTTAGAATATCGTAATTCTACACTTTAGGATCGTTTTATACTTTCGCGGGAGTCTTATTCAAGTTTTTCCAGTAAAAACATGTTTACATGTTGGTCCGCTTCAAAGTCTTAAGCAATTTGGAGGAAACTATTTTTGATACAATAAAGGACGGGCATTCCTTCGACATATAACGCACTTTATGACACAAAGCAGACTGGAAAATTTCAGAAAAAATCTTACCATCTGACTTAGGTTTTGTTAGGAAAATTACTCTAAAATGAGTATGAATCATACCCTAAAACTGAAGACTAGCATAAGAACACAGTCAATAAAGTAGATCTAATAAAAAATATATTTTCGCACATTTCGTATACCCCAATGGGCTCAAGTCAGCAACAATAACGGGGGGGGGGGGGGGGGGGCGTTCATTAAATAATGAAAATATGCTATCAGCTCATTGTTAAGAATGTGTAATTATATAGTTAATGTTTAATATGCAAGTAACAAGTACGTGAATTTTTTTCAAAGTAACAAGAACCATGCATGACAACCGTTGCCATGGCAACACTGTCACAAAGTTGCAGAGGTTTCCACTCTGAAATTCCAGCGATTTCCATCGATTTTTCCTCTCAAAAACCAAGAAAACAAAATGGAATCATTCTGACCTTGTACTGGTTAATTTTGTGTCTCAGGTACAAACATGAAATAGCAGTAAAAGTCATTTTGCTCTCTAAAACTTAGAAAAAATATCGTATCTGGAAAATCTTGACGTTTTCCCCTGATCCAAAGTTTGGGGGTCAATAATGTGACGTCATCACACTTTAAATAAAAGAAATTTAATGTTGGGGCATAGCATAATCAATCACAAGTTCCCTGCACGTTTCAAATCAATGTTTGAAATTAGCATAGTGCATATCACAGAGAAATATATGGTTAAAAAGCGTGTTAACACCTCCATTCACATCATTGTATTTACCTAATTCCATTGATCACAATGCCGAAGATTTCAGTATTGCCAC
Organism: Fragum sueziense; assembly: GCA_963680895.1. Lineage (NCBI taxonomy): Eukaryota > Metazoa > Mollusca > Bivalvia > Cardiida > Cardiidae > Fragum > Fragum sueziense. Next base: position 56,132,276 of record OY804596.1, read on the forward strand.
ATACAAGAACCTTATATGTAGTTTTGAAGTAAAAACATAACACCATCAGACAATAACGCTGAATAAACATTTTCTGTACACACATTCTAAATAAATACCATGATGCAAGTCTGTTTTAGCGACAATAACGTGAAAAAACGTCAGACGTCATACCCACTGAGAATGTGACGCCATGCGTTTCCATAGTAACACACGGAATGTTCAGTCTGGATTTTCACAATGAAAGCTTAAAAGCAGCTCTTTGCAAATGTATAAGTATTTCTTTATTATGTTGCGTATGAAAAGACTGGCAGATATGTTTTCATTATTTAATGAACGCCCCTCGTACAAACATGCATAAGAAATGAATAGGGAAAACGACGATACCACTGATGACTTTATCATACATGTATTACTATCCTTTTGGTTATGGCGATTTTAATATGTTCGACTATGAGCTTATATATTTCTTACAAGAGAATTGTACCATTTGAAAACATAATAATTGTTAACTTGATGACATTTCATTTTAAGGCTTTCGAATATAGCTGGAACAAAACTAACCGAAAATAATGCCAACATCGCCGATCTTAGTGACCCAAACAGACCGACGAAACTGGCTGAACAATACATGGAAATATATGACAATGAGTGGACAAATGCTTATGAAGCCTTGGAGAAGGGAAGTAAAATGAAAGAACAACAGATTTGCTTGGAATTACTGAAAATTCTCCTGGTAAGAAACATTGAATCATTATAACATTTGTTTGCGACTAAATATGCAGGGCATAGCATGCTCTCCGAGATGGTTCACTCAATGTTTACCATTTATCATTTACGACCTCTCGTTTATCTAGTAGAGGTTACGCTCGAGAAAATGAAATTAAATGGAGTTAGAATAAATTGCAATCATTTAATCTTGATGATTGCTTGTTGCTAAATCTAATGATTTTTAAGTCTGTTAATAGAATCATTCATCAGATGCTAACATGTTTTCTTGTACATGTATCAACTCGTTCGAATGTATCTACGATGAGTACTGTGCTATTTTCATAACTATTCAAGAATACATGCCAGCGTTTCTGCCTATTAAAGTTAGCACATGTTGTTTCAGAATGCCGAGTCAGAATGTAGAGAGATGGCAAAGAACCAGTATGAACAACTCTGCTCTTGTTGTACAAGTCCAGCAGGACCCGGGGTAATAAATTATTCATTTTTATAATACCCCGCCGAAGGTGGACAAATATTGGCATAATCTTTTCCATCTGTCTATCTGTCTGCCCGCTTGACGTTCGTACGTATGTTTTACGGCAGATAATTATGGTTTGAAGTAGGGAAGGCGGAAATATGTCACGTATTTCCTCACTGTGCATGTGCGTTGTCTGATCAAGATCCATCTTGTTATCATTTAGATATCTTATTCATGACCTGTACTAAGTTTAAGAAGGTATAAGGAAAATCGTACTGGTGAAACTCCAAGGTAACGATCACAATGATGATGATGATGATGATGATGATGATGATGATGATGATGATGATGATGATGATGATGATGATGATGATGATGATGATGATGATGATGATGATGATGATGATGATGATGATGATGATGATGATGATGATCTGTCTTCTAAGTAAAACAAGTACCTGGTGCTCAAATTTGATGTATGGTAACTTGTGAGAGAAATTCCAGAAATCCATGGTTAGATGCTCAAGTCAGTGCGAAATAACCGAATAAATGTTTAAATGTGCCTTTAAGCCCAGTTCATTCGAGATTAATTTATCAAACACGTTCTCATAAAACACCGTGGCTCGAAAAGATAACATCGAAAACATGCTGTAGCGTTGTACCAAAACAACCGCACAATACTTTTCACTGACATGACAACGAAAACTGTCATTTACAGCCTTTATTTGAACGTTGGTATTATGACTTTCTTATTAACATGCAATGTAAATTGATAAACATATCCAATGATACCCTACCATTTTGTTCTGGCAATTAATATCAACCCACAGGATTTCAATATGCGCTTTGTGCATTTGCTAACCGTTTACACACCGTTCATCCAGATACAAAAAAAAACACAGACTCGTCTGCCAAAAGCGGATGTGAAAAACAACACGTACGTGGGAATACACAAGGTAAGAAAACATCAATATATAGCCTTTTAATTACTGCTATATAAAAAGTTTTTGTGCAGAGCTGATGCAAAATGGTTTATCTTGAGTGTGCTGCAGTTTCATAACAAAAGATTTGAGTAAACTATAGATACAAGCGATTTTAAATCGTAAATCACTATTTTCTCGCCTACTTCCCGTTTTGTTTTATATTTGTAGAAATTATTTAACTGGTTTCGAGCAAATATCTCTTCAAAATAAGTTTTCGACATCTATGGAATAAATCTATACCATTCATCAAACTGAAAAAATGGGTGTCTAAAGCCATGTTTAAAAATTAGCTTAGTTTGCTTCAAGGTACAACTTACCACGGATGTTGATACCACACAACAATAGAGAATTTGCACCGTGGTATGTTGCACCATAGCAACTGACAGTACCCAACTTCAAAAATTCTTGTTCTTTTTCTATACTTTTTTATGGGTTCTTGTAAAGAAAACGCTTGAAGCGATCCCCTATCCTCAAACATCAATTTGACAATAATCATGTGCTTTAATAATGATATACAGACATTCTTACCAAGATTTTTCTCTTTTCGTGCATCAAAGTCAGAATCAGTGGCATATATTTGTCTTACTAACAGATTCTATGAGACAGGAGTTTAGGTAGACATTGGCAAAGTTATGTACGTTTTCATTGTATGTCACACAAAAATCAACTCAGCCGATATTCGTTTTAATTAAAGATAATAAATACTCACTCTTTTTTCCTGTCGTTCAAAATAAAATTGATTACATCCGCGTTTGGAGGACCAATCCGTGTTTTTTGTTTCTGGATTAACGGTGTGGTTTATATCATTTGGAAAAATGATTTTTTCGTGCGTTTTATGATTCATATCTACATACCTTAGAAATGTCCATTTGAGTGCATCCTTTAAAAGTAAGACGGAAGTACAGAAGTATAACAAAATGCCACGTGTATTGTTTACATAAATCTGGATGTGCCTTGAAAAATCTGTACCTTGTTACAGCGAAAAGAGTCTCTCGCTTTGGCCGAGTTCACCACCAGTGTTATGTTGTAAACGTTTAAACTATCAGCTGATAAAAAGTCATTGACAGCCGAGTGTGATTTTACTTGGTAGTCAGGAACTTTTCATTTGCTGATTTTTTTAAAAGATCTGCCACATTCCGCAAATTCTATTTTTTCCTTAGATCGCATAGGATACGAGGGTTGATTGATAAGTAGTGAGCCTCTCATAGAAGGGGTCAAGCAAGCATATCCATTTTCAGCACCTGTATTCTCTGGCTATATAAAGGTGTGCAGCCGAAATCTGGTGTCATTTGGTCAGTTTATGTTGAAAAGGTAGCACTCTAAGGTAAACCGGGTAAGTGGCTTTTGCAAAATGGACAAGGTTGCTGAAAGAGCAGTGATTCAATATCTGTATAAAAGGGTCTTACTTCGAAGGTCATCCATGCAGATATGGTTTCAACACTAGGGGATGATGTCCCTTCGTATGCTCCAGTAAAGAGATGGGTATGGGAGTTCAAGCGTTATAGGCTGTGTCTTGAGGACGACGTCACCGTTGTTACACCACAAATGGTCAATAAAGTCCATGATATTGTTATGACTGACAGGCGGGTTACATAGAGATATATAGCAAGCAAAACTGGTATTTCACAGGAAAGAGTTCATTCCATTCTCACGGAAAATCTTGAGATGAAAAAGCTCCTTGCCCGCTGGGTACCAAGGCTTCTGGCAGTTGACCAGAAGCACGCTAGGGGCATTTTGTCAAGTGCTAATCTGGGTCTTTTAGAGGCTGACCCAGATAACTTTCTGCAGAGGTTTATGACTATGGATGAAACTTGGGTCCATCACTTCACCCCAGAGTCAAAACAACAGTCCAAACAATGGAAGCACCCTCGCCCACCCTCATCGAAAATGGTAAAGGCTGTCTCATCAGCAGGAAAGGTTATGGCTCCGGTTGTCTGGGATGCTGATGGCATCTTGATGGTAGATTATCTACGAAAGGGCCAAACAATTAATGGACAGTATTATGCATCACTTTTAAGGCAACTGTGAGAAACCATCAAGCTCAATCGCCGTGGAAAACTCAGCAAAGGTGTACTGTTCCACCAGGACAATGCCCCTGTTCATAAATCTGCCATTGCCATGGCTTCCATCAATGACTGTGGGTTTGAACTAGAAGAATACCCGCCTTATTCACCTGATCTTGCTCCATCAGACTTTCACCTGTTTCCACAGTTGAAAAGGGTTATTGCTGGTACCCACTTTCAGTCAAATGATGACGTCATTCATGCAGTGGAGTCCTTTCTGAACGATCAGGAGAAGGAGTTCTACAAAGGTTGCATGGAGGCCTTAAAACATGGCAAAAGTGTATAGACAAAGAAGGGGAATATGTTGAAAAATAAAATCGTTTGACAGCTACAATTCAAACCTTTGTATGTGAGGCTCACTACTTATCAATCAACCCTCGTATATATAAGGGACCCATGATAGGTTATCGAACATACAAACAGAGAAAAATATTTTCAAGAAATATCGAATGGCTCCGATTGGTAAACGATAGATTCTGTCCTAGAAAAATTATAATCAAATTCACTGGTGGTGAACTCGGCCAAAGCGAGGGACGTTTTTCGCTACAACAAGGTATAGATATTTTGCGTTTAAATGTGAGTTTAAAGATCAGTTTTTCGATGTGACAAAGAATATGTTCGAAAAAATAGACCGGGTTTAACGTTTTGTATTGACAAACGGTCAGTGTTGTTATAAAATCTCGTAACTACGGCTTTATCGAAGCCGTAGGTACGAGAGTTTATAACAACACCAGCGGAATACATTGTTCGCGAAAAAACGTCCCTCGCTTTGGCCGAGTTCACCGCCAGTGAAATTTATTCAGTCATTTTAAACCAAATATGTATTTAACTTCACCTACCCGCATGGTTAACTTCTGAAAATGATTATAGAAAACTGATTCTCGATTAAGGTTTACGAACTGAGGATGAAATGCAGAGCCAAAGGCGAAATTCGAAAAGTGCCAGTAATTCCTAAACTGTGTTACATTTCCATTCCAAATACAAAGATGAGCATTTTGTATGGTTTAGAACTTTGAATGAATACACAGTTTTGGAAATACGAATTTGGCAAAAATGTTCAAAATTATATCCCTTGTATATGAATATAGAGTAAACTAATATTTGTAAATTATTTTCTTCTTGAAGCATAATCTTGAAATCCGACAAGGTGAATCAACTTATGTGAAGTATATTTGCAAGTGTGAGTAATTTGATGCATTTAGTATGGTATAAAGTGGTGTTTTCATTCTCAGTTCGTAAACCTTAAAAAAAAGAAAGACTTAGTGTTAAACCTGCTAGCAGTGGTAAAATTCCATTCTTTTTTAGTTTCAGTTTATTGGGGTTTTACGCCGTTTTCAACTGCCAGGGTCATATCGCGGCGGCTGGAGCACCTACCCATTGATTCCTGTTGTTTCTCAAACCAGTACTACCACAACACCCTTACCGAGCCTCCAGCTGCTCGCCCACTTAGGTTAACGATTTCAAAATCATTGATGGGTGACAATTTTTCCCGTTCTTTTTGACATAGATAGTACTACTACGCACCACACATCTACGCAAACTCTCACTGTCCCCCGTTGCCTGGAATATCTAGCATGCATTCCTTTTAATTAACAACTGTCACTCTCTAAATAAGTGATTTCCAGGAGTACGTTTCTGTATAAAATTGACCCTGGGAAAACAATGAAATTCATATGAATAAATGTTACTTGCATGTTTGCGTACTTAATCTTCTCGAAAAATTTAACTAGTCGAAAAAAGTCCAAGGGGTGTGTAGTAGAGCTATAACGTGTGGTGGCACTGGCTGACTGCAAAATTAATCTGTGGTCCCAATTTACAAGCATTTTCATAAAATATAATCATGTGAATATCAAAGATCGCATTACAATATGTACTCACCGTCATAAAAAGTAGCTACTTTTCAAAGAACCATATTTTTTACAATTCATCTTGTATTTTTGTTTTTACACATTTACACGCATTCCCAATGACTCCTTTTTAGACATCAATGGTAAATGCTTTCAACATGCCTGGAAACTTTGGCTTGCAATGTTGGCTTAAACAGTATTTTGGAATACAAAGTTCAATTTTGTTAATGTCATTTTTTGCATAAGTTGACACTATTAAAACGCAAACAAAAGTCCCATTTCAATTTTTCAGACAATCATTCCGTTAGATTGATACAGATCTTTGGAAAAATACCACTTACAGTTTAGGATGTGTAAATATTGAACATTTTATAATAACCGAAAGTTATTGGTAGGTAAAGTAAAGGAAACTCTTTTCTTACCTAGGAACTTGCTGAAGACCAACCAGGAGCAAAAGTCCAATGAATACAGCATTTGGGAAGAAAATGGGGGCTAGTTGGATTAAGTCCGGAAACCGCCATTTTGCGAGGGTCTTTGTTGTAAGGAAAATAACTTTTAAGTCATTACGCATTTTGAACAAAAACAGTTTTATAAACACATATCCTTAACCAAATTGCCCCCTTTTCTAGCCCTATATATTAATTGCCGTGAATTTTAGTGGTGTGTACCGTATCAGTTACGGATTTCCGGGAACTACCACCAAGCTACCATAGCTAATGGGTTGATTCGATTGTTTTCGATACTTCCAGTAAATTGTTTTACTTGTCATGTTGCAATATTTTGTATTTATTTCGGATTGTTTTTTGGTAATCCTAAATGGCCGACTATTTGTCATAAGGAAGGTGGCTACTTTTCTATGACGGGGAGTCTATATTGTTTACCAAAAATTCTACTTTTTAAAGGAAACTTGTTAAAATTTCATTTATTGAAGCTCTGTGGAAAATTCAAAATATTCTTGTATTATAATTCTGATTGAAGACAAAAAAACATAAATGATCCATTCACTTATTTTAGCCGACCAAATACTTTGTACAGTAAACTACTTTGGCCACTTTCAATATGTCACCCACCCGTCTATCTGTACTTCCACCTGTTTGTACCTCCTTCCAGAATGCAGTGTTTGTACTCTAACATGCACAAACATAAGCCAAGCTTTATCGAATGTTATGGTAGGGAAACATGTATGATTGCAGGTTTTTGTGTGAGTATAAAAATGAGATCAATCGGATCGTGGTGGATTGGCTATCTACTTACATGATCTCTTATCTTCTGGTACAATTTTTTTCAATCGCAGGAGAAAGGAGAACTACACAGCATACATCTAAAGCTGATTAACGACCTGCGGAAACAGACAGCAAAGTTATCGGTATCCAGTGTACAGAAAAAGGTAATCATTATTGTCAAGGATGGATCTAGGGGTGCGGTCAGAGGTTCATGACACCCCCCCCCCCCCGGAATTGGCCGAAAACTGAATTTTGACTATATAACTTCTTATTAAAGGCCATCATTTGGGTTTTGACCCCCTGGAAAAAATCCTGGATCCGTCATTGCTTGTATATTTAAATTTAATCGGACCAATGTTTCATGGTCATCTGCTTCGCAAAATTAAAAATTTGTATTCTTGATTTACATGTAATGTGTGGTTCTGTCAAATCAGCTGTGCTATTTTAGTAAAATATCCACAATATCTAATTCATTAGTTCTGTGTATCGCTGAGCATTTACTTAGTAATTAGAGTATTTTATATAATTATTTAGAGAGTAACAATGAGAATTCACTTTCTTCTAAAGATTCTGGGGAAAGAAAAGGTATCAGAGAGTAGCGACATTAAAAAGTACCAGATGAAATGTGTAGAGGTTTGCTGGTACATGAGTCTACAGACGCCACCTGTCATTCTAGACAAGCCGCTGAAAGAAGGACAGACATTTGACAAGGATAGATACAGAGAGTTTACGAAGAAAGGGAAGCATGTCGCGTTCGTCACGTGGCCCACGCTTTTACTTCACAAAGACGGCCCTCTCCTGTGTAAAGGAGTTGCACAAGGAAAATAAAGCTCATACAGTCCAAATGTTGTATTCTTTTAGATATTTTTTTTCAATTTGAATTACTTTACTTGAAATAGTCTGTAAAGACGCAAAAAAACAAAGACTAGTTAACACATCAAAATTATTTTGATTCACTTTCTGTTTAATGTTGCCTGAAACAATCAGCATTTGGCCAAGATTCATTAAGTTTATGTAAGGGATTTCCATGCCCGAAGTAGTTATCGTGTTGTTTACTGGGTAACAAAGGTCGAAGTTGGATGTCACTTGACCACTTATTTTCGAAATTGTCTTTGCACTCTTTTTCTGAAAGCAAATTTCAACCTTTCTATACTTAATAATAATCAGTACTTGTTTTATTTAATTAAGTACACATGGCACAGGTTGCGTTTGATCTAAATTTGCGGAATTTTGATAACAAGGGGTCACTGATTTATAAGGCCGTTTCGATTTTAGGACTCAACTGGGAAGTATGTCAAATCGCATGGCTACCTTGTTTGAAAACCCAATTCACAACACAGGAACGACGACCTGGGTCAAATGTCTAGGTTAGCGAATTTTCTGCTCATGCAATCAGGCTCAGAGGGGTAACGCGTCCGTCATGTGACAGTTTTTATCCAAACCGGATGAGGATTATTTTGAGACAAACACACTGCATACATGCATTGTACAGTCATGTACAATATCCAAAGGATGGGTTGCAACAAGGGTTCAAAAATAGATTATCTTTAAATTTTGTGAATTGATAGGGTTACATAATATCTTTGTATCTTTGTAAAGTACATGTATACTCGTATATAAAACATCTGATAAGGGCTTATTTTTTTAGGTAATGTCTAACAAAGTGGGTGGGGTAAATTGACACGTGTAGCAAATTTCAACTTTGAAGTTAAATAACTTTTTCTCTATGGATCAGATCAAAATGAAAATTTCAATTTGCATGTAGTTTAGATGGGCCAAGGACAGATCATTTTGGGAATCAATAATCATGTACGTGTATATCAGTTTGTTGATGTTCTGTATTCATCCTTCTGTCAATCTCAGATTTTGCTTATTTTTGATGTACAATGTACTAACTTTATGAAACTATCTCTACAGCTTTTACTTTTGTATGAATTGTCGTGATATCTTGTAAACATGATTCTATATGATGAAGCTAAATATGTGTAAACTTTGGGTCAAATTCATATAATAGAACTAAAGTTATTTGACCTTGGCCTTCAAAGGTCATTCTAAAAAAACACTTTTTATAATTTTCAGCTATATCTTGATACAATAAAATGGGCTTGCAAAGTATATTTCAATAAATAAAGTTACAGATATAATATTCTTGCTTTTCTAAGTTTCTTCAATGCTAATTTCACAGCAGATCTTGACCTTGACATACAGAACAATAATGACTATTGAAAAGGAAATTGTATAATTGCCTCTTCTAAATTTCTTATTATTATGTGCGCAAAGGTTAGTATCAATCGTGAAATTATGAAATTATGAAACCCTATCAATTTCCAGAGTTTAAAGAAAGTCTATACTCTGAGCGGTTTTTAGCCCTTGTTGCAACCCATCCTTTGTTTGTTTTTTTTTTTGTTTTTTTTTTTTTTTTTTGTTTTTTTTTTTGTTTTTTTGTTTTTTTGTTTTTTTTTTTTTTTTTTTTTTTTTGGGGGGGGGGGGGGGGTCAAATGTTGTTGCCTTGTCTATTTTTTCTTGAAGAACTTCAATACTTTTGAAATGTATGGGACATATATAAATAGTTCACATGTGTATTTTGATAAGTTTTTTTATGAAGTGCCCAAAGTGAAGCTTACACTTTTCGAAAAATAAGTCGAACATGAAACAATTAGAAAACCTTTATAAAATGTAAAATATTAATAAGAAACAATCGTTTAAAGGTAATCGTTTCAGTCCAAAAATAAAAATAAAAAAGTTGTCGGAAATAGTAAAGTTTACCACACAATCACGTATGCTAAGGGCTATATCTACATTATGTACATATACTTTCGTGTTGTTCAGACGCTTAAATTGCCTTGTTGACAGATTATCTTGACTTTTGTGTCACATGAACTTGTATCAGTTATAAATAATTGTGAAAAATTTTGTTGCTATTGTTGTTTTTTTTTTAAGTTTTATGTTTTATATGATATTATTGATAAATGCATTATTCACGACTTTCCCATTTTGGGGTATGGCGTAGCTTTTTATACACACGAAGGGTCGTATTATGTTATGGCCCCGGTCGTCTGTCCGTCCGTCCGTCTGTCCGTCCGTTAGCAATTTCTTGTGTGTGCAACTCCTCCTACAGTTTTGATCCGAATTTAATCAAACTTGCCACAATGAATCTCCATGGTGTCTAGTTGTGCACACCCCTTACGAAATTCAGATAACTCTTTTCGTTCTTGAATTATCTGCCCTTGAATTAAAAAATACCCATTTTCTTTTGTGCGCAACTCCTCCTGCGGTGTTGATAAGAATTTGATCAAACTTGCCACAATGAATCTCCATGATGTCTAGTTGTGCACACCGCTTACGGAATTCAGATAACTCTTTTTGTTCTTGAATTATCTGCCATTGAATTTTAAGGAAAAAAGTCCATTTTCTCAAAAATGCCCATTTTCTCGTGTGCGCAACTCCTACAGTTTCAACCAGAATTTAATCAAAACTAGCCACAATGAATCTTTATGGTGTCTAGTTGTGCAAACAAAATTTTGATAACATTTCATGTTTGAATTATCTGCCCTTGAATTGAAAAAAATGGCCAATTTTACCGACAAGCCCCTCTCGGGCGTATATGCGCCGCTCTGCGAAGCTCTTGTTTATATAAATATATATTCCACCCATCATTAGATACCAAACATTTAGTGATGCTTCGGCGTCATTTTTGGAAATTGAGTTTGACGAGATATCTGGAATTATGAAAATTTAATGCGGATAATTCCGACAATTTCTATTATCACGGAAAACAGCAAACATTAGTCGAAATTGCACATATTGTTTTGTGTCTAATGAGAAAAGGAATACGTTAAGATTATTTTTTTTTAAATTTGTGTGCCCCTTTGTTTTTACAGTACATTTTATAAAGGGTCAATCATATCATGTTTTACCACATCAATATACGTTCATTTATATGTTTCACTCATGTTTTAAACGCAAGCATTTTAGCATTCTTTAAATTGCTTAAATGACTTCTGCAACCTTTATCAATTTCGAAATTGCTTAGTTCCAAGATTGCTCACGACTTATACACAAAGTCCATATTGTTCTGTTTTAGCTTCGCAATTACCTGTTGCAATTGTCGGAGAAAATTGGTCGTACTCCACACTCATTATTGAATTGGATTAAATCCTTTCCCAAACAAGTCCTGGTTTTGACGTTCCTAGAAGAAATTGCAATTGTAAACTTTGAGACAAATTTTTGATAAAGAAAATAATGATATCCACATTTTCACTGTTTGTCTCAACATCTTCGAATCTTTACCAGTCTAGAATTTTGTCGTTTGGGAAGGGGGTTTAGACAATTTGTACTAGCATAGATTCATATCGTTGTGTAACAGAGCGCACCTTGGTCATGATCCTTGTTGTTGTCACAGAGTTTCTACAGGTTATGAAGAAGCTATTAGAGAACAGCATAGATCTTGATGATTGTCTGTATGAACAAGCTGATCCGGATCCGTTTTGTTCTCAAATGTCATAAACGCCCCCTTTTCCAGTTGTTCATATCTATTTGACAATTTAAGATTATATGCTATTCTTATGAAGTTATGACTGTATTTTTTGTGTCTTTATGTACATTTACATTTTCTCTTGCTGTATTAAACAGTGGTGTTTGCCCAAATTCTAAAGTGTTAATGTCATTTTTAAAATCGTTTCCCATTTCGAAAATCATTCAAACCATCGTTGGTTTGGGGCACCCTCGAAATATATGTGTGCTTCTTTTTCAGGCAAAAATGAGCCAGGATCTGGAAAAAGGGTCCATTAAGGCTTTTGAGCTCAACATGATTCTGTTGCAACCATACGAGAGTGAAATGGGCCCAGGTCATTTTGGACCTAGGCATATAATATATCTTAACACACGTCGAATAAAGGGGTCCAATCTCATAAGCCGAAAATTAACCCTTTCCCAAACACAGCAATTCAAGGGTGGTTGAATTTGGAAGCGCCTGTAGACGACAAAATGGATATGGATAAAGATAGAATTTGCGTACAATTGAACAGAGAAAATATAGAAGTAAAAGAAGAAAATGCTGATAATCAGCATTTCCTTCTTTTGCTTTAATGTTTTCCCAAGCCTTTTTCCACGTCAAAACCATGTCTTGCTTGGAAAAGAGTTAAACTAGAAGACCTGAAGGTCTTAAATCGCTCCACATGCCTGAGATTCTTTTAATATTTAATCCAAGTGTTGATTAGATAGTGAAAAAAAGTCACAATTAGCATTTTTTCAAATTGAAAGGCATATAACTGAGGATTTATCTAAGAATCACACTAATTCAAGATCTTAAATTCGTCTAAATCATGTTTAAGTTTTGAAGTGCTTGTTCAATATTTGTAGATATACAGAAAGTAAAAACAAAGTCGAAAACAGCAATTTTGTCAAATTCTGGGCACATTAAACAGGATTTAAGATTCAGATGATGCTGAAAATTATATCCATGCAAGATCTTTTGGACGGTAAGATTATGTGAAAGTTTCATATTGATTGGGAGATATTTATGGCTGAGTAAAAATAAGGTCAAAAATGGTAATTTTGTCAATTTCAAGGGGACATAACTCATGATGTAAAATTCAGAAAATTACACACTGGCAAGAACTTATGTTCCCAAATATTGTTTCAATGTCCTGTCTTGATAGGTCAATATTATTTGTAGTTGCTAGAGTGAAAACAAAGTCAAAATAAAGCCAAAAATGACAATTTTGTCAATTTCAAGGGCACATAACACATGATATAAAATTCAGATCAAGCTGGAAATTATACCGAGACAAGATCTTATTGTCATCAACATTCTTTTAAATTTTTGTCTTGATTGGTAAATATTTGTAATTGCTAGAGTGAAACAAATAAAAATTAAGCAGAAAATGACAATTTTCTCAATTTCAAGGGCACATAAGTCATGATATAAAATTCAGATTGAGCTGAAAATTGCACTCAGTCATGATTTTATTGTCACCAACATTTTGACCAGGTTTTGTCTTGATAAGTCGATATTTGTAAGTGCTAGAGTGAAAACAAACAAAACAGCCATTTTTTAATTCAAGGGCAGATAACTCCAGACTTTCTAATTCAATCAGCATTAATTGAAGGAATCTGATAGAGGACCACCCAAGGATCATTCATGTAAAGTTTAATTGAAATCCATCCGGTAGTTTCTGAGGAGAAGATTTTTAAAGGCAGAATAACACTTAACATCTTGCAAATTTTCCGAGAACTTCATACAAAAAAATAAATATATATTATCAGAATATGGTCTATAAATTGCATATATGCCAAATCTTAGCTTTCTACCTTGTGTATTGGCTTAGATGTCGATGGATTTAAAACCCCATGATTTGTTGTCCCGGGGATAATATTTACAATAATGGAACATATGGGGTTTTAAATCCGTCGACATCCTAGCCAATACACAAGATAGAAAGCTAAGATTTGGCATAGATGCAATTTAAAGGCCATATTTTCATAATACATATTTATTTTGTACTAAGTTCTCGGAAAATTTGCATGATTTTAAGTGCCATTCCCCCTTTAAAGAAAAAAATGATGACCGGACGCACGCACGCATGACGGACACAGTGCCATGACAATAGCCCTCTGGCCTGAAGGCCAGTGGAGCTAAAAACCAAAAAATGTGGTATGAATTAGTCAGTACTCGTGTGTTATGGTGGATCGTTTCTGTACAGCAGATATCATGATACCGCTGCTTTTCAACAAAACCCTCGTAACTGTGGCTTGTTTTAAGCTGCAGTTACAAGATTATTGATGAAGCGACGATATTGACATCGAGTTTATAACGCCATTTTGGGATAACGGTTTATTTCTAGAAACTGTTAAATTATGTGAAGCTGGTCCCCAATAGAAAGTGACAAAACTGTGCATCTATACTTGCTTACATTTTGGCCAAAGATAATACGCTGCATCACAAAAGTTCTGTGCTCGCTTGGGATGCCCATATATTGTTCAATTGCCTAGAACATCTTGCCTGGGTCCCTTTAACCCTTTCTCAAACGGCAAAATTTTAATACCGTTTAAATTAAAAGCTGCTGGAGACGACAAAATTAATGTTGATGTAAGATAAATACCGCTATGTGTAGAAAATAGCCCAGAAAATATTGAGGCAAAAACATTGTCTTCTGTTGTCTCAATGTTTTCCCAAGCCTTTTGACATAGGGACATCAAAAGCAGGTCTTGTTTGGGAAAGGGTTAATTCTGGGTTCGAGGTGTGTTCCCGGAACGTCGAATCGATTTTTGTTACCTATAGGGGATTAGGTTCGATCCCGGCTTTGTCAATAGCACTTCTGAAGCTTGTCAACATTCATTTGTCTCTCGCCATTTGGGCAAAAAGTCTTCCCTGCTATACGCTCGAATTTTCCAAAGATTAATCTAATAGGGGTGTCGAAACAATAACTTGTTTTGGGAAAACGTTACAAAATATACAAAAGACCTAGTTTTGACTTCCCAAAAAGATACAGTATGAGAAATAATAAGACAAAAGAAGAAAATGCTGATAACCAGTATTTTATACTTTTGTTTCAAAAACTTCAGTGATATATTGTACACAAGTCAAATTTTATCAACCTCTAAGTTGCCGTTTGCATCAGCTTAAAATATTGCTGTTTGGAAAAGGGGACCAACTAATACCAACACATATCAAGTATATTTCAACCAAAACTTTATCTGCCACTTAGATCTAATATAACATTCAAACAGACTTTAACAAAGGTTCCACAGCATTCATAAAGCTATTCTCAAATTCCTCGTCGGAAAATCTCGACACTGATTTTCTTGCGTTCCTTCTTATAGCAAGGCGTTCTTCTTCCGAGAGATTAAAGATGGTGGTCATGGAAGATGAGAATGTGTCGACATCGGACGCCAGATAGCCCGTCAGCTGACCGTCATGCGGAACCACGATGTCCATTTTTGGTCCGCCCGAGTCGTTGGCCAATATCACCGTCCCTGCCGCCATCAACTCCACCACACCTGTAAAGCAGAATTAGCACTGACCTACATATGAAAGTGGGTAATGGCTTTTCAAAATGCAATATTTCATTAAATGTTTCATCAAACCATATGTTGTGGGTACTCATTTGAATCGTCTCGTCGAGACGATTCAAATGAGTACCCACAATATAGGGTTTGAATTTGAAATAACAAAGTTAGAATGTCTTAACCAACCATTATTTGTAGCTCTAATTGGTATGATCCTTCACTAGACAACAAAGTTTTAGACAAGTCCAACTTGAAAGCGTTGGCACGTGCGACAATTTCAAGAGAATTAAATTTTTTCATTTTTGCCCTTCTATGTAGAAAACATTGTGGTAAATGACCGAATTGTTTGTCAAAAGGAATTTCATCATTTTCCCCAATATTTTCCACTATCAGATTTCATTTTTTGAAGGTGTCAAAAAGCGTCAACATGAGAGACAAGAGCCGTCAGAGACGGACAATGCTCCCTGAATAAGGCATTGTCACAATAAATGTATGCCATGCACAGCTAACATAAAGCTAACAAATGGTAAGCCCCCTTTTTGCATGACATAATTTTTATACCCAAATTTGACATAGTTTATTGTCGAGGGCATCTGATTTACTACTCAAATATGAAATTTCATCAAATTCTGACCATTAGACAAGGAGAAATTAGAGAACAAGAGGGCCATTGGCCCTGAAGCGCTCACCTGATGTAATAAACTTTGTGTATACCAATTTTCAGGTTGATTGGACAAAAAATGTGACCTCTAGGGTGCACACAAGGTTTAACTAAGATTTGACCTCGTGACCTAGAATTGATCAAGACAATCATTCTGATCAATTTTCAGGTTGATTGGGCAAAAAATGTGGCCTCTAGAGTGCACACAAGGTTTTAAAAAGATTTTACCTCATGACCTAGTTTATGACCCCAGATGACCCAATTTCCATCTTGTCCGAGATTTCATCAAGACAATCATTCTGATCAATTTTCAGGTTGATTGGGCAAAAAATGTGGCCTCTAGAGTACACACAAGGTTTTTCTAAGATTTGACCCCATTACCTAGTTTTTGACCCCAGATGACCCAATTTCGAACTTGTCCGAGATTTTATCAAGACAATCATTCTGAGCAAATTTCAGGTTGATTGGGCAAAAAATGTGGCCTCTAGAGTGCACACAAGGTTTTTCTAAGATTTGAACCTGTGACCTAGTTTTGACCCCAGATGACCCAATTTTGAACTTGTCCGAGATTTCATCAAGACAATCATTCTGAGCAAATTTCAGGTTGATTGGGCAAAAAATGTGGCCTCTAGAGTGCACACAAGGTTTTTCTAAGATTTGACCCTGTGACCTAGTTTCTGACTCCAGACAACCCAATTTCAAACTTGTCCGAGATTTCATCAAGACAATCATTCTGAGCAAATTTCAGGTTGATTGGGCAAAAAATGTGTCCTCTAGAGTGCACACAATGTATTTCTAAGATTTGACCCTATGACCTAGTTTTTGACCCCAGATGACCCAATTTCGATCATGTCCCAGATTTTATCAAGACAATCATTTTGATAAATTTTCAGGTTCATTGGGCAAAAAATGTGGCCTCTAGAGTGCATACAAGGTTTTTCTAAAATTTGACCCCGTGACCTAGTTTTTGACGCCAGATGACCCAGTTTTGCACTTGTCCGAAAATTGATCAAGACAATCATTCTGATCAATTTTCAGGTTGATTGGGCAAAGAATGTGGCCTCTAGAGTACACACAAGGTTTTACAAAGATTTTACCTCATGACCTAGTTTATGACCCCAGATGACCCAATTTCGATATTGTCCGAGAATTGATCAAGACAATTATTCTGATTAATTTTCAGGTTGATTGGGCAAAAAATGTGGCCTCTAGAGTGCACACAAGGTTTTTCTAAGATTTGACCTTGTGACCTAGTTTTTGACCCCAGATGACCCAATTTTGAACTTGTCCGAGATTTCATCAAGACAATCATTCTGAGCAAATTTCAGGTTGATTGGGCAAAAAATGTGGCCTCTAGAGTGCACACAAGTTTTTTCTAAGATTTGACCCCGTGACCTAGTTTTTGACCCCAGATGACCCAATTTGGAACTTGTCCGAGCTTTCATCTAGACAATCATTCTGAGCAAATTTCAGGTTGATTGGGCAAAAAATGTGGCCTCTAGAGTGCACACAAGGCAAAGTTTGACGGACGACGGACACCGGACGCCGGACGACGGACGCCGGACACAGCGGTATCACAATAGCTCACCATGAGCACATTCGTGCTCAGGTGAGCTAAAAACTGTTACGTAGTGTATTTTTACCTTAAGTTCCCTTTTCCCATGACGAGACCTCAATTAAAAAAACCGGGAAAAGTACATCGGCATTATGTCATAGGGACGTAACATGGTAAGTTTCATTTGATTTGGCCCAAAGGTTATGGAGAAATCACTACAGACAGACGGACGGAATGATGGACAGACAGACAAAGCGGCAACTATATGCTCTCCCTCAGGGGAGCATAAAAATGTCAAGAACCATTCTTTTTTCTATTCCCTCAAGGTTTTCAAAAGCTTTCAATGAATTATATCAACATCACAACTTTGTTTTAAAAAGTTTAAGGGTGGAGGTTAACATCCCACTCAACAGCTAAGGTCATACAGGGTTGCCACTGGTCAGAGGAAATAAAATTCACTGACAATTCCCTGACAAAATTGGAAAATTCCCTGACATGTTTCGTCGCCGTATTTTCATGGTAACTCGCGATGTTTCCGGGCAATTTTTGAAGATGATGTTGATAATCATTAATTTTATGGCACTCCATCTTATTTTTTCAAAATTCCCTGACATTCCCTGACATTTGCCAGTATTTTCAAATTTCCCTGACAGTTCACAAAATTCCCTGACAATTCCCTGACCTTGAAAAAAATTAAATTTCCCTGACTTTTCCCTGACGAGTGGCAACCCTGTCATATAGAGACGGGAACCCTTTCCCAAACAAGACCTTTATTTTACGTCCCTAGTAGAAAAGACTTGGGAAAACATTGAGACAAAAGAAGAAAATGATGATAATCAGCAATTTGAATGCAGCTGCAGACGAATTTTTGATATAGAATAAATGATGATATAGAAACATTGTAGAATATAGTACAAAAACATTGAGGCAAAGAAGAAAATGCTGAATATCAGCATTTTCTTCTTTTGGCTCAATGTTTTCCAAAGTCATTTCTATAAGGGACATCAAAACCAGGTCTTATCTGGGAAATGTTTAACCCTTTTCTTGCAGTTTGCTTCAAGTTATTGTTGTGCTTTGGCATTCAGTATAGACTAAGATTAGCCTGCACAGACATGCAGTCTGATAATAGCCTATACTGCCTGCTTTGTATTCCATTATTGTGGCAAAAACTTAAGCTATCTTTATTGAAGTGTCTCTTATTTGAAACAAAACTTAAAGTCAGAAGGACAAGGTTTAATGCTTCTTATACCAACCAATGCCAAAGTGTTCATCCCTCATGGTATGAAGACCAATTGTTGCCTCCGACATCAAACTCTTCAGCTCATCAAACAAGATATTCAGTCTAAACTCCACATATTTCTGTACCGCCATTTTCTCCGTTAATTGTTTCAATTCCTCTACCCTCGCCGCGTCCTTACTGTCCCTACAACCACCTGCTAGGATTAATTTGTATCTCAACTTCTCGTTATCACTGAATTGTTCGAGAAACTTAGAAAAACTTTCTATCTGTAGTCTGTGGTTTTTCTCAGGACGGAATTGCGCAATAGATAGGATCGTTTGACAAGGGTTATTTCCCTTGTCAGTAAGTGGAATGTTTACAAATTCTGAAACATCACATGACGGATATACTATCACAGTTTTTAATGGCACTTTCCACAATGATTTTATATGGTTATATGTCCAAGTAGAATTCACCATCACAATATTACTTCGTTTACCAACCAACCCATATAAATATGCAAAGAATTTATAATAAATCAATTTAAAATTAGTCAGGATAGAGCTTTGAGACACAAACCCTGCATTATTGAAGTTCTCTTCCCTCTGTGAGACTCGTTGCAGCATGTCTGTACTAATAGTTGGATAGTGGATATAACAAGCAACTTTACATTTTCCCAGATATTTAAATAAAGGCACTGTAAACGCATAACCCATAGTATCTATGTAAACATCAGGCACATATGACCTCAGAGCTTCCCAACCAAGGATAAGAGATCCCAAACTTTGTCCTAACAATGTGAAAATTGGATATTTCTTTGCTTCTACCCAGTTCCTAGACTTGAGGAAGATAAATTCTACAGGTTTAGGGAGGCTGATGTTGAATCTTTGTCTTGCTTTGTTTAGTATTTCTTGTTGTGATGCATCAATGTCTCCAGTGTATACAACACAATGTGCATTTGGGTACCTGAAATAGAAATAACACATTTTTAGTCCAAATGGAAAGATTTATTCCATATTTTACCCTTTCCCAAACGACAAAATTTTCAGGGCTGTCCAAATTGAAAGATCATGCAGACGACAATTTCAGGTGAATGAAATTTATCATTTTTAGGTCTTTTTGGATGGAAAACATTATGGGAAATGAAGAAATTGCTTGTCACAAGCAATTTCTTCATTTTCCACGATGTTTCCATGGTCAATATTTTGTGGGGAGTCAACGAGTTATTGTGTGGTAATGGATTAAAGCTCTATTTAACCCTTTCCCAAAAAAGAGCTGATTTCGACATCCCTTATAATAAAGGAATATCAGAATATCAAGGCAAAAAGCAGAAAATGTTGATTATCACAATTTCTCATTTTGCCTCAATATTTCTATATTACAATGCACATAACTTCAATCCTCACCAATATCCACCATTGCTGCATGTAGCAACTTTCAAATAGTTTTTGGTGTTTGGAAAGAATTTACATCTTGTTGTTAGGCATCAACATGCCCGGTGTAATCAACACCATGTACATTTGGGTACCTCAATTAAAAGAACCGGTACATATTCTTTTACTTTATTATGAGTCAACCATAAAAAATAGACTATGCAGAAAATAGGCTTTTATAGCAGACCCTTTTCTCTTGGCCCCTCTCAGGCAGCCACTCCAATAAATAAAAATGTTCGTTTGTTGAATAAAGAACATTATTCCTTTTTCTTTATAAGAAAACTCTGATGACAAAGTATACCAGTCCTATTCTGCATGGCCCTTACAGCCACCCACAGCACTCTTTCCCCACCGCCACCACATGACAATACGGATGGGAGAACCCTATCACAATCTTCTGGCATAATGTCTGTCTGTCTATAATTTCTGGAGTATTGTAAAACATTGAGGGAAAAGGAGATATATCATACCTTTTCTGCATAGCCCTGATAGCCACCCACAGTACTCTTTCCCCACCTCCTCCAGCATTACAATATGGATGGAAGAACCCTATCACGGTCGTCTGGCATAATGTCTGCCTGCCTATAATTGCTGGAGATTTGTAAAACATTGAGGGAAAAGGAGAATATTATATCTTACCTTTTTTGTATGGCCCTTACAGCCACCCACAACACTCTTTCCCCGCCTCCGCCAGCATTACAATATGGATGGAAGAACCCTATCACAATCTTCTGGCTTTAAAGTTGCTTGGTGAACATTTCTAAGACTCTGTCCTTCTGTACAAACTATTATACAGTTAACCCAATCCCAAACATAGGCGCTTTTTGACATCCTACAAAATGAAGGCTTTGGAAAGCATTGTGGAAAATGAAGAAATTGCTTGTGACAAGCAATTTCTTCATTTTCCACTATCCTTTTCACCCAAACACCCAAAAACGTAAAATTTCAATCACCAGAAATTGTTGTCTGCAGAATCTTTGAATTTGGACAAGTATGAAATTTTGCTGTCTGGTAGTGGGAAAAGATATAGCTTACCTTTTCTGCATGGCCCTTACAGCCACCCACAGCACTCTTTTCCCACCGCCGCCAGCATTACAATATGGATGGAAGATCCCTATCACGGTCTTTTGGCATAATTTCTGCCTGTCTATAATTGCTGGAGAATTGTAAAACATTGAGGGAAAAGGAGATATATATATATATCATACCTTTTTTGCATGGCCCTTACAGCCACCCACAACACTCTCTCCCCGCCACTACTACATGACAATACGGGTGGAAGAACCCTATCATAATCTTCTGGCATAATGTCTGCCTGTCTATAATTGCTGGAGAATTGTAAAACATTGAGAGAAAAGGAGATATATATATATATCATACCTTTTTTGCATGGCCCTTACAGCCACCCACAACACTCTCTCCCCGCCACTACTACATGACAATACGGGTGGAAGAACCCTATCACAATCTTCTGGCATAATGTCTGCCTGTCTATAATTGCTGCAGAATTGTAAAACATTGGGGGAAAAGGGAGATATATATCTTACCTTTTCTGCATAGCCCTTACAGCCACCCACAGTACTCTTTCCCCACCTCCGCCAGCATTACAATATGGATGGAAGAACCCTATCACAGTCTTCTTGCTTTGTGTCTGTCCATCCGAACTTGACCTCTGACTTTGTCTCTGTTTTTGTATTTGGTACCTCAGTAGCATAAACAACACAATTAACAGGAATATGAAGATGATGCACAGAAGAATTAGTAGGGTGAACATCTCTGATAGAAAACTGAAAAGAAATAGATAAAATTTTTATATGATTGATATTATTCTAACATTTATAACTCATTCCTGAAAAACAACTTTTCTTATTGGTTCGGTCGGCACAATCCCTTCAGTCAATGAGAAATATGGTCATTCGTAAAAAGCGCACCTGCACTCATTTAGAGGAGGTGAAAGCTTCTGTCTTTTTCGTTAAAGCATTACCTACTTTCACTAGTCTTTCAGCATCAATATCTTGACAACTATGCCTGATTATTACAAATGTGTTGGTTGTTAGAGAGTTTAACCCATTACCAAACGGCACAATTTTGGACAAGACCAAATTCAAAGATGTTGCATACGACAATTTCAAGTGAATGAAATTTTACATTTTTTGGTCTTTTTACGTAGAAAACGTTGTGGGAAATGAAGAAATTGCTTGTCACAAGCAATTTCTTCATTTTCCACAATGTTTTCCAAAGCTATAATCTTGTGGGGAGTCAAAAGGAGTCAATGTGTGGTAATGGGTTAAATCACATTCTTTTCAGGGTTCTCCCCAGGAATTTTTGAAGCTGTAGTGCTACCAAGTCGCGAAACTTTGACGCTTTGCACGTTTCCAAGAATACTTCCACTGTTGCTACACAATGCCCTTGGGCATTGTCCCCTCAAATTCAGGTACATAGTTAGAAAGAAGATATGAAATCGAATAATAATTTAATAATTAATTCAATCATTTAATTCAATAATGACAATGACAACACATGCTCACTGATATATGAATGTCTCTTCAGTTAAGTTTATTTTAAAGTTAAATAAAAAAATAGTCTGAAGACTTATATTTCTAGATCAATAGGAATCTGACTACAGAATTCTGAAATCAATAAACACATGTATATCACTGTCTTTAAAAGAAAGGTCCAAATCTTGAGGAGTTGCATACAATTAAGATGATTTAATGGAGTTGGGCAGTCAACTATCATCAGTGTTACCAAACACTTAAGGGGGAATGCTCCAGTTTCCTAAAATTTTTCCCAATAATAGAATTTATTTATATTTTGTATGTTGAAATTACATGTTATTACCAATCGAACAATGAAATAAAAATGGATGGTCAGCGATCTTGTTTGAATTTTATAGGCATTCGTATCACATACCCCTACATTGAAAAAATGCACAATTTCTTGCACCTGTCCAAGATCACTAAAATGCTAATAAAATGCTGTATATCCATCGCTTAGTCCCGAAAACAGATTTAAAGTAACGTCTTACATTTAATGAGAACAGAAAACCCAAAATATGTGCTACTATACACGCATAAATGTATAAAACAGCATGCTCACGCGTTAGGTTAGATCAACGAAGCTAGAGTGTTTTATGTCAAAGTTTACATATTTTTGGAAATATTTCAAGTTCTACGTAATAGAATTTGATAAAACTCCCTCATTGTAATAAGCAACATGTCCTGGTAATAATTCAAAAAGAAAATGTATAGGTCAGCGCACTTATTAGTGAATTACAGCAATTTTTATCACCTACACATGAATGAAATGACGCAAAACAGTGGTAACTACATACACACTTACGACTGTCTTGCTCTAAATAATCGATTTCTATCTTGAGGAAATCAGTTTCGAATAATAAATACACTTTTACCGTCGAAAAGGGTAAATTGTAATGATGTGTTATATTATTGAAAATATGGTAGCGAAACATATTGGTACGAAACATTCAATTTACTACAGTAAAGACCGAGTGTTCCGAAAAACTGGAGCATTCCCCCTTAAAGTGAACACCAGTTTAAATTATTCAGAAATGAATCAAACAATGGGATGAGAAAACCATGGTCATCCAGTTTCTGATTGGTTTGAAAGTATTGTAATGTTAAGAAAACAGGTCTATTTAGCAAATCTTTCCTTCATTTTCTCACACAGTTAAATAGATCAGTGAAAAAGTTGTAGTCAACCAAATTACAACTAGTGTTACAAAATTCAAAGTATTAAAATGCCATAAGATGGAAAGCAGGGAGGGAAAGGGGAAAATATTGATTATCAAAATGTCCATATTTTCATATTTTTCAAAGTAATTTCTAATACAGACACCCGAACTTGAGCTTTAGCAGCCCACAATGATAGACATGTGCAGTGGCGAACCCCCTCTATAGCCTGATCATTTCATTTTCATTAAGAAATTTAGTGAAAATTGTCAGGACCTCAAGTTGTGTAATACTAGGAGGGAGGAGTCCCCTACTTGTATTTTGACCCCCCCCCCCTTCACAGAAATCAGGGATCCGCCACAGACATGCATGCAAATAAGTCAATAACAAAATATGAAATTTAGATGACCAAATTATCATTTTACCTATCATCGCTGTAAAAAGCACAAGAAAGGCTAGTCCTATTTATAAGCCCGACATATTTTTTTAACTTTGTCATGAATGTCAGTAAGGACAGGCTTCGTCAATCAGGCAAAGAAAATGCTGATTACCAGAAATTTCTCCCCTCAAGTTTTCTGTTTGTTTTCTTTACAATGGGCTGCGTATGTTCTGATCTTAAAATTCGTCTTTGGGAAATGGTTTAAAAACCACTCGCTAGTGACATCAGGCCCATAGAAAGCAATTTAATACTGGGGAGGGGGCTCAAACTCCAGTGCCTCAATATTAGGGGAGCTAAATCACAGGGAATTTTAGCGATTTTAATGGTGTCAATTCAATAAGAAGGAGACACCATCAAAATCGCTAAAATTCCCTGTGGGCTAAATAGGATTTTCCCTAAATTTTAAGTGTAAAATAAGGAAAATCGGCATTTTTGGCCCACTGTTATTAGTGTTAGGCGCTTAGCCAACTTAGCCACCCATACGGACCTGACTTTGAAAGAGAATGTAAACTACCAGTATCTATAACCCTGACAAAGATTTTAGAGATCAGTGTTTCATCTCTCTGATTGGACCAGTCCAATATTTAGTAGTCTAAATTGAAATAAAGTTAACAAAAAACTTTGCCAACATAATGCAAGTGTAAAATATGATTTACCTTGTCAGCATATTTTCCTTTTATTTATTTCAATGATAAATATACGAAGATTGGTGAATGTTCACTGAAGTTCATTCAGGAAAGAGTTTTCTTTGTGTAATCAATTAGAAGAAAATCTGACATACAACAACTGTGTGACGTGGAGTGACGTGGCGTGACGTCATAATGTGTCTGGAATGTAGGACAAAATCCCCTTTGTTTCAATCACACAAATTTGGGTTGTAAAATGTCTTATCTACTGGGGATTTATGATACACTTACATTTTTTAAAACCTGAGGATTGTTAATGATAAGGTAATCCGAGTCTTCTCTGATGTAAATACGCTCTTTGATATTTTGATTTTTCGCTATTTACATCAGAGAGCGTTGCTCTTTGAAAAAATCAAGAAGTTCGCAACAAATTGTTGCGCATCGTTCACCGTCCGATCTTAAACGCTATCGTTAAAACCCCTGATGATATCGATAAATGAACCATTTATTGTTATGGCTGCTGAAAAAATTACGACCAAAAAGTATTTCTAAAAGGTTAATAGGCAATGTTTTGCAACAACCCTCACCTGAGCAGCCTTTGTTTACCTTGACCTTCCATTCAAAACCAAAGGTTATACGCATCCAGCAGGCCGATTTGAAATGAAATTTTTGGTCAGGTATGACAAAAAATGATTTATTGATCTATAGCCTACAGTGTTTTACCGAGTGATTCGATATGATACACAAAAACAAAGCTTCAAGTTACTTGTAACGTTACCGAACTTTCCGCTGTTTTCAAAGAGCAACGCTCTCTGATGTAAATAGCGAAAAATCAAAATATCAAAGAGCGTATTTACATCAGAGAAGACTCGGATAAATGATAAGGAGACTTTAAAACCACTTGTGTTATAATTTTGTGTTTATCTTCGAAAATGAAGAAGGCAAAAGTAAAAGTGTGAATTTCTTAGTCAATGGATAAAAGCACTTTGAGGTAAACGATGCTCATTTCTTTGTTTTACAATTTAATTAAACCTTGGACTTGGATTCTACGGACAGAGACAGTGAAGTGGGATTTGTGAATAAATTAACATAATGTAGGAGAATTTGTATAGACTAGAACTGTAAAACTAAAAGGGATAATTCCCGTGGCTGCTTTTCAGTGTTGGTTTCGTCTAGAAAGCTTTGAGGCTTTGAAATTACCCGACTGTTTTTGTTCTAACCAATGTTGATCTAGATTCTAATTATTTATCAGAATTTACATCTAGATCTACATCTATTCAATCTAGACTTGCCATTTTCGATTTATGCCTGTTTTTTCGTCAAACCAAAATTTGTCAGTCTGCACATACAAAGTAACATGTAGGCCTATATTAATTTTTTGTAGTCATGAAATATTAAGGTCTGCCGACTCAATCACGCGTGATCCAACTTGATAGACGAAACTAATGAATGTCCAAAATTATGTCAGAAGTAGAGAAGCTACTGGAAAAAAGGATTTTTTCAGTTTTACGTTCCAGAGGTCGCAAACAAATTGTACTAGACTAATATTTAAAATGGTCATAGATCTAATTATCGACGAAATTACAAAATATCTTACATTGATTTACAGAAACATCTAGCTCAAAAATCTGCGGGTAGAAAAATACAATGTTTTGTTCAGCAAATTTCAACTTTAATCGAGCGTCTACAGGGGTTAAAACTCGTATAAGATCTGTGGAGTAAGGGTTAGCACTACACCCGGAAACCGATATTACCACTTATACATTGGTTCCCTGCACCACCTGGTTTACGCATGACTGCTTTCAGTGATAAACCTTATCAGTAAGTGGCACAAGTTACTGCAATTAACAAGTAGAGAAGAAGATAATGACCACTTTTCTACAGGGTAAGATTAAGGCGTATCGGGATTACAATTAAGCTGTATCGGCGGTTCAAAGCTGTATCGGCAGAATGGCAAATCTTCTGAAGCTGTATCGGTCCCGATACGGCTTATGGCTCTGGGGAGAACGCTGCTTTTAAGAAAGAATTTTGTTTTTTGAATCTTAACAATGGATTTTTGAAATATTCTGCCTCAAAAATGGTATCCTGAAAAGATAAAGACCGAGAGAGTATCCTCGATGAAAAAATGAAAGTGAGGCTATGACGTCATGCCGACTGATTCGATTCTTCTGCAATAGAAAGCTGTTGCAGACGACAATATAAATGTTCATAAGAATAGAATATATGACAGAAATAGCACATAAAATGTTGAAACAAAAGATTTTTTTTCTTCTGTTTTATTATCAATAATTTTCTAAAATGTAAATTTATTGGTACGACTTGTCAGCGATTTTTTTTATTAAAAAAACATATACTTGGGCAACCTGCACAATTCATAAAACTTGATGTGGTTTACGTCTGTACGAAATGACTTGGGAACGAAGTGACTAAATACGAAATTGACTAAATAACAGAAAGAAATACAATCAAGTGTATTCGGAATTATTTTTTAGAAGATAACATTGAACCCGAATCGTTATTTCACTAAATAAAAGGATCAGAACCTCAAATAATGAAATACTAAATCTGTGAAATCCATCCCGGAAGTTTGTGGAATTTGACAGGTGGACTTCCTGTAAATAAAGGGAACTCGAAGGATTTGCGGAAATGAGAAATAGTTTTCTCATTTCTCTCATTATTGAAGGATTTTAATCAATTATTCTTTAAAGTGTTGCTAATTTGTATGATATGCTGAATAAATGACTAATACATGCTGACAATTTCAAAAAATTTTATTTTTATGTTAAACACATTTCGGAAATGATGAATGCATCCACATGGTCTGATATAGAACAAAAGTAAATAGTCACGACAGAATTCAGTAAGTATTTTTGTATGTTTCTTTCTTATCTACAGATATCTTTCCGTTTAATTCAGTGACAAGTTTTCATATTGAACAGATCCAAACATAGTACCAGTGTTGTCAAATTGTAATTCGATCAATAAGATGTGTATACATTACATGATTTAGGTCACTGGTTCATTCATTCAATTATTTGATTATTGTGTATTCAAAACCAATTTGGTTATGGAAGCATTATCTGTCTTTTTTTAAGAATTTTTGGTGACGCAATGCAGTGGCAGATCCAGAAGGGGGCAGGTCGTTCAAACAATTTGTTTAACAAACCCCCTCTTTAGTCCAATCATTTCATTCTAAAGAACACCTTTCGTAGCTTGATTATTTCATAGAGATTTAGTTAAGTGTGTTATACTAGGAAAAGGAACCCCCATTTTGTATGTTTGAACCCCCATCACAGAAATCCTTGATCCATTCCAACGCAGCAATGACTAGGTTTTGGTACTAACTGTCTATCTTCTAGGGGGAAATGGCCTTTCGGCTACAAAATTGAAAACAATTCATGTAGGTTAGTAGAATCAAAAGGTAGTCTGATCTTTTGAAGCTTATGTGGCAGTTAGCAGGGCTGAAACTTTCGGGTGGTCTTGGAAAATCACCGTGATTTGCTATCCCGAACACCATGTTTTTTTCCACTGGAAATTTCAGCGCATCACTGCAAATCGCAGCAATGGGTGGAAAATCACATTGATCATGGCGATTTTCCGCGTTTGGATGGAAATGCCAGGTAAGACCAATATAACCTCTTTGTGCAAATCTCACTGGTCGAGTGGAAAATCGCAGCGATTTCCATGTACTTGGGTAGAAAAACGTGCTCGCTGTGGTCGATGCATTTTCTACTGAAATCCAATCGCGACGATGCGTGGTAAAAGGCAAAAATGCGCAATCTGTACTGTACAACTCAAATGATCAGACTACCCATCCCTTTGATTCTACTAAGATTTTCGGTTAAAAGAAGAAATTGAAAACAATTCATGTAGGTAATTTTTTTACCGAATTTGTGACACAGTTTAGGTTGTTTTTTTTATTTACTTTCAATAAGGAAATTCCGAATGTTGATGTTCAAAAGTTTATGCAAGAGAAAGCGTTGTCCATTTGTTTGTCTTGCTGCAAAGAAGCAAGATGGCAGACTCATAGCCACAAACAAATACCCATCTTCATCAAGCTTGTTGCTTTGATATAGCAGCTAGGTTTCAATAGGAGCATGTTCTTTTCTGCAAATGTGTTTCCAATATCAATTGTCATTTAACCCTTGCAAAACATTTTTCACAAAATGATCACTTCATATTTAATTTCAGATCATATTGTCAAAGTCGAAGAGGATTGCTTGTAGTACTTCAGAATAGAGAAAAAAGGGCATTGTTTAGAAAGTGAGTAGCATAGAATTGCATTTATGTTCCTGTTTATTATACATGTATATTCAACATGTATTGAAGAGGACATTTTCAAAAAGAGCAGTGAGACTAGAGAGAAAAATGTTGCTTTTTGATAAAGGATTGATTAACCCTTTCCCAAACAAGACCTGGTTTTGACGTCCCTAATAGGAAAAGTCTTGTGAAAACATTGAAACAAAAGAAGAAACTGCTGATAACCAGCAGTTTCTCCTTTTGTCTCAATATTTTCTATGCCATGTTTTACTCAAATTCTATCTTTAATAACTTCCATTTTATCATTTGTGGCAGCTTTCAAATTGGATCACCTTAAAATTTCGTCATTTGGGAAAAGGTTAAAAAAAAAAGAAGAGCTGGTCACAACACAACTCTGTGCCCACATCACTGCATATTTGCAAGTCAAGGGTTCTACCTCCACTTTGTTCCTTATGAAGGAACGAAGTAGTGGTAAGGAACAAAGTGGAGGTAGAACCCTTGACTTGCAAAGATGACATCACTGCTGGAGCACATCTAAAAATTATGACCCATGCTGCATACTTTTGGATGTGATATGCAGGCCCGTAGGAACAGGGGGGGGGCTAGAGGGGGTTTAGCCCCCCCCTAATGTTGGCCAAAAATGCCGAATTTTCTTAATTTTACACTCAAAATTTTGGGAAAATCCAAATTAGACCCCCCGTATTCAGGACAATGGCTTTAGCCCCCCCCCCCCCCATATTCAGGACAATGGCTTTAGCCCCCCCCCCCCCTGCCCCCCCCCCCTCCCTTATGAAATTGCTTCTTAGGGGCCTGATATGGGTATCATATCCTTGAGTAATATATCATTCAGCTTTTGAATCACAGAAACTTGAAAAAAGGGTAAATTGTAACATTTTCAAATACAAACATCATTTAGCCTTTTCCCAAACAAAGTCAAGTTTTAAAATTTTGTATAAAGAAGGCTATGTCAAACTTTGAGAGAAAAGGCGGAAATGCTGATGAGCAGACTATTATCCTTTTCCCTAAATGCTTTCTATTCCAAGATGTTTAAATTTTCTGCTTTGACTGTACAACATAAATTTCTTTTGTCCACAACACCTTTCAGGCTATGAATTTGGACATGTCCAAAACTTTGTTGTTTGGAGAGGGTTAAAGGGCCAATATTTGTCTTGGTGTATTTCATGGCTTAAAATTTAGTGAGGTGAAACATCATGACATTCCAAATTTGTTATTTCAATTCTAAACTTTACTTTGAAGGAACTGATATTTTGAATTATCTCTTTCAAATTGAGACAATGCTATGTATGAGAACCCATAACACATGGTTCAAGTCATAATATATTCATGGGCGGATCTAGAGGGGGTTCGGGGGATCCATAAGGCAATGTCTCCTCTGAATCAGATACTGTACTTACTGTACCTATGCAATTGTACATTATCCCAAATTCTAAATCATTCAGCAATTTTTCACTAAAGCTTTAAATGACCAGTCTAGAAAAGGAATGGAGACTCTTCTATTCTTTTCACAATTTTCACCAATTTCATATTTCAGAAATGAAACAAGTTACAGACAAAATTAATGGCTTTTTATGCTCCCCGAAAAAATTTCGGGTGAGCATATAGTCGCCATGCTGTCCGTCCGTCCGTCCGTCCATGTGTCCGTCCGTCTATGGCCATATCTCAGCAACCCTTGGACCAAATTCAATGAAACTTCACATGTGAACTCCCTCGGATAATCCCTAGGTACTTTTTTCTCTGTTTCTTAATTTGAGGCTGTGTCATGGAAAAAGGGCCCTTAATGTTAAAATTACATTTTTTCTAATTTCTCTTCATCCAATGGGCAGACTTTAATGAAACTTTGTGCTTATGTGATAAATGAGATGTTCTAGACCATATTCTATAAATAATGTGTGTACAAAAAATCTGTCATGGGAAAAGGGGGCTTAATGTATGATAGTTTATATTTTGTGACAAACACTTATTCGGGGAGCATAATCTGTCTATGACGGCTCTTGTTTAATTTTATCATTGTTTTGGTATTCTACATTTTTTGTGTAGAAAATATTGTGGGAAATGAAGAAAATGCTTGTCACAAGCATTTTCTTCATTCTCCACAATACTTTCTTAAAAACTTTTCTTATAAGGTGTCAAAAAGCATAATTGTACGGAAATTTGTATTATGATATGTGGAATTAGTTGTAGTAAGAGTCATGTTCTAGTTTTACATTTAGAAAGTAATGAAAGGTTTAAAAAAGACATGAAAATCCATGATATTCAAATATTGTTGATATTTGCCAATGAAACCTGACTCTGATAACATCATACTGTGTCTATGAATATTTTAGATCATTAATTTTATAACGTAGATAAAGATTATATTTATGTATTTTAATTGTTTTTATCAAACATACAAAAAGCTTAGCCCTTTCCCAAACACCAACATTTTAGACTTCTTTTCGAATTTCAAAGTTGTGTTTGTGTTCATAAGTTTTTTGTACATGGTTGAAATATTGAGGCTAAAGGTGCCTGATCACAAAGTGCTCAAGGTGAGCTATCGTTCAGATATCTTCTGATAATGTCGACCAAAGATCGAATCATCGACTCGGATGTGTGTGTATGAAGAAATCTCGAAAAAAATTGGATTTCTTAGCCGGAAGTAGCTACGCTTCATAAAGTAGTTTTCGAGGTCAACTAAATGCACAACCATGGCAACTTGCGGGACTTGCAGGTTGTAATCATTCTAAAAAGAGAGGACACTGGAACTGCAAACAATGTATTTCAGTATCATTGTCGCGTAATTGTAGACAAAAGTCACAGACGAACGTTTTGAATTGTTCTTCTATTCTATTCTATTCATAGTCTGAAAGTAGTTATACCAGATGCATCCAAGGTATGATTCGATAGAGTTGTCCTTGGTGATCCAATTGGGTGAGCTATATATATATATGTGTGTTTCTGTGTCATCCATCATGTGGCATTTGCATATAACTAAATGTATATGCACTACAGACGGCACATTTTTAGCTCACCTGACCAAATCATGGAGTTATGTCCCCTTGGGGCCAAAAAAGTGTAAATAGGATACATTTGAAAAAATCCTCTTCTCATGAACTGGCTGGGACTACAAAGCTTGTACAAGAGGGAAAAAATCTGTTAAGGTTTACGAACTGAGAATGAAATGCAGAGCCAGAGATGAAATTTGAAAAGTGCCAGTAATTCCTAATCTGTGTTACATTTCCCTTCCAAATACAAATATAAGCATTTTGTATGGATTAGAATTTTGAATTAATGCATACTTATGGAAATATTTGACCAAAATGTTCAAAATTACCTCCCTTGCATATGAAAATAGAGTAAAACAATATTTGTAAATTATTATCTTCTTGTAGCATAAAATTGAAATCCGGCCTGGTGAATCAACTTGTGTGAAGTGTATTTACATGTGTGTGAAATTTGATGCATTTCGTATGGCTAGAAAGTGATGTTTTCATTCTCAGTTCGTAAACCTTAAGAAATGGCCATGCTTAGTAAAGTAAAGTAAAGGTGGTTTATAGTCTGTGGGGCGCCGTGGTCTAGTGGTAGGACGCGGGCTTTGGGATCGAGAGGTCCTGGGTTCAAATCCCGCCGAGATCACGGGAATTTTTCTGAGCAAAAAATTTACCCCACGTTGCTCCTCTTCACCCAGGTGTATAAATGGGTACACGGGAGAGTTGAAAGCCGATGTGCTGTGGCTGCCGCAGGCGCCGACTGTAAACAGCCGACTTGAAACTCAATGATCGTGGAGTAAAGTGTGAAAGTCACGCGAATATGGACCTAGTTCGTAAATTTGAGACTATAAACCACCTTTACTTTATGCTTTGGAGGCGGAGGTGATTTAGTTGGGGGTGAGGGGCTGCTTCATAAGTTAAATTTTAACCTTTTTTTTGCTCCAAGAACCATAAGACCAATCTAGCAATGTAGTTAACCTTGATTTTGCTTTACTACAAATATTGAACTATCTAAACAAATCTTAGATCGTCAAGTATTGCTGGCAATTCAGGCCTGTGGAGTGATTGTAGGCTCTCAAGTACCTCAAGGGCCGCTGCCTTAGCGCAGTTGGTAGCGCATCTGACCCTCATTCGAGAGGTCCCGGGTTCGATACCCGGCCGCGGCTAATACCCTTTCTGACAAAATTGTCACCCACCAATGGGTTTGAAATCGTTATTAACCTAAGTGGGCGAGCAGCTGGGGGCTCGGTAAGGGTGTTGTGGTAGTACTGGTTTGAGAAACAACAGGAATCCATGGGTAGGTGCTCCAGCCGCCGCGATATGACCCTGGTAGTTGAAAACGGCGTAAAACCCCAATAAACTCAAACTCAAGTACCTCAAATTAGTTCCCTCCGTTCCCTTATGCCTTTCTTAACCCATTTCCAGATTGCAACATATTAGACTTGTCCAAATTCAAAGAATAGCAGTTGAAAATGGTGTAAAGCCCCAATAAACCAAACCAAATTCAAAGATGTTGCAGATGACATTTTCAAGTTGAATTTTTCTCAAGCAATTCCTTCATTTCAACAATGTTTTCCATAAAAGATTGTTAAAGGGGATGATTACAAGCATGATTTGACATAGGTGTCATATTCTCCTCAAGTTAAGTTATAACAAGCCTAATTGACCTTAATGAAGATAAAGAAATTACTCATATACATGTATTACAAATCATGTTAATTAGCAAATCATGTATAGTCATTCAAACTCAATCTTTTCTACCTTGTTTTAACCTTTTCCCAAACAAGTCTTTTCAGGGTCTCGACAGAGAGATTCACAACATTTCAATCTAAAGATTAAGAAGAGAATGCTGATAGCCATTATCTCCTTTTCCTTTACATTTTAGTGTGCTACATGTACAACATGTAGATTGCTTACATAAGTAAGTATAACTGATTTTGTCATCTGCAATGTCCGTTAATTTTGAACAGCCTTAAAAATGCTGATGTTTGAGAAATGTTTTAAATTGGCAATTCCTTAGAATAGAAAATTGATCCGATAAATGTTTCCATTTTTTTTTTATTATATCAGATTGGATATTGTTAGAGAAGGGTTGAAAAATTTGCAATCTGTTCTGTATTGCCTCAGAGGATTTGCACAATACTGAATCACATAGTTAAATAGCATGTTATCTTTAAAAACATATACAATGACTGGAGAATATTCTGGACAAATAAAAAAAAATACCGGAGACATTCTCTATTTTTGGATCCTTTTTAGGGCCAAGCCACTTTTTAGCTCGACTTTTCGAAGAAAATGAGAGCTTATACTGTCACCCAGGCGTGGGCGTTGGCGTTGGCGTCGGCGTTGCAACAAAGGTTAAAGTTTTTTCAAACATCAATAACTTCCATACTATCAAAGGGATTCAACCCAAACTTGGAATACTTATTCACCATCACACCCTCTACCTTACTACCAGGGCCCATAACCCTGGCTCCACTATATTTGGAGTTATGCCCCCTTTATACTAAGCAACTTAGAAAGTCGAGCGCGCTTTCTTCGGACAGCTCTTGTTAATCAAAGTACTGACAGTACTGTTTGGAAGCAAATTTTTCAAAAATGTAGGCCTGTCCAGGCCCCAGTTTCTCGAAAAAAAACTTAAGTATATTCTCATGAGAACATGCTCAACATCAAAGGGATACTCTCCAACGTTGAAGGGTATTCCATTGAAGTTCACGTGGATTTCATGCAATTTGAGCACTGTGCTCAGATTTGAGAATATACTTAAGTTTTTTCGAGAAACCGGGGCCAGAAATAGAGTAGTTTGATTAGGTACTTTGATTATCCATTTGAATACCTTGAATACTTTGATTCGTAGAGTATTTTGATTAAGTACTTTGATTATCCAGAATACCTTGCATACTTTGATTTCATGATGGAGTTGTAATTATTTTTAGCACAACTTCATGCATATTAATCGTTTGTGTAAGCTGAATATATTTCATAGTTCAGTAAACTCGACTGACCCATTTACAAGGAAGGCCATTGGACTAATTCTTTGAAGCATAATAAAGCAAATTACTACATGGATCTTTTCATCTCTCAGAGACATGATTAATTGAATGTTTCATTTTCAGTCACACAATTCAATATCTACACATAACTTCAGACTTACATATTGAATATTCGAATGACTGTTACCTCATTAATCTTTGCTTTTGATAGAACTATTTATAGTGAGGAAGACCGGAAGATGTTGTGTGGTATGCAGAGAATGCTAAAGTGCAGAGACGCATGGCTGCTAAGAGAAGCAAATTTGGAAAATTTGCTTCCAAAAACTGACAACTGCCATGAGAAGGGTAAAACTTTTGTAATACCGTATTGTAACCTGTGACCTACGAAAAATTTTGTTATCATTCTTAGAAGATTTGCCCTTTCTGGCTTAATATTTTAAACAGATCGACCCTTCCTTTCTCAGATGGAATGAAATGAAAATGCTGAAAATACTTTTATGCCCATTGATGGTCTAAAGCAATCAAATGAAAAAACATTGTTTCGTCATGTCCCAGCTGATCATTTTTAGAGGGTCATTTTAGTTAAAACTGCGCCAAAGCGCACAATTTTGTGCGCCAGGGAAAACCCTGCATCTGTAACATCTTTCAATAAGGACAAATCTAAAAAAAAATACCATCTGGTAATGGGTTAACCCTTTCCTTAATGATAAAATGTAAAAACCCTATCACATACACATTTTACAACCTTATCAATGCTGGAGCATGTCTCAAAAGAAAATCATGTGTGAATTAAATTTTTTAAGGACATGTGGACTAGGAGTTATGTTTGACCAGACCTTTGATTAGGATAGGATTGTACAAATTCATATGGGTTGCTAATGATATAATGAATGGTGCCAAAATGAAACATTTGTGACCCGTCATACTAAAAGGGACCTTATAGGAAGTGTGAAAAATATCGACCCTAGTCAGGCTGCGCAGTTTGCACAGCCAGACTAGGGCCAACACTTTTCACTTTTATGTAATTTAAATTCTAAATCCGGGATGTTTTCCCTATCTTACTATATGTTCATTTTTTATCCCCCGCCGAAAAAATTTTTCGGGGGGGATATTGTTTTTGCCATGTCCGTCCGTCCGTCCGTCCGTCCGTCCGACATTCGTTTCCGCGCTATTTCTTGGAAACTATTGACCGGATTTCGATGAAACTTGGCACACAGCTTCACTACAAAGAGGACATGCGCATATCATCGGGGTTACCCGGTTCGACCATTGAATTCAGAGTTACTGCCCCTGACTGTTTAAGCCATATACATACAGAGTGATATTCGTTTCCGCGCTATTTCTTGAAAACTATAGATCGGATTTCGATGAAACTTGGCACACAGCTTCACTACAAAGTGGACATGCGCATATCGTCGGGGTTACCCGGTTCGACCGCCGAATTTAGAGTTACTGCCCCTGACTGCTTTAGACATATACATACAGTGATATTCGTTTCCGCGCTATTTCTTGGAAACTATAGACCGGATTTCGATGAAACTTGGCACACAGCTTTACTACAATGAGGACATGCGCATATCGTCGGGGTTACCCGGTTCGACCGCCTAATTCAGAGTTACTGCCCCTGACTGTTTAAGCCATATACATACAGAGTGATATTATTACGAAGTGGATTTTGTCTTCCACTCGCAACAACACAGGGTCGACTATAACAGCAGCCTGTCATGTTGAGATGTGAGTTTGAAGTCGCCATATATGAACACAGTTGTGGGTTTTTGAAATTTAATAATCAACAAATGATTCAACAAAGTAATGTCCACAAAGTAAATTGTCACAAAGTTTGTTAGTTCTAAAAGTATGTGTTTAAAGTATTAAATGGAAAGTCCAAATATCACCAAGATACCACTTAGATAATTAATGTCACACAGTTTTCTTTAATTTCTGATTCACTAAGATTTCTAATTTGTTGTTTCAATGCCAAAGGTAATTTTGTAACTGATTCTGACTTTCTAAAATTCTCTCAAAGACTGAGACATCACATGACTTTCTCAATCAACCAAACAACCAATCAGACGGATTCTAGAAAAAATGCATCTCAAGTGAAAAGTGTCATTTGTTCTGATTGGTCAATAATATGGCCACTGATAGAATAGCATTTTCTTCAAAGATTGCATAACATCAAAAGAATATATCACCTACTTATGATAATGATTGGGCAATGCAAACAGTAGGGATTTTACTGCATAGTTCTGCAAGCTTAATTATAATAACATCTTGATAAGAATCTAAATGGCTTCATATGTTGTCCATAAGGTGTTATGTAATATAAAAGACTAAATAAGATACATGATGAAAAACTTAAATGTTAAATAATGCAACAAAAGTTAAAAATAGCTAAAATATGAACATTGATTTGAGATCTGTAGAGAAAAAGCTGCATTTTGATACTAAACATGATTTATTGATTAGTATGGTTTGAATTCTGTACAATTCACAGTTTCTGAAAATTTCACAGAGATTCAAAACATAATAATATTCGTTTCCGCGCTATTTCTTGAAAACTATAGACCGGATTTCAATGAAACTTGGCACACAGCTTTACTACAATGAGGACATGCGCATATCGTCCGGGTTACCCGGTTCGACCGCCGAATTTAGAGTTACTGCCCCTGACTGCTTTAGCCATATACATACAGAGTGATATTCGTTCTGTTGAAGCCATATACATACAGAGTGATATTCGTTCTGTGGAAGCCGTATACATACAGAGTTATATTCATTTCCGCGCTACTTTATTGACAATGAAAATATGTTCGGCGGGGGATATCAATTCAACGAATTTGCTTGTTCACATACAGGATCTGGTTGACATGTGCCGAGTCTGACAAGTTTGTCAAAATTTGGATTTTTGTAGTTCGGATAAGGTCCCTTTTAGCGTGACGGGTCACATTGTATAGAATATAAGGGAAGAGGAGAAATTGCTTATTATCAGTCATTTCTTGTGTTCTCCTAATGGTTTCTTGATCTTTATATGGGTGTTAAAATTCAGTTTTTAAAGTGTTACCCATTAGAAAAAAGAATATAAGAAAAGAGAAATGTCATTTTAATGATATTCAGTGCATTTTCTCAATAAGGAAGTTTGTAAACAAAAAGAAAAAAAAGAGAGAGAGAAAAAGAAATTCAGACTGAAGATAAAAAAGGCCAATGAATAATAATAATAATAAAAAAAAAAAAAAAACAGTTTCGCTACCAACAGCATAAGTTGAATTTTGTGGCACTGAATTCATTGTGAGAATAGGAGAAAATCTAGTTATAAGTATTTTAAAATGTTCTCTTTCCCTGCAAAGCTAATATTTAACCCTTTCCCAAACAAGACCTGCCGGCTGGTTTTGATGCCCCTAATAGAAAAGGCTTCGGAAAACATTGAAACAAAAGAAGAAACTGCTGATAACCAGCAGTTTCTCCTTTTGTATCAATATTTTCTGTGTCATATTTTACACAAATTTTAACTTTGATACCATCCATTTGGTCTTTTATTGCAGTTTTTAAGTGGATCGCCTTAAAGTTTTGTCGTTTGGGAAAGGGTTAAGGGTGGCCCAACTTGAAAGCTGTTGCAGCACACAAAGTGGATATTACTCAAGGTCGTATCTGTGAATAATACAGCTTGGAAAGCATTGAAGAAAAGAAGAAAGTGCTGATCTTTAGCAATTTCTTTTTTTTGTCTCAATGTTTTCGAAAGCCTTAATTTTCCTACAAAGGAAGTCAAATTCAGGTCTTGTTTGGGAAAGGGATAACCCATTTCTTTACAGTGACGCTTATTACTCCCTCAAAAGAAAAGACTTAGGAAAACATTGTGGAAAATGAAGAAATTGCTTGTAACAAGCAATTGCTTAATTTTCCACAATGTTTTCTAACCCAAAAATGGAAAGGTTTTAAAATTCTATCAACTTTAAATTATTGCCTGCAACACCTTTCAAATTGGAACAGTCCAAAATTTTGCCGTCTGGTAATGGGTTAAATAAGTGCATTTTTTGAACAAGGAAGTGTCTCTGCCTCATTGAATTGTTGCCTCATTAAAAAGGTGTGCTCTGAATGGAAATTTGAATTTCATTTCTACATTTCACCTTGGTTCAGAGAATAATTGGATTTGATTTCATAGCTATTTAGGGGATTTGCGCATAGAAGGATGGTCAGTATATTATTTTTATGCCCCCATATTCAAAGATTGGGGGGCATTATAATTGTGTTGCCGTTGTCTGTCTGTCCATCTGTCTGCCAGTTCGAAAATTAACATTAAAACCTTTGCCATGAATGGTGTTTCACAAACATATCCTGTCTTGGTGCATATTTTCTATATTAACAAAGTTTTTTAGCTCCACTGGCCTTTCAGGCCAGCGGGCTATTGTCATGGCGGTGTGTCCGTCGTGCGTCCGTCAGTCCATCCGTCTGTCCGTGCGTGCGTCCGTAAACTTTTTCTTTAAAAATCTTCTTCTCAAAAACTACTGAATGGATTTCAACCAAACTTCACAGGAATGATCCTTGGGTGACCTTCTCTCAGATTCCTTCAAAGAATATGGATTGAAGTAGAATAACCTGAGTTATCTGCCCTTGAATGTCAAAAATAGCAGGTTTTGACTTTAGTTTTCTTCTAAAATCTACAAATATTGAACAATCAAGACAAAACTTTGGCAGAATGATGCTGACTACAAGATCTTGCCTTGGTAAAATTTTCAGCTTGATCTGAATTTTACATCATGAGTTATGTGTCCTTGAAATTGACAGAATTGCCATTTTCGGCTGTATTTTGACTTTGTTTTCTCTCTAGCAACTACAAATATTGACTAAACAGGACAAAACTTTGGCAGAATGATGCTGACTATAAGATCTTGCCCTGGTACAATTTTCAGCTTGATCTGAATTTTATAGCATGAGTTATGTGCCCTTGAAATTGCCAATAATTGTCATTTTCGGCTCTTTTTTGCTGGTTTTGACTTTATTTTTACTCTAAAATCTTTAATTATCGACCAATCAAGACAAAACTTGGACAGAATATATATAAGCTTTATATGCTGCCTGGGTGTAATTTTCAGCTTGATCGGAATCTTACATCATGAGTTATGTGCCCTTGAATTTGACAAAATTGCCATTTTCGACTTTGTATTCCTCTAACAACCACAAATGTTAATCAATCAAGATGATACGTGGAAAGAATCTTGTTGACAACAAGATCTTGCTTATGTGTAATTTTCAACATGATCACACTGATTCAATCTGAGTTATTTGCCCTTGAAATTGACAAAATTTCAGTTTTCGACACTATTTCCACTCTTGAAGCCACGAATTACGGAATATTGACTAATATAGACAAAATTTGAACAGAATGATAGTGACCATAAGATCTTGCATGTGTTTAATTTTCAATTTGATTTTAAATATACATACTGAATTATGTGTCCTTTAATTTGGCAAAATCACAGTTTTCAATTTTATTATCGCTTTAACATCCCTAAAATAGTAGTCAATCAATTACTTTCTTTTTGCATTCACCACATGATTGCTGCTTTTGACTTTGTTTTTGCTGTAAGAACCACAAGTATTCAAAAATCTAGTAAAAACTTGGATTTGATATTAACCCTTTCCCAAACGACAAAATATCAGGTCACCAATTTCAAAGCTGCCGCAGACGACAAATTGGGTTTCGATAAAATTGGATTCCTGTATTATATAAGCCAGGAAAATATTGAGACAAAAGGAGAAAATGCTGATCATCGTCATTTTCTTCTTTTGCCTCAATGTTTTCTCCAATCCCTTTCTATTAGGGACGTCAAAACCAGGTCTTGTTTGGTAAAGGGTTAAAAGAAATTCAGGCCTGTGGAGCGACTCAAGACCTTCAGGTCTTTCTAGTCTTTTTATATATCTTACAATCCCAATTTTGTATGTAAGTTCGTATA
Organism: Fragum sueziense; assembly: GCA_963680895.1. Lineage (NCBI taxonomy): Eukaryota > Metazoa > Mollusca > Bivalvia > Cardiida > Cardiidae > Fragum > Fragum sueziense. Next base: position 56,173,386 of record OY804596.1, read on the forward strand.
ATGGACGAGTTCTATCTAAAGTAATATTTTCTAGAACTACTGAATGTGTTCAATCAAAATTGCCTTTAAATCAGAGTTTTGAAGAAATTTTGATTGGCACACACAAAAAAAGAATAAAAACATGACTTTTAATGATGGGGCTAATATATTTCTCCAACATGACTTTTAATGATGGGGCTAATTTCCCTGTAGGTGGTAATTAACTTTGAAACTTTGAGGAGCTTAAAGTCTAAGAAATTGCTGAATGGATTTCAACCCAAAATAAGATAAGACTGTCAGCGAATCTTGTAAGGCTGATCTGTTACATATTGTTATATACTGAATGGGACTTATTAAGCATTAGCATAAAAAATTATCAAAACAATGTTATTACCCGTACCCTTTCCAAAATGATGGAATTTTATGGGAATAGATATTGAAAAAGATGTATGTTGCAGATGACAAAATTGGTATTAATAGAGATTTGTCTACATTATAGCAGAGAAAATACTGATAGAAGAGCAGACTATGTCGGTTTAGTACTTTCCTCTTCTATCTCAATGTTCTCCAAAATCTTTTCTATAACCCCACGGTCACACACATGCACAAATTTTTCTCCCAATTTTGAAAATCGTGGTAAAATCGGTGCACCTCGTACATAGTGTTAATTGTTCAGGTTAGTATGGCGCGCGAATAGGGTCTAAAGTCAATATAGCGCTAGACCGATAATTAAAATAGGGGTAGACCCTTAAAAATAGCGGTCTACCCTTATATTTTTACCGGTCTACCGATAAAAATATCGGTCTACCCATAAAATAAGGGTAAACCGAGATTCAAAATAACGGTCTAGCGATAAAATTACCGGTAGACCGCTATTTTTATCGGTAGACCCCTATTTTTTTCGATAGCCAATCACAGAGCTTGTATTATACGGTCGTTGATATTCCCGGTGGGTTGATGATGTAACGAGCCATTTGATTGGCTAATGAGATTTCGAGCAGAAGGGTCAAAATAACTATCGGTCTACCGGTAATTTATCGCTAGACCGTTATTTGAAATAGGGGTCTACCCTTATTTTAAGGGTAGACCGATATTTTTATCGGTAGACCGGTAAAAATATAAGGGTAGACCGCTATTTTTACCGGTCTACCCCTATTTTAATTATCGGTCTAGCGCTATATTGACTTTAGACCCTATTCGCGCGCCATAGGTTAGTAAATCGGGGTAATTCAGCGACAGCTTTCGCCTATTTGGCCATACTAACTTTGGCGATGAACAACGAATAACGGCCATGTACTATGAATACTCCCGATTCTCGCCAATTAAATACAGTGATGTAACAAACTGGGCTTATAAGAAAATACACCCCACCTATGGATGAACGGAAAAAGTTGGCTGAAATTCATAGTAAATAGGTGACAATGCACTCTCCCGAGGCACTACAAATATTTTGGAAATCGGGCTCAGTGGGACCGGGGGGCAAGAGATGTCAAAATTAGGTTTTGTTTGGGAAAAGGGGTTAAAGAATCAGTTGGCAAAATTATTGGTATAAGCTATGCATCAATCTACTATTAAATGACATAATAAATTTTTGTACCAGGATATGAATTTAGATAATCAGTCATTGAAACTAATTTTAGAGAAAGGAATTCTGACTAATGATATTAATTGCGTATCAATTTAAATTCATGAAATGACATGCCAAAATAAAAGGGACAATCTAATGGTTATACCCTGTAATTGTTATGTTACACAGGGGTAGCATGTTTGATCCACTGCCTCTCCAGTCTTGCGGATGAAAATCTCATCCATCTTTAGATACCAAACACTTTCCTTCTGTCAAGAGGTAGAGCGTCGGCTTCGCGACCAAGAGGTTCCGAGTTCGATCCCTGGTAGCGGAGGTTGTTCTTGGCTTCTCATTGGTGCACACATTTGGCACGAGTAGTGGTGGATTTCCAGGAAGCTCAATCGAGAGGGATTCAAATAAGTTTAAGAAACTTGCTTCCCTATCGATGTTTCATAAATGCGTTCAAAGGAACGCCTGAAGAAGCAGCAGAAGACTTCGCTCAACTTGGCGTCATCTGTGGCAAGTAAAATTGATGAGTGATACCCTCGTCAATTTACATTGCCACAGGTGACACTCAAAGTTACATGAAGTGTTTGGTTTGTAATGGGTATAATGGCATTTGTTCTACTACGAATTTGTCTACTCTCATTTTGTCTTCTATTTTGTGCAAATTCTCCTTGGGCCTCAATATTTGCATCTTCGCTAGCCAAGGTTGAACCCACCTACGTTTGTATTCACCCTTGGGGGATTTAGTCCGATTTTCTTGAAACCACGAAGCGCCACCTAGCGGTTGTTCTACTGGTTGTTTACGTCCATTATTGATGACGTCATTAACGCGCGTTGTCTTTCGCGTCATACGTCATGCGGATTATGTAAAAGTTAGCTGCTTTTTTGGTGGAATTGTCGAAAGTAAAATAATTTGTCAATTAAAGTTAGGGAATTCCTGTCTATCGCAGTGAAATTCTTAGGAAAAAATTGCCCATCTTCGCGTTTTTGAGTTGCAAATGCAGTGCTTTTTCCCGCCCGTTGTCATGATTTGGTTACTCATAACAAATGTATCAGTTGACAATCTGATTGGTTCCAGCGAGACCTCGCTGGAACCAATGAAAACGCTTTCCAGGAGACCAAGAAAATCGGACTTAATACGCCAAGGGTGAATACAGAAACGACGTTACGTCGTAGGTGTCACCCTTCGCTTGCGAAGATGCAATATTTGTAGAATATTAATAGAGGAGTTGGGACATAGACAAATTGGGTCTATTAAGGGCATAAAAAACACAGTAGGCGAAATGGGATGTTACCATCTAATGATGGATGGAAAGGAATACCTTAATTCAAGATTTTGTCTGCAACAGGACTAAAGCTTTTGAATGGGATGTAAATCCAATCCATAAGGCCAAAAGGGACCTTAAAATATCTTAAAAATTGAGTTTTCAATAGCTCAACCTGTCACTTATATACATAATGATACCTTTTGACACCCTACAAGATTATGGCTTTGGAAAACAATGCGTAAAATTAAGAAATTGCAATTTCTACATAACTCACATTGTTTTCTATCCAAAAAGATAAAAAAATTGATTAAATTTCATTCACTAAATATTGTCATTGGCATGATCCTTGAATTAGGACCAGAACAAGATTTTGCCACTTAGTATTGGGTTAAGATGTTGTTTAAATATAATTGCAAAGAAGCTAAACATCAGCCGTAACTCAGCAGATGAACTCAAATCGGAGACCCCCAAGTTAGAATTTTTATAAGTTGACCATAATATTTAAAGTTATATAACAAGTCATCTGATTAGATAGAATGTATGTCTCTAATCCAATCAGATTGCTTAATCTTATGTGATACTTAAGAATTATAAGGACTGTAGGAATAGTTTTAGACTGGTTTTACCCTTTCCCAAACAAGACCTGGTTTTGACGTTCCTAGTTGAATATGCTATGTTGGGAAAACATTGAGACAAAAGAAGAAACTGCTGATAACCAGCAGATTCTCCTTTTGTCTCAATATTTTCTGTGCCATATTATACACAAATCCTATCTTTGATAACATCCATTTTGTCATTTGTGGCAGTTTTTGAAGTGGATCACCCTAAAAATTTGCCGTTTGGGAAAGTGTTAAGGTGAATGCCACCCCAGAGTGTTCACCTACACCAAACTGTTTTGTGTCTATTATAATGATGCCTGATTTTAGATAATTTTGTGACTTGTTTACAATTTATGACAATAAATATGCAAATTGACCCTTTCCCAAACGACAAAAGTTCAAGGTGATTCACTTCAAAAACTGCCACAAATTACCGTCGGTGTCTTATCGAAACTTTTGTTTTATTACTGTTTATTATTGCTCTGGATTTGATGTATATACATGATATTAATGAATTTCGTGATGTTCTGAATTATTATCAATTCTAACTATTTACCAATTTACACTGAGCAAAATTACTGATGAATACAAATACATGTACCACCGTAGAAAAATGAGAGGGAAAAGGACAAAATGCTCATCACCAAAAAAGAAAATGTTGGTGACCTGTATTGTCTCCTTTCCCATAATTAAGGTATCCTAAAACGATCGCAATTTTGTTGAGTATATGCTTGATGTTTTGTCACTTTATTATCTGTTAGATTAAGACATGAATTTTAATAAAAGTGTACTGTTCAAAGATTTATACAAACATTATTATATAAAATTTTATAAGATTATGATTATGATATCCTTCATATTTGAAAAGGATTTGTAATTGCTGTTCTTCAGTTTACTTTCGTCACTGTTTACACTATATAGTGAATACAAAGCTGTGTATTTGATTATAATTTTCAGCAAGAGGCAACCTGATATGAGCAATGGTAATGTAATATGCAGTCATATGATAAGATAACTTTTTACTTTTCTTCATTTTGGAGCATTGGTTTCTTATTTTGCTAGATTGTGAGAGCTACAGGTAAGCTATAAGAGGGGAGAACTAAAGAATTTTGCAATGTGATTTGGTTAATATTATATTCATTAATTAGGCCTCTCCCAAACAAGGCCTGGTTTTGACATGCCTAACCAAAAGGGCTTTGGAAACTTTTGGGGCAAAAGAAGAAAATGCTGATGATCAGCATTTTCTCCTTTTGCCTCAATATTTTCTATGCTATATTGTACACAAATAATCCACTTTTTAGCTCACCTGAGCACGAAGTACTCAAGGTGAGCTATTGTGGTCACTCAATGTCTGTCCGTCTGTCCGTCTGTCAACAATTTGGTGTTTACACTCTAGCATCCACAAAAGATGGCCAATCTTGATCAAACTTGGTCAAAGTAAGTATGGGCATAAGTTCTCGAATGAGTTCGATTATGGGCCTGATCTGACCAGAATGTGCTGAGTTATCTGCCCTTGAATGTCAAAAAATGCTGTTTTTGACTTTGTTTACACTCTAGCATCTACAATTATAGATCAATCAAGACAAAACTTGGATAAAATGTTGGAGACCATAAAATCTCGGATGAGTTCGATTTTCAGTCTGATCTGACCAGAAAGACGAGAGTTATGTGCCCTTTAATTTGACAAAATTGCTGTTTTCGACTGTTTTCGACCTTGTTTACACTCTAGAATCTACAATTATTGATCAATCAAGACAAAACTTGGACTCATTGTTGGGGACCTTAAGATTTCGGTTGAGGTTGATTTTCAGTCTGATCGGTCTAGAAAGACCAGAGTTATGTGCCCTTGAATTTGACAAAATTGCCGTTTTCGGCTGTTTTTTACCTTGTATACACTCTAGAATCTACAATTATATATCAATCGAGATAAAACTTACACACAATGTTGGAGACCATAAGATCTCAAATGAGTTTGATTTTTGGTTAGATTGAACCAGAAAGTCGAGAGTTATGTGCCCTTGGATTTGACAAAATTGCCGTTTTTGACCGTTTTCGACCCTGTTTACACTCTAGAATCTACAATTATTGATTAACCAAGACAAAACTTGGACACATTGTTTGGGACTATATAATTTCGGATGAGATAGATTTTCAGTCAGATCTGTTCAGAAAGCCGAGAGTTATGTGCCCTTGAATTTGACAAAGTAGCTGTTTTCGACTGTTTTCAACCTTGTTTACATTCTTGAATCTACAAATATTGACCAATCAAGACAAAACTTAGATACAATGTTGGAGACCATAAAGTCTCAAATAATAAGTTTGATTTTTGGTCTGATTGAACCAGAAAGTCAAGAGTTATGTGCCCTTGAATTTGACAAAATTGCTGTTCTTGACTGTTTTCGACCCTGTTTACACTCTAGAATCTACAATTATTGATCAACCAAGACTATACTTTGGCACTATGCTGCTGATTGTAAGACCTTGCATGAGCTGAATTTTCTGCAATCAAATGAGAAAGAGGTCAGTCATGCATGTGCCCTTAAATCTGACAAAATTGCTGTTTCGAATGAACAATCAAGACGAAATTTGGATTATGATGTTAATTACGATAAGATCTTGGATAAATGAATTATAGAATAATCAGAATAGTTATCTGCCATTCAAACTTTTACTCTAAAAACCTCAAATAGTGACTAATCAAGACAAAACTTGACACAATGTTATTGACCATAAGTTTGTTTTCAGTCTTAAATACCAATTGAATTGAACAAAACAGTGGCTCATATCATTTTGGTTCAGGTGAGCGACATAGGACCATCATGGTCCTCTTGTTTCAACATCCATCTTGATGCCTGCAGCAGCTTTTAAATTGGATAACCGCTAGAATTTGGCTGTTTGGAAAAGAGTTAAAACCTACATACATGTATGTTGTTGGTGCTCATTGGAATGGTCCTATCATTTTAAGATACCATTTCTATCAGTACCCACAATGAAATTTAACTTCCCCTCTTATTCTGGTATCTGTTGCTCTACCTTCCCCTGTGAAAAAAAGTTTAAGAACAAATTTCTAGTTCTAGAACTGTTCTAGAATGTTACATGGCACTTCTAGAACTGTTCTAGAAAGTCCTTAAGTGCCATTTAATGTTCTAGAACAGTTCTTGAACTTCAATGAACTTTTTGCAGGGGTCATACTTTTCATTTAAAGTGTTGGGTCTTCTTGTGCTAGTTTACTACCAATTATGTAATAACAGTATGTACTAGGAAAAAATGCAGTCTATATCATTCTTAACTTGAAGGAATTTAAGACAAAATTGAATTTTCAAAGCTTTGCTTCCATTAACAAAAAACTTTCTTGTGGGATTATTTATATTTAGAGAAAATCAGTAAATATCAAGTACCAGATTCTTTTCTTTTTAGTCGATCCCCAATAGCTCCCCCATAGTCTGTTAAATTATCTAGGGGTTGCAAGTTCGAATCCTGGCTCGGCAAGTATCCTTTCTGGCATTTGTCCAAAGTCATTTGTCTCTCACCAATGGATGTAAATCATCTATGTGAGAGAGCAGCTGTAGGCTAGGTTTGGATATTGTGGCGGTAATGGTGAGAGAAATACCGGTAACCCACAGTTAGGTGCTCCAGCTGCTACCATATGAAAATAGCAGTTTTAAACGGTGTAAAACCCCATTAAATCAAATTTTTTCTTTTTATCTAATTGTTTTCCAGACTTTTTTCTCTTTTGTTTGGGTTAAAAATTAAATATAGTTCACTGCTTATAATTGAAATTCATACAATGTCAGAATTTTTTGGGTGATGTCATAAACATTTGGCCGTGTAAATTGTTGTTTATTTAAAAACAGGTAACATGTAGATCGCTTTCGTTTGGAATGTTTATGATGTAATCCAAAAATCCCAAGTTCGCATGAATCTCATTAGGGGTGCAATATCTCAATATATTTTTAATTTTAATCTTGTAAGAACTTTAATAATCTAGTGGGTTACTAATTCAATTTAAGGCCATTTTTTGTAAGACTGGGATGTTTGGAGACAGCATTGGCGTATGTAAATGGTTGTATCCTTTAGTATAGCTTTTATTTTTGGTGAAGGTGTATTATAAAAAAGGCTTTTAAAAAAGTCATATTTCATATAACTACTTCATTAGTTGGTTGTTTTGGTAGCTTTTTGCTAGGGTGATTTGTTCTATGGTTGTTCTAAAATGTATTTTCAGTGATCTCTGTCTCCTGACTTTCTGATTTAACCATTTCAAAACAACCTAGTTTTGACATCCCAAAGAAAATAGGTTTGGAAAAACAGTGCGACAAAAGAAGAAAATGCTGAAATCAGCATTTCATCGCTTTGCTTCTCAAACCTCGTAACTGCAGCTTGTTATAAGCTGCAGTTATGACGTTTGCGAAGAAAAGCAGCCATTTTCTCCCATTACCTTAATATTATCTGTGCTACATGTACACAGATCCAATATTTATCAACATTGGTTATTCATTTTATGTCTACAGAATCTTTAAATCTGAGGCTAAAAGAATAGTTTGTACCAGATCTAATAAAATATTTTGACTACTATCTTCTAATGCCATGTATGGAAAGATCAGGGCCGGGGTGTACGGTTTTACCATTTTCCACCTGTCTCTCTGAAAACTTAATTTGACGGCATTGTTACTGTATTTAACAAACACATCTTCTTTCTTTCTACTGTATTTCTTTCCTACATTTTTTTGTATGAATTTTTTGTTTATGTAGACTTCATCAACATTTCTTTTAGTCTATCACTTGAATGTTTAATTCGAATGTAGACTTCATCAACATTTCTTTTAGTCTTTCACTTGAATGTTTAAGTAAGTGCTGAGCCCTAAAAGCTCTGTCTGTAATGTCAGAGTCTGTCAATTCTGGGCCAATATCCACAGGGCCAATATCCATTCTTATACATGTATTTAAAAAGTTATTTGTCCACGGTGGATAACCCATGTGACTTTTGGAAAGCGTTAACACCAAAAAATCGTCCGCTTCATGGTATGTTTTGTTTAATATCTCAGCATATACTCTATTGATTTTGACGAGATAAAGTGCATGGAACGCGCATTTGAGTGGACTATCCCCGTTTGTATTTCACTCTGCTCCGAATCCCGTGGTTTCTTCAAACATTCAAGCGAAAGTTTTTTTCGGTGCGTGTGAACGCTTCCCACTTTCGTTTTGCACTTACAAACACTTTGGCTCGAATGTTTGAAGAAACCACTGGATTTGGAGCAGAGTGAGTTAGAGCCGGGAATAGCCCTTTCAAAGGCGCGTTCTGTGCACTTTATCTCATCAAAATCAATAGAGTATAAGCTGAGAAATTAAACAAAATATACTTTGAAGCGGACGATTTTTCCGTGTGGACGCTTTCCAAAAGTCATGTGGGTTACCCACTGTGTTGTCTCTCATCAATATTTGTGAATCATGTATGTGAAAGACTCAGCAGCTGGAGGCTCGGTTTTGATATTGTGATAGTACTGATGAGAGAAATACCAGAAATCCACAGTTCGGTGCTTCAGCCGCCACAATATGACCATAGCAGTTGAAAATACTGTTAAACCCCAATCTATGAGTGTATACCGGTATGCATAATTATGGTCACTAAAAATGTTCAGTAAGGCAAAACGTTAGCTCATTGAGCTACCGATACGTAACAGTTTTCTACTGAATGACCTGTGTACTCCTACCGTTCGCACCACTTGGCTCACAGATTTGAAGGTGGTGTGCCAAAGCTAACAAAAATTGCGGCTAGTCTAGTTCCCTACTTTCCATACTGCGAAAAGAAGGAGGGAACCCAGACTATGGGGGTGGCCATATTTATTGACCTATCGTTAGCAGAGCGTTCAGTAAGACTGTTAGGTAAAAAAACCGGTAGCTTCTAACATTTTGTCTTACTGAACGCAGGGCTGCAATGCCTTGTTTTCATGTCCCTGTAAAGGAAAAGGCTTGGGTTGTTACAGCACTTACAGTAGACAACAAACTATTATAAGTGTTACTAAAATTTTAATTTTTGATACAAAGGGGTAAATTATATCAATATTATCCTATGTTGTAGGCAGACGAGGTAGAAATGGAGCGGTCAACGATCCTGGACGTCCAGGGGATGACCTGTCAGTCATGTGTCAAAAATATAGAGTCAAACATCGGGAAACAAGCTGGCGTCATTAAAATTAAGGTAAGTCAGCATTCATATTTTATCTCTGTAAATCCTCTCTAACAACCTGTTGTGCGTCATTATAAATCATGCGTCTTAGGAGATTTTTAAAAATTTCTGAAGATAAATGATTGATAATTAAGGACGCACAATATAAGAGAAGCCCTTGCATGCTCCTGGCCTTCTAAAAGATGCAGAATGGTTGTAGTGAAGATTGTGTTGAAAATATAGGGTACACAATTTAAGCTTGTATGTATCATTAAGATTAAGGTTAGTCAGAGTAAATTATAATAATTTTATCAACCATTTTGATGAAAATGTGACCTGCCATCCTAAAAGTGAACTTATTGGAAGCCCATAAAACCGAAATCCTTAGGAGAAATGGATCAGGCTCAGCAGAAGTCAACTGGTTGTCCTTTTTTGGGAAAAAGAATATAGGGGAAATATTACATTAAAATAAATTTTAGATTGAAAAGTTTCGACGTTAGTCAGGCTGCACGGACTGTGCAGACTGACTAGGGTTGATACTTTTCACACTTCTCATCAGTCCCTTTTAGTGTGACGGGTCACAAATATTATAGAAAAAAGGAGGAATATCTTCTTTTTCCTCTGTGTTTTTTCAAAGCTTATTCTTCCAGGGATGTTAACCCATTCCCACATTATGACACTCTTTGATGCCCCATAAGAGAAAGGCTTTGGAAAACATTGTGGGTAATGAAGAAATTGTATGTGACAATCAATTTCATCATTTTCCACAATATTTTTTACCCAGAAAGACTGAAATATGTAAAACAGATTTCACTTGTAATTGTCGTCAGCAGCATCTTTGAATTTGGATAAGTCTTAAATTTTGCAGTTTGTTAATACATGTGCTGGTTAATCAGCCATTTTGATGTAAAAATTATCTTTAGAAGAAGGAGGAATATCTCCTGTTGCATCTGAGTTTTTTCAGGTTTTTCTAAGCTATTTTCTCTAGGAACGCTAAAACAAGTTGTTGGTTTTTTTAAGAAAGAGTTTAGTCATACATTTGTATTCAAAACTTGACTATGAATGGGAGTTTAATCAAAGGAAGGGAAACAACTCCATTGACAAGTTTTTGTAATGTCAAAAGTTATTTCCCTTTTATGATTCAATTTAAAATTGTTCTCAAATTCAGTAAAATAGAAGGGAGGGAATCCTTTTCCCCCTCTTTATGAAACCCCAATAGGAACATACAAGAAAAAAGAACACTAGCTATCTAATATAAAGGAAAATAAGAGTTATCCCTGTTGATGTTGGCTCTTAGTATGTGGGCCCAAGTGCAGTGGAAATAATTCTAATTGGGGATCAAACTACCTATAAAATTTTCCCTCTTCTTTTGCTGGTAGGAAAGAAAGATTTGTGATTTGCATGATCAGTTAATCCTTTGATTAACCCTTTCCCAAATGACAAAATTTCAGGGAGCTCCAAATTCAAAGATGTTGTAGACGACTATTAAAACTGAATGAAAATTTAAATTTTTTTGTCTTTTTGTGCAGAAAATATTGTGGGAAATGAAGAAATTGCTTGTTACAAGCAATTTCTTCATTTTCCACAATGTTTTCCCAAGCCTTTTCTTATGAGAGAGTCAAAAGGCGTCACTGTGCAGTAATGGGTTAAGTGTTAAAGCTGAAAAAGAGTTTACATCAAGTTTGTCGGCCATGCACAAAAGTATTGCAATTACAATAACTGTTTTATCACTATGCCCTTGAACAGAATTGACAAAATACTATATTATGACATAATGTTAGCAATAGGAAAGTGTTTAAGGCCGATGTGAGGAATATATGTGGATTATATTTTAGCTTTAAAAGTAATCAAGAGTAAGAGTAATGTGGCATAATTATGCAAAATAGATATAAGAATTATTTTTGGCATACTAGTCTTTGCACTTTGAAATTAATATTTCTTGAGAGCGTTTTGAGAGCATTTTTCAAAAGGATTAATCTAGTATTAGCTGTAGATCAATCCAAGCTGATGAATCTGGTCCATATTTTGGAGCATTGGCTTAACCCTTTCCCAAACGACAAAATTTTAGACTAGTCCAAATTCAAAGATGTTGCAGACGACAACTTCAAGAGAATGGAATTTAAAATTTGTTGGTCATTTTGGGCAGAAAACATCGTGGTAAATGAAGAAATTGCTTGTCACAAGCAATTTCTTCATTTGCCACGATGTTTTCAAAGCAATTATCTTGTGGGGAGTCAAAAAGAGTCAATGTGTGGTAATGGTTGAAGTCCTGACTCCAAAAAAATGCCTTAGCAGGAACACATGAATAAGTACACCAGTTTTCATGACATAAATGGAAGTTTTATGATTACTTTGGTCAACCATATTCATGCAATCTTTATGAATATTATTGGTCATGAAAAGTATAACCCATTACCACCTGATGACACCTTCTGATGATAAAGGCTTCGTAAAACAGTGCAGTTGGGAAATGAAGAAATTGCTTGTCAATTTCTTCGTTTTTCAACAATTTTTTCTACACAGAGAGAACAAAAAATGTAAAATTTCTGTCAATTTAAATTTTTGTCTGCAACACCTTTGAATTTGGACCAGTCTAACAATATGCAGTTTGGTAATAGGTTTAATTGCATTTTTGATCAATAATAAACAACAGCTGTTTTAAGGATTTGAAGCGTATTAACAGTGCAACAGGCTTTTGTATTGCCTAAGATTATAATAGTGGGAAATCTTGTAAAATTTTGTCGGATAAGAAAGGGTTAAATAAAACATTTGAAGTTTGAAATAAAACAAAGCTTAAGAAAATATTGAGACAAAAGATGACAGTGCTGATGACCATGAGATATGTGCTGAATTATAACATACACGTGCACTAAGCCGCTCGTTTATGACGCGTTCTAAGAAATGTGACGTCACGATTAGTAATGACGTCATAGAGCTACGACCTTCCTTCAAAGAAAATTCAATGAATCTGAAGGACGCCGATTTCGTTTTCTTGTATCATTTTGCACGGACAGTTCTAGTGGATAGACCTTATTCATAGAAAGTTTTGAGTGTATTCATGCACACATTAGTTTAACAGTACGCTATTCGAGTAAAATTTGTGCAAGTTCTACAGTTTCGAAGTAAGTTTCATGATATTTTGTGAATTGAAAACTCGGAGACCAGACGAGTCCATTTTCATCCTTGGTGATCAGGGTTTCAATGGCATTAGAATTCCAGTAGTAATCTAGAGTAAAATTGAACTACAAATATTTGAAATAACGCAGTTTTAATTGTCTTTTGAAGTTGAATACTTCCTATTTATGGCGAAGGTTGTTTTAATGTTACAACTGGTCAAGAAAAATTGTGGGTGTTCGATCAGCGGAAGTTGGAAAGAATCAAAAGGAATTAATCCGCGATTACTGTTGACATTTTGCAAAATTTATTTCCCTTAATTTGTGAAGATTTACAATGTTATAAAAGAAATAATCTGTTTTATTACCTCGGTTTATGGTTTATTTAACCACGGTTCTGAGTTAGGCTGCAAAATGAATAATCCACTCGGCCTCCGGCCTCGTGGATTATTTATTGTGCCGCCTAACTCAGAACCGTGGTTAAATAAACCACAAACCGAGGTAAAAAAAGATTATTTCTTAATTATACCACGGTGTATAATCACGTGACTTAATTAGAATTTCCGATAATCTTCAATATCTTTTTTAATACTTGACCATTTTGAATTCGATTTGAAGTAGAGAATGTGGACAGATGTCACGCATTAGATGGACGTGCTGGATTTTTGAAAAATCAACTGATAAAAAAGTTATTGAAGATAAACCAAAATTTTGGTTTATCTTCAATAACTTTTTTATCAGTTGATTTTTCAAAAATCCAACACACCCAGCTTATTCCTGGCATTTTCCCACATTCTCTGCTTCAAACCGAATTCAAATTGGTCCAGTATTAAAAACGATATTGAAGATTATAGGAAATTCTGAGTCGATTATACACCGTGTATACACTTAGTCTTTTTCTTTATCAACATCCATTATGTTGTCTAATGTACAGTGGCTTTCAAATTCCCCAATTCTAATTTTGCTGTTTGTGCAAAGGATCTGCAATTTATTGCTAAGAATATTATAATAAGAAGCATTGCAATAATGTTCTTAATAAAAGTGTAAAAGTGAAGAGGTCTTTATATACTAAGGGTAAGAGTTAACCCTTTCCCAAACGACAAAATTTTAGGGTGATCCTCTTCAAAATCTGCCACAAATGACAAAATGGATGCTATTAAAGACGGGATTTGTGTAAAATATGGCACAGAAAATATTGAGACAAAAGGAGAAACTGCTGGTTATCAGCAGTTTCTTCTTTTGATTCAATGTTTTCACAATCCATTTCTATTAGGGACGTCAAAACCAGGTCTTGTTTGGGAAAGGGTTAAACCATTCCCACACATGGATACTTTTTGACACCCCACAAGATAAAGGCTTTTGAAAACATTTAGGAAAATGAAGAAATTTTTTGTGACAAGCAATTTCTTCATTTCCCACTATGTTTTCTACCAAAAAGACCAAAAAATGTAAAAATTCATTCACTTGAAACTGTTTTCTGCAACATCTTTGAATTTTGTCAAGTCTAAAATTTTGCCGTCTTGTAATAGGTTAATGACCTTTTTGGTTTAGAGTTTTAGGAATTCGGACAAAATCATATATAATGACTGACATAATTAACACAAAATATAATCTGTGTTCGGAAAGCTAATTTTATATTTATATGTGATGGTGTTGAACAAGACTCGGGATTTAGGCTAAAAACAAATTTAGACAATAACTTACTCAAATTGAGTGAGACCTGGAAAAAAATAATACCATTTTGTGAAGGTGGAGATTCCGTTTTAAGGATGGGAACTTCAGCAAGTAGTGGTGCTTATGATGACCCAGAACTGGCTGAAACTTCTGTAAGTATTGTCTGAACCATTCCCAAACGACAGAATTTTAGGATGATCCACTTTAAAAAACTGTCATAAATGACAGAATGGATGTTATTAAAGATATGATTTGTGTAAGATATGGCATAGAAAATATTGAGACAAAAGAAGAAACTGCTGGTTATCAGCAGTTTCTTCTTTTGTCTTAATGTTTTCCTAAGCCTTTTCTATTAGGAATGTCAAAACCAGGTCTTGTTTGGGAAAGGGTTAATCCTTTACCAAAAGACATTTTATATTGTCTCAATACTGTCATTGCTATAACATGTAAAAATTAGACCATTTATTATATAAGTTTTGTGAATGTGAGAATGCAAAGTGAGGAGCTTGTTTTGAGGATGGGAACTTCAGCTAGTAGTGATGTTTATGATGACCCAGTGCTGTCTGAAACTACTGTAGGTATCGGTTAATCCTTTACAAAAGACATTTTATATTGTCTCAATACTGTTATTGCTATATCATATAAAAAACAGACCTTTTATTAGATAAGTTATGTGAAGGTGAGAATGCAAAATGAGGAGTTTGTTTTAAGGATGGGAACTTCAGCTAGTAGTGGTGCTTATGATGACCCAGAACTTGCTGAAACAACTGTAAGTATTGGTTAATCATTTACCAAACAACATCTTAACATCTTATATTGTCTCAATACTGTCATTGCTATAACATGTAAAAATTAGACCATTTATTAGATAAGTTATGTGAATGTGAGAAAGCAAAATGAGGAGCTTGTTTTAAGGATGGGAACTTCAGCTAGTAGTGGTGCTTATGATGACCCAGAACTTGCTGAAACAACTGTAAGTATTGGTTAATCATTTACAAAACAACATCTTATATTGTCTCAATACTGTCATTGCTATAACATGTAAAAATTAGACCATTTATCAGATAAGTTTTGTAAAAGTGAAAATGCAAAGTGAGGAGATTGTTTTGAGGATGGGAACTTCAGCAAGTAGTGGTGCTTATGATGACCCAGAACTTGCAGAAACTACTGTAAGTATTGGTTAATCATTTACCAAACAACATTTTACATTGTCTCAATACTGTCATTGCTATAACATGTAAAAATTAGACATTTTATTAGATTAGTTTTGTTTTGAAAGTGAGAATACAAATGGAGGAGATTGCTGTAAGGATGGGAACTTCAGCTAGTAGTGGTGCTTATGATGACCCCGAGCTTAGTGAAACTGCTGTAAGTATTGTTTGAACCTATCATAGATGGCAATTTGTATTGAATTCACCAAAGAATAATTGTGTTTTATCTTTTTCCAAAGAAAATCTTGTTTTGATTTGCAATACAGAAATGATTTGGAAGACAGAAGAAAAGATTTGCTAATTATCAGCAATTTATATTCTTTTCCTCTGTTAATATTTTCATTGATATAACATGTAAGAAAAATAGACCTTTTGTTATATAAGTTTTGTGAAAGTGAAAATGCAAAGTGAGGAGATTGCTCTAAGGATGGGAACTTCAGCTAGTAGTGGTAGTTATGATGACCCAGAACTGGCTGAAACTGCTGTAAGTATTCTTTGAACCATTCCCAAACGACAGAATTTTAGGGTGATCCACTTTAAAAAACTGTCACAAATGACAGAATGGATGTTATTAAAGATATGATTTGTGTAAGATATGGCATAGAAAATATTGAGACAAAAGAAGAAACTGCTGGTTATCAGCAGTTTCTTCTTTTGTCTTAATGTTTTCCTAAGCCTTTTCTATTAGGAACGTCAAAACCAGGTCTTGTTTGGGAAAGGGTTAATCCTTTACCAAAAGACATTTTATATTGTCTCAATTCTGTCATTGCCTTAACATATAAAAAATAGACCTTTTACTAGAAAAGTTTTGTGAATGTGAGAATGCAAAGTGAGGAGCTTGTTTTGAGGATGGGAACTTCAGCTAGTAGTGGTAGTTATGATGACCCAGTGCTGGCTGAAACTACTGTAAGTATCGTTTAAACCATTCCCACACTGTGATGCCTTTTGACAGCTAACAGTATAAAGGCTTTTGAAAACGTTGTGGAAAATGAAGAAATTGCTTGTAACAAGCAATTTCTGCATTTCCCACATTGTTTTCTACATCAGATGACAATAAAATGCAAAATTTCATCCAATTTGAATTGTGGTCTGTAACATGTTTGAATTTTGACAGAACCCAGTGTTGAATCTAGCTTGCCCTTCAAGGGGGGCCCGATGGGCCCACAGCTCTTAGTGGAGGGGGTCATCCAACACAAATATTTAGCCATTTGGGCCCAGACTCCCTTCTAAAGGGGGCTATTTTGGATTTTAGGGGATCAATTTGGCAATGGCCCCCTCTAGATTCAACACTGAGAACCTAAATTTTGTTGTTTGGTATAGGGTTAATTAAATCTTTGTGATACAAATTTGTTGAATTTTAAAACTGCTGGAGACAACAAAATGGATGTTGATAAAGATAGGATTGTTCTAAGGATGGGAACGTCGCCTAGTAGCCCAGAGCTTGGTGAGACAGCTGTAAGTATATTGTTTAAATCTTTAGAACACCATATTTTGGGCTTTTTATGCCCCCGTATCGAGAGATCGGGGGCATATTGTTTTACTCGTGTCCGTCTGTCCGTCTGTCCGTCCGTCTGTCCGTCCGTCTGTCCGTCCGTCTGTCCGAAAACTTAACCTTGGCCTTTTCTCCAAAAGTATTTGACATACAAAGCTCAAATTTGGTATGCAACTTCCTTTCAATGATATCTTTCTGTTCCATGCAATTTGACCTTCCTCAAGGTCATCCCTTAACCCTTATCAACCCTTTACTCTACGAAAACTTAACCTTCTATTCCGAAAACTTAACCTTTGCCTTTTCTCCAAAAGTATTCAACATACAAAGCTCAAATTTGGTATGTAACTTCCTTTCAATGATATCTATCTGTTCCATGCAATTTGACCTTCCTCAAGGTCATCCCTTAACCCTTATCAACCCTTTACTCTACGAAAACTTAACCTTCTATTCCGAAAACTTAACCTTTGCCTTTTCTCCAAAAGTATTTGACATACAAAGCTCAAATTTGGTATGCAACTTCCTTTCAATGATATCTATCTGTTCCATGCAATTTGATCGTCCTCAAGGTCATCCCTTTACCCTTAATAACCCTTTACTACACGAAAACCTAACATTTTAGAAGAATGGCCATTTCGGGGGCATTTGTGTTTCACAAACACATCTTGTTGTCTTGAAAACTGCTGCTGATAGCAACTTTGGGTGTCATAAGTGGCAATGGAAATTGATGATGATACCCCTCATGCATTTCCATGCATCCGCATTTTCAACAAAAAATTGATGAGGGATATCAGTTGCACATACTGTTTTGTATCTAATGATGGATGGAATACCGTAAAATAGCTAAATGTCTTCAAATTTGTCCAGAGATTTCAGAAATTTCTTATTCCAAAACTGAAAAATTACTCATTTTTTTAAAAGAAGAAATTGCACTTTATGAGCTATTTCTTCTTTCTCCATAATGTTTTCATATCCAATTATTTGCATGAATATTATTATGTAGCATTATATCTATGAAGATTTAATGATAATGTCCTGGATAAAAGGAATTTCAATAGAGCAATAAAAGTTCAACTTTCACAAGACTCTTGAGGTGAATTTCAAGGGACACGTGAGGAGTCACATGTTTTCCCTTTAATCCTTTCCTAAACGGCAAAATTTTAGGGTGATCCACTTCAAAAACTGCTACAAATGACAAAATGGATGTTATTAAAGATAGGATTTGTGTAAAATATGGCATAGAAAATAATGAGGCAAAAGGAGAAACTGCTGGTTTTCAGCAGTTTCTTCTTTTGTTTCAATGTTTTCTCAAACCTTTCCTAATAGGGACGTCAAAACTAGGTCTTGTTTGGGAAAGGGTTAATCCTTTCCAAAACAAACCAGCATTTGACAGCCTGCGTAAGAACATCTTGGGAAAACAATGGGGCTAAAGTATGAAATTCTGATGACAAGCAAAACATATTTATATCCCAATTATACTTTGTATACTATCTTGTACCCAATTCCTGTCTTTATCAACATCCATTTTGTCATCTGCAACAGCTTTCAAATTCAAACAGTCTAAATTTTTGCATTCAGAAGAGGCTAAAGGTGAATTTCAAGGGACATGTGATAGTGTCACGTGCTTACTGTTTAAGTTTATTCTTTTCCATAGTTACAAATGACTGCTGAAAAATGTTATCTCGAGACTTTCAACTGCTAAATATCTTTAATATTGTCCCACTTAGCCAAGTTGGAGGTAACATCATGACCCTTTCACGCATGTAAAATTTGGTTTATCCAAACCACCACCATTGAAAATGACAAGAGATTTATGTTTTCCAAAGTTTTATCTCTAATCATATCCAGGAATTATTTTAGAAAGAGGTTGTGAAAAGAAAGAAATGGCTTAAAAGGGAGCTGTGAAGTATAAGGGAGATAATTCTGTAAAACTGAAAGTAAACAATTTATGTGTATTGTGAGAGTAGCTTCCCTTGATTTACTTGAATGTGACAAAATATCAGATTTACCACCAACTGAATAAGTTCAAAGAGTCAAATAATCCTTCAAGCTTACATTTATTAAGAAACATGGTAACAAATGGAGAAAATGCTGGTTTCTTCACTTTCCTATACTATTTGTTTAACCCTTTCGTTTGCAGAATTATTTCCCAGAAATGACTTTTTCCCTATTTCCAAGCACTTCGTGTATACACATGCTTAATAAATAGATTTTACTAGCAGAATACCCATAAACCTATATATCATTGGAAAGGTTATCTAATTTCCCTCAACAATATGATCAGTAACTGATAGAAAATTTGCATCTCATCAAAATCTCGACCTCTAGCCCCATGACCCCTGTCAGGCCCCCTGCCACGACCCCCGACCACCCCCACCCCTACGATTTGGGACTGGATTCGGTTTAGGGTTATTGGAATCACTATCAGAGTCACTATTCGAAGTCTTCGAAACATTTCTAATGTTCAAATCACCTTTTTACCACCTAAAAATCAAGGTAATCGCTATCATCATCGTCCGGCACTGACATGGTGATTCGCCAGACCTCTTCTGCAGAATATTGAACCCTCCTGACCATCGTAACAGCTCATACAAACCCAAAAACTGTGTTTTTCTTCACATTTCACAAGAACATAACACTTTCGCGCAATATTTCCGGTGTCATAATAACTTTAATAGTGTAAAAATTGCTTTTAAAAGCCCATACCCCCCTAAACAGTGTAGGCGTTCCTGAACCGCGCTTGAAAGCGCGCTTGCAAACGAAAGGGTTAAGAGCTCCCTCTGTTAGAGACACCAAAACCAGGCATAATTGTTTGGTACTGGATTAAACTTCAACACTCATTATCACAGTGGATAATCACCTGATACAATATTTTCAGAAAATCTTCAATAATTTTGTAAATACTGGACCGATTTGAATTAGGATTGAAGCAGAGAATGTGGACAGACGTCACACATTAGATTTTGGACGTGGTTGATTTTTGAAAAATCAACTGATAAAAAAGTTACTGAAGATAAACCCAAATTTTGGTTTATCTTCAATAACCTTTTTATCAGTTGATTTTTCAAAAATCCAACACATCCAGCTTATTCCTGACATTTACCCACCTTCTGCTTCAAACCGAATTTGAATTGATCAAGTATTAAAAAAAGATATTGAAGATTATCGGAAATTCTTAGTCACATGATTATACACCGTGATTATTCCTGCTGACTACGAAAAATTGGTACTATTGATTTGAAGGAAAATAAATATAAAGTCTGAAAAAGGAAAAGAAATGGGTGAAAAGGAGAAAATATTGAAATTCATTGAAGCATTCTTGATCCTTTCTTTGTACCAGGGTCATCAAAATGCTTATTGGTTCAAAAAGGTAAAAGAAAAATCAATTCATAGGAGACTTGCTGTAATATGTCTATGTGAGATAACAGGTTAAAATCATTATATATTTATTGAAATTCAATCCTTTCCCAAACAAGAAAATTATTGACACTGCTATGGATGATGAAATCAATGTTACCAAATGTTTGAAATGTGTATGTCATGCGATAGTACGGAAAGTATTGAAAGAAAAGTAGAAAATGCTGATATAATCAGCATTTTCTTCTTCTCCGTCAATGCTTTCCAATTGGCTCTCTTGATCAGGGATGTCTAACCAGGTGAATGTTTGAGAAAGGTTTAATAAATATCGATGAAAACCTCTCTTTTCAAGTGAGGTAATCAAAAATTGATAATCTTATTAGGTGTAAGGACAGCAAATCTTACACTTTCTGACTTTGAAACAACTTAAAACACTCTTTTTTGTGTTCATTTGCCTTCAGATTTGTTAAGCTTTTATAATATTATGAGATATGAAATGAGGGAGTTTTTGACTTGATATATACATGTACAACTAAATGCATTCTTTCGAAGAAAAAACATTTTTTGATAAGAATAATTCCAAATAAATTGTCAAGAAAAAAAGCAATTTAATACAGAAATAAATGACAGTAATTTGGCCTTTCCCAAACAACAAAAATTTGGGGTGATCCAATTGGAAAGCTATTGTAGACCATGGAATCAAGGTTAAAAAGTAAAGGATTTGTGTACATACATTATATTGCCAAAATTATTTAGACAAAGGAGAAAACACTGATTATCAGCATTTTCTTCTTTTGTCCAAATGTTTATCCAAGCCTTTTCTATCAGGGATGTCAAAACCAGGTCTTGTTTGGTAACGGGTTAAGAGGCTGTAATTTATAAAGATGAATAGTTGAATGTTATTTTGATGTTATTGGAGATGTGCATCACAAACAATTTTTTGTCAAAAGAAATTTTGTATAATCCATCTAGTGCAAAATATCAAAGGAGTGAAAGCACAGAGAGTCACATTCTAAAAAAGTGCATTTATTGAGATTTAACTAATCTGTTAAAGTTATTTGTACCAAACTTAATTTAATCCCTTTCAACAATTTTAGATTACCAATTACACAGATCTTGTTAACACAATGTCGCCAGCATTTTTCGACAGAATATTGATGAAAGTTTCACAGAATGTACTTGGTCACCTGATCATGCACATAATTATTGTCATGAGTTTGCCACAGCCTTCCTAAATTTTTGGATGGAGTTGGATGAAATTTTCACCGAAAGTTTCCAGTCACATGTGTGCAAATTGTCAGGGAGACCAAAGGTCTTTTGAAATTCACCAACCTCATCTCTGCATAATGTTAAGGAAGTGATCACCATAAATGACATGACTGTACAACACTTTTTGAAAGGGACAAGTTAAACAGAAACGAACATTGACCACTTCTTCAGAATGAAGAGGTGTAATTAATAAGTCAGGATGCATAAGTGAGTAGGATAGGGTAAAGTGCTCTTCCTGGTTTTGCCCACTTTCAACCATTTCCCGTATTGTAAACAAGTCTTAATTAGAAACAAAATGGGGGTTGTCTTTTCTTCTCTTTTACATAGAATAGCCAAGTATATTTGTTTTACGATCGGTAGGTCTCACTCAACAGATATTCCAAAGACAGTAGAGATGGGCGATCAAACCTGCGACCTCTGTGTTACAATAAGTCTGATGTGTTACCACTGCACCAAATCTGCTCTAAACATAGTGGGGAAGCAAGAGTATCTTTTCCTTTGTTTTCAATCCTTACTTTTTGTGTGGAAGTTGGGATATTTGTTTTGAAAAAAATGTATGTATAGCATATGGTGCAAAAAAGAAAGGGACAAAGCCCAAGGGCCAGACTATTTAGGGGAGAAAACTTGCTTTGGTGTGCCATTCAAAGATGCTGCAAACAACACAATGAAGCATACTTGATGTTTATAAGATAGGGTGGGAAATACTTGAAGAGAAAAAGAGAAAAACCTGGTTGAAGGTAGGATTTTCCAAAAAAAAAAAAAAGAATCCAACTATAAATTTCTCTGTTAGGGTCATCTGAACAGCAGCAACGGATTCAGGATTTTTGTGAGGGGGGTTCGTTTTTACAAAAAGGGGGGTTCGTTTTTTTTAAATGTTACACAATTTTGACTGAATTTCTGCATGAAAATGAAATAATCCGGCTACAGAGGGGGGTTCGTTTGAAATCCCCGAACCCCCTCTGGATCCGCCACTGAACAGGTATTTGCATGCTGTTGTCGGTGGGTTCTGCAACATATCAGATCATCGTCAGTGTTCTTTAGAACAAGATTTTTTAAGATTTCAAAATGTGTTTTGGATAAAGCGTTTTTAAGACCGAGACTTTGACCCAGCTGTTCCGAATGCTCCAAATTTATACAAATGATGTCATCATGATGTCATTTGTATAAAGTATGGAGCATTCGGAACACGGCAGCTTATAAATTATGGAGTAGTCGGAATAACTTGGTCAAATATCTTTTTATATTGTTTGTGCAGAGTGGACCGAGGGGTTCCGCACGAAGTATAGGGTAATGGCGCCTCCCATTGAGCGTCTGAAAAATCTTGCTCTAAAGAACGCTTTATCCTAAAATATCTTAAGAAATCTCAAGATATTGCAAGAAATCTCGCTCTAAAGAACGCGCCTCTGGTAACTCCAGCTTGATTAACCCTTTCCCAAACGACTGAATTTTAGGGTAATCCAATTTGAAAGCTACTGCTGACGACAAAAATGATGATAATAAAGACATGATTTGTGTAAAATATGGCACAGAAAATATTGAGACAAAAGGAGAAACTGCTGGTTATCAGCAGTTTCTTCTTTTGTTTCAATGTTTTCCCAAGCCTGTTCTATTAGGGACGTCAAAACCAGGTCTTGTTTGGGAAAGGGTTAAAGCTGGAGTTATGATGTTTTGGATTAACATGGACGAGATACAGAATGGGGTTTTCTGCAAAAGCCTTATCTCAAGAATACTGCTTATTTATCATCTAGGAAAGGCTAAAACAGATGGTGTGATGAAATAACAATGAATGTCGTGCAAATTACTGATAATTGTTGATATTTTTGCACATAGCTTTTATCTGTAATGTATTATGACATATGATGATTACCAAAAAACAAAGCAATATTAAGGTTTTACCCAAATTGTTCATGCAGAAATTCAGAAAACTGGAGAACTACTTGAGTATCAAATTATCCAACAAAAATATTGTATTTCATTCTTGTATTTTAACTCTTTTCAAGGTTTTATATTTAAGGTTTTGTATCTTCATGTGTCAAAGTAATATTGCTTTGAAACTTTGAAAAAGCAGATTTGGCTACAACACAGATGAACAGACCAAGTTTGATAACTCTGAAAAAGCTTTTAGACAGAATTTTCTGCCTTTATAGAGTTTTGGACAATGTGTATGTGGCTATATGGGGGAATCATGTGACCACAACAACAGCAACAAAAACAACCCCCGCGAAAAAAGTTCAAGAATGCATTTTTAGCTCTAGAACTGTTCTAGAACCATTCTAGAATGTTAAATAGCACTTCTAGAACAGTTCTAGAAGTGCCATTTAAAGTTCTAGAGTGTTCTAGAACAGTTCTTGAACTAGAAATGCATTCTTGAACTTTTTTCGCAGGACACATTACAGCACTTTAAGAAAATATTTAAAAAAAATGAAGTCAATATGTGATCAATTTGAATGCAATTTAAAGGTCTGAAAATGTCTTGGATTTTCTGGACGGGTTTCTCTATTTCCAACAATGTTTTCTACCTAAAAAGATATCCGCAACATATTTGAATTTGGACCAGTCTATTTGCTGTCTGATAATGGGTTAACCCTTTCCCAAACAAGACCTGGTTTTGACGTCTTTTATAGAAAAGCCTTGGGAAAACATTGAGGCAAAAGAAGAAACTGCTGATGACCAGCAGTTTCTCCTTTTGCCTCAATATTTTCTGTGCTATATTGTACACAAATTCTATCTTAAACAAGGTCCATTTGTCGCCTGCAGCAACTTTTGAGATGGAAATTTTGAAAATTTGCCGTTTGGGAATTTTAGGGTTAATAACTGATGTCACAGTACAAGAGGGTCGTAAACAGGCAATGAAAAAGATGTTTTTTATAAGGTCAAGTTTATGACACTTGGTAAATAACTTGTGAATCATGTCTTTGTAAAATGATGTTTTGTATTATATAAAAGATAGGGGCGTTTATAGTATTCTCTATCAAAATTTTATTTTGTTTGTGAAAGAATTATAATTTGCATACCAACTTGACATTGCAATGTTATTGTTTGACCTTTCGTGTGAATTGTCTTTATTTATATGTTGTACGGTAGATGTGGCTTAAGTGTAAAACTTGTAAGTGCATATAGAATTATATTGCTGCTTTTCAACAAAAACCTTGTAACTGCAGCTTAAAACAAGCAGCAGTTAGGAGGTTTTTGTTGAAAAGTGACGATATGCTTTTACAATAGTTTTGCACTGAGCCCATCAACTGTCTAATGAAATGGATTGACTATTGTAGGCTGACTATTGTAGGCGTTGTCATTAAGTAAATATCATGTGAAAGGATAAGTGTATTAGAAATAATGGATGATTAAAGGCCAATTTAACGTTGAAAACATTAGGTAGAAAACAACAAAATATGGTGAATGATAAAAGTCCAATTTCTATAAAAATTTGACTGTGGATCATGTACAGTCTATCTTGTTGAACTGTAATATTGGTTTGTCGCGGAGTCACAACTTGATTTTTGTGGTCTATTTTTGAAAGGATAATAAGTGATGTATTTGTGAAAGGAAGCTAATAAAGGATGCAATTTTGTGAAAGGGACAAGTGTTTCTCGTTTTGACATGTAGGAAATAAGATTCATGTTTTGATGTGAAGATGTCGTCTAAAGGATATAAACGACTGCCGGTATATTTATGATTATTTATTTTTCGTTTTTTAATGAGGTTTTCAAAACTACTTTTTGGTTTAGACTGTTTGGTTTACTGAGTAATGTTAAGAATAAAATGCTGGTTTGAACAGTTTCTTCTTTTATCTCAATCATTTTCAACGCCACTACATAGATTTTTAAGTTTTCATTTTTAAGCACCTAAAGAATGACACACATATATGGATGAAATTTGTATTCAGTCTTCCATCTGTACATTTGTCTATCTATCAAATTTATCTATTTGTATGATACAGACTTTGCAAAACATTGTGGAAAATGAAGAAATTGCTTGTAACAAGCAATTTCTTCATTTTCCACAATGTTTTCTACTCTGAAAGACCAAAATTTGTAAAATTCCATTCACTTGCAACATAATAATATTAATTATCTTCGAATTTGGACCAGCCGGAAAATTTGTTGTCAAGTAATGGGTTAAAAATCAGCCAGTTAAAAGTCAGTGTACATTATAAGGTTATCTGTTAATATTATAGCTTACAATAAATGACCTGAAAGAGCATCCCAATTGATAGGCCAGAGATGTTCTGCCAGGTCAATTATCGTGAACTATAACTAGTCTGATAGTCTGCCTGGTGAAAATGGCATGTTTGCACCAAAAGTTTGCTTTTAAATCTTCTCTTCTAAATTTAATTTGAGAAAAGAGAAATGTTGAAATGATTAGTTTAATTGGGGTTTTAACCCCGTTTTCAACTACTAAGGTCATATCGCGGCAGCTGGAGTACTTAACCATGGATTCCTGTCATTTTTTGTACCAGAACTACCACAAAACCCTTGCTGAGCTGCTCCCCAACATAGGTTCACGATATCAAACCATTGATTGGTGACATTTTTGTCAGTAAATGTTGAAATGAAAGAACCCTTTCCAAAACAAGACCTCATCAGCATTTTCTTCTTTTGCCTCTATGTTTCTGCACCAAGCCCAGATCTAAGCTCAGTCTGTCCATCTAGGGTTAATTGGTTTGAACCCGGGCTTGACCAATATCCTTTCTCACATTTGACAAAAGTCACCTATCATGGGTAACAGAATAATCTATATCATATGAGAAAGCAGATGGACGATTGGATTGGATATTGTGGTAGTACTGGTGAGAGAAATAATTGCCAAGAATCCATGATTATGTGCTTCAGCTGTGTGATATGGCCATAGCAGTTGAAATTGACATAAAAACCAGGCTTTGTTCTGGCATCTTTCAATATGTACTAGTAAGTCTAGAAATTGACCGTCAGCATTTTCTGGCAATTAAGCAAGCTGAGAATGGTACAAACTTTTCCAGTTATATGATTAATCCATATTACGATAACTCGCTAATAGAATTTTAATTTAGATTTCAGAGGTATATTGAAAATAATCATTACTTTAACCCTTTCCCAAACAGCCAAATTTTTAGGTGATACCATTTGAAAACTGCAGTAGGCAACAAACTTAGTATTAAAAAGGGAAGAAATTGTGTAAAATAAAGCACAGAAAATATTGTGGCAAAAGGAGAAACTGCTGGTTATCAGCAGTTTCTTCTTTTGTTTCAATGTTTTCCCAAGCCATTTCTTTTAGGGACGTCAAAACCAGGTCTTGTTTGGGAAAGGGTTAAATAGGATGTTTTAACCCTTTCCCAAACAAGACCTGGTTTGAGGTTTTGAGTAGAATAAGCTTGAGAAAAGATTTAGGTAAAAGAAGAAAATGCTGATAATTATCATTTTCTCCTTTTGCCTCAATATTTTTTCATGCTATACTGCACACAAATCCAATCCTAGATAACATGCAGTTTGTCATCTGCAGCAGCTTTTGAACGACCACCAGAACATTTTTTTCGTTTTGGAAAGGGTTAAAACATCTGCCTTTCTAATAATGATTTAATAGCTGCAGGTCAGAACTAATTAGATCCTCTAACAATTCTGTATTTATTATTCTGTATTCCTCATTTGGTTGTGAAAATTGCCTGGTAATATGTTTCACACTTTCTCCGTCAGTCTCACCCATATTGTAGTTTTAGACTGTATCAATTTGAACGCTGAACTGCAAATGACAAAATGGATAGATGATTAAAAAAATTGAATATGCTTTCATGCATTATATCACTGAAACTATTGAGGGAAAAGTAGGAAAAGTTGGCAATCAGCAAATATCTACCTTTTGCCGTTATGTTTTCCCATGAACTATTTATGAAAAGATGACAGATTATGTATGACCTTTACAAAAACATATTTAGGTAGAGCAGGTGAACGTATTTCCGAACAGCGTTTAAATCCGAACAATATACATCCTTAATCTGATTTGTAAATTTATTTTTTTTCATTGATATCCGCGATCTTTTATCAATTGTTTGTGAGTGAACCATAGTTTTAACGATGGTGAATATCATAAAAGAAGTTTGCATGTCTTTGTTTGCTTATTTAAAAGGAATCAAATATCAATGTTCGGAATCAGAACCACTTGTATTCGGATTTAAAACCACCATTCGGAATTGCAACCGTTCACCCCATGACTTTCAAAGCGAATATCTACCATAATACAAAGCACATTGGTCTCGATATATGACAAAACAATGTCATATACATTGACGTTGCCTTAGGCGACAAAAGATTCTGCGAGGGTGGTTGTATTAGTGAACATTTAAAATAGTGGCTTAGGTGTTTGGTAATAGGTGCACCCGCTCTACATAATCATACTAGTTTTCACTAACACATGTTAACTTGATTTATCAGGGATCATAGCATTTCTCCTTTTCTCTGAGTGTTATACCCTGTTGTTTCATTTCATGATATCTTTATCCACTAAATACCTATTTATGAGGCAAAACATTGTGCAAATTCTTGTAATTATTTGGAGAAAGGATCATAAATACAGTGATATGTCAAAATTGTATGGCCGGAGGCTAACTTTGCCTATTGTTATTCTGTCCTAACCCTTTCCTTGTTTATACTTCAATGTCATTATAGCCTTTTCACAAATAAGACTGGGTTTTGATGTCCCCAAAGAAGAGAGTGCCAGAAAACATTGAAGGAAAAGGAGAAAATGCTGATGATCAGCATTTTCTCCTTTTCCTTCAATGTTTTCTGTGGTGCTATTTTTACGAAAATTCAATCTTTATTAACATCCATTTTGTCAACTGTAGCAGCTTTTGAATAGGGATCAATTTTATCAAGTAAACAATGACATAATTTTTGACAAACAATAGTATTTTGTCAGTGTAAATCTAAAACGTCGCAACTACAGCTTGATTGAAGCTGTAGTTACGAGATTTTAGAACAACACTGACAATTTATAAATACATACTGATAAATCCAGTATACTTTTAGCACAAAATTCATTGCTTTTGAAATAACCTAAAATTTTGGGATTCGCGAAAGGGTTGAACAAAACTTTTCATTCTATCTTCAGGTGCTACTTGAGGCCGGTGAGGCCCATGTGACCTACAGCCCATCGGAGACCTCCCCACCGATTTTAGCTGAGAAGATTGACGATATGGGATTTCCCACCAAGATTAAAGAAATATCCCCTGTCAATGATGGAGCTCAAACATCGCTAGAGCTTGACACCACCATCTCTGTTAAAGGCATGACATGCATGTCTTGTGTCAGGAATATCGAGGGCACCATAAGCTTCGTCGAGGGTGTTCATAATATCAAGGTTAGCTTGGAGCAGAAAAGAGCCTTCGTCAAGTTTGATCCATTCAAGCTAACCCCGCAAGCAATTGCTGATAAAATTGATGAGATGGGGTTTGAAGCAAAACCTGAAGAGAAGAAGTCAAACTCCCTTATCGCTAAGATCCATGTTGAAGGGATGACTTGTCAGAATTGCGTGAACACGATTGAGTCATTCCTGAAGAAGAAGGAAGGCGTGAAGGAGATAAGAGTATCCCTTGAAGACAAGGAAGCCTTTATCATATACAGTCCTGACGAGACCAACCCTAACACTCTGAGGGAGATCATTGATGATATGGGCTTCACTGCCAGTCTGCCTAGAGAGACATCATCCATTGATAGAGAGTTTGACCTGATAGCCAAGGCTTCTGTAGAACCCAAGGAGAAGGAGACGGTGATTGATATAGAAGGGATGGTGTGTATGTCCTGTGTTAACAACATCACAGCTAACATATCCGGTAAACCTGGCATCCTGAATGTTAAAGTCTCCCTTGAGAACAACAATGGCACCTTTAGATACGATCCTGGTATCACCACACCAGAGAAAATAGCTGACATGATTGATGACATGGGATTTGGGGCGAAGGTTTCATCGACTCCTGGAGGTCTGATGCCGATAAATCTAGGGGAGGTCACCCAAACTGTTGTGGTCAGCATAAAGGGGATGACCTGTAACTCATGTGTGAAGACCATAGAGGGGAAACTGACCGATCATCCGGGGGTCAAGAAGATTCAGGTGTCGCTGGCGAACGAGACTGGAACTATCGTGTACTACCCAAACAGGGTGACTCCCACCATGCTGGCTGAGGCTATAGAAGATATGGGCTTCGAAGCTGCAGTCAAAGGTAGGCATATGTGTCCATTTATCTCACATTTACGGACTGATTGAAGGATTAAAATCCATCATTATCTACAAAACACTGAATGCATTTTTGGGTGTCATCCATGGCAATGGAAATTAACAAGTGATACCCGTGTAATTTTTCAGGTCTACATCATCCGTGGCAATGGAAATTCACAAGGGATACATATTCGTCTATTTCTGTTCCTGTGGATGGCGCTCAAAGATGCTTGAAATGTTTGGTATCTAATGATGGATAAAGTACCTTTAAGTTTGAAGATTTAGACAACAGATAATATTGAACTTATCATGAATAATATATATTGAATGCAACTTATTCTGAAAATACTGTTCAATAGGATAGAGAACAATTAGAATAGAAACTAAACATGCTGAAAGTCAAGGACAAGACTTTGCACTTTGGCAAGCAAGACAATTCTATTCAGTAACAACATCATAATTGTTTGATAGGCACAAACTTTGATATTTGCTCTTACAAATGCCTTTTCATCATTCTTATCTTTTGCTTAAGCTCCTTCCCAAACAAGACCTGCTTTTGACGTTCTTGGTATAATGGGCTTGGGAAAACATTGAAGCAAAAGAAGAAAATGCTTATAATCAGCATTTTCTCCTTTTGTCTTAATGTTTTCTCTGCTGTATTATTTACAAAATTTTCCTATAGTAACATTCATTTTGTCGCTTGCAGCAGCTTTTGAATTCGACTACCATTAAATTTTGTCACTTTGGGAAGGGGGTAATTGTTCCCTAGATAGACAGACAATACTCTTCCATTGCAGAGGACTTGATGGGCAGCAGCAAGTCTGTGAGTTTTGAAGCGACCACATCAAATGGTGCAGTCCAGATGGAGTCTACGCTGGGAACCGTGAGGTATAGACCGGGAACCAATGAAGATGAGGAGTTTGACAAGTGTTATCTGAAGGTCACGGGCATGACTTGCGCCTCATGTGTGGCAACCATCGAGAAAAATATGATGAAAGTAGAAGGTAATGTCAATTTAACAAACCTTATCAAACCCCACACCTGCAAAGCAGGGGGGCTTAATTTAGTAATTATAATGGTTTCACCATGTCTGTCTGTCCATCTGTGGGCTTTTTCATTTTATAACTCAATTACCGTTTAATCAAGGACCATGAAACTTTAAAAAACAGTAACTGTTGTTTCCCTTGACCAAAGGAGGTGCCCTATTATTTTGTATTCACATAGTTCAAAGGTCAAAGTCACAATGGGACTTTGTTTAAAATCGGTTTCCATGCACTAACTTGATAACCCTATGACTTTTTCATCGACAAGTCACTAATGGAGTTATTAGCTCACCTGAGCACGAAGTGCTCAAGGTGAGCTATTGTGGTCGCTTTTTGTCCGTCGGCGTCCGTCCGTCTGTCTGTCATTCCGTGCTTCCGTCCGTCTGTTCACAATTTGTTGTTAACACTCTAGCATCCACAAATATTGACCAATCTTAACCAAACTTGAACAAAACATGTATGACCATAAGTTCTCCGATGAGTTCGATTTTGGGTCAGATCGGACCAGGAAGATAGGAGTTATGTGCCCTTGAACGTCAAAAATAGCTACTTTTTAACTTGTTAACACTCTAGCATTTACAAATATTGATCAATCAAGACAAAACTTGGATATAATGTTTAAGACTATAAGTTTTCGGATGAGTTCGATTTTGGGTCAGATCGGACCAGGAAGTCAGGAGTTATGTGCCCTTGAACGTCAAAAATAGCTACTTTTTAATTTGTTAACACTCTAGCATCTACAAATATTGATCAATCAAGACAAAAGTTGGACTTAATGTTTTAGACCATAAGATCTCGGATGAGTTTGATTTTCAGTGTGATCTGATCAGAAAGACAAGAATTATGTGCCCTTGAATTTGACAAAATTGCCATTTTAGGCTGTTTTTGACCTTGTTTACCCTCTAGAATCTACAATTATAAATCGATCAAGACAAAACTTAGACACAATGTTTGGGACCCTAAGATCTTTGATGAGTTTGTTTTTCAGTCTGATCTTTTTCAGAAAGTTGAGAGTTATGTGCCCTTGAATTTGACAAAATTGCCATTTTCGGCTGTTTTTGACCTCATTTACACTCTAGAATGTACAAATATGAATCAATCAAGACAAAACTTTGACACAATGTTCGGGATTATAAGATCTTTGATCATTTGGATTTTCAGTCTGATCTGATCAGAAAATCGAAAGTTACTTGCCCTTGAATTTGACAAAATTGCCTTTTTCGGCTGTTTTCGACCTTGTTTACACTCTAAAATTTACATTTATTAATCAATCAAGACAAAACTTGGACACAATGTTGGACACCAGAAGATCTCGGATCAGTTCGATTTTCACAACGTTATTGACCATAAGTTCGTTTTCAGTCTTAAAGTCGTAAATATTAATTGACTAGAACAAAATTGTGGCTCATATCCTTTTTGTTCAGGTGAGCGATATATAGGACCATCATGGTCCTCTTGTTTATTTGCTTACGACAGTTCAAGTTTGCAGCCTAAATACAGTGCAATAAATTCTTATGTAACATGCTAATTGTGGTGATTTATGTTTAGCTACTGTCATAATATTTTACATTTAACCCTTTCACAAACAAGAAAACTTTTATCTGCTGTGAAGTCGAATTGAAATCAAATATAGTATACACA
Source organism: Fragum sueziense (assembly GCA_963680895.1). Taxonomy (NCBI): domain Eukaryota; kingdom Metazoa; phylum Mollusca; class Bivalvia; order Cardiida; family Cardiidae; genus Fragum; species Fragum sueziense. The sequence continues at coordinate 56,205,949 of OY804596.1, forward strand.
GGCAATCAAACCTAGATAGAAAATATGTAGTTAAGCAAACCTAAAAAGAAAAGGAGAAATTGCTTGTTATCAGCATTTTCTTTTTCTGCAGTCTCGACAATAATTTTACATGTTCTACACATTTTGAGGTAAATATGTCAAAAGCAGGAATATCTTGGGAAAGGGTTAAGGTTTTTTTTACATGAATGATAAATTATCCAGAATATTTACTATTATATTACTACATATAATAATAGTAATGTCACAATTTTTCATTATCATGCCATTTACTCTTTTAACATCTATTTAGAATTGATTATGACAAACATCATTGGAAGAGAAAGAAATGTAGGAGTGAACTTTTGTTCTTTCCTTACTTCATTTCAAATTAATTTAATCTCCTTATTTAGGAAAAGTTATTGTACTAAATGATATTCCCACATGGCTTAAAGACGTCCATAGTGTTTTATAATTACAGCCCAAAGCCTGACTTTCAATGTCCACTTTTTTAATGTTACTGTTCTGGAATCTGTTAACATTGATGGAAAGAAAAAAGTTCTGATACTGGTAAGACTGCGCAAACTGCGCAGGCTTACCAGTATCAAAACTTTTTAGCTCTATTAAAATGTATGTGTTCATATGACTTTTATTAATATCAATACATGAATGTATTTTATTTTACTATTTACGGTACTAACTATCAGGTGTGAAGTCTGTACTGGTTGCCCTGATGGCGCAAAAAGCAGAAGTGAAATACGATGCAGCCTACATCCTACCATCTCAGATCGCCAACAAAATCACCAACCAAGGCTTTAACCCATTTCCATAATGACTCCTTTTGACTCCCCAGAAGATAATAGCTTCGGAAAACATTATGGAAAATTAAGAAATAGCTTGTGACAAGCAATTTCTTATTTTCCCACAATGTTTTCTATCTTTTTTCTGCATCATATTTGAATTTGAACCAGTCAAGAATTTTTCTGTCCACTTGGTATATGCTACTGTTCTTGAATCTGTAAACTTTACGGAAAGGAAAAACGATTCAATACAGGCTTACTAGAGTCAATACTTTGCGCTCTATTAAAATATCCTTTTTCACATGACTATTTATACATGTGAAATTTTATTTTAATATTGTTACACATTACAGGTGTGAAGTCTGTACTTGTTGCCCTGATGACACAAAAGGCAGAAGTGAAATAATATGATGCAGCGTACATCCTACCGTCGCAGATTGCCAACAAAATCACCAACCTAGGTTTTCATGCTACTGTTCTTGAATCTATTAACTTCCATGGAAAGCAAAAAGTTTTGATACTGGTAAGACTGCGCAAAAAGCGCAGGCTTACCAGTACCAAAACCTTTTAGCTCTATTAACCCTTTCCCAAACAAGACCTGGTTTTGACGTCCCTAAGAGAATAGGCTTGGGAAAACATTGAAACAAAAGAAGAAACTGCTGGTAACCAGCAGTTTCTCCTTTTGTCTCAATATTTTCTATGCCATATTTTACACAAATCTTATGTTTAATTACATCCATTTTTGTCATTTGTGGAAGTTTTTGAAGTGGATCACCCTAAAATTTTGTTGTTAAGGAAAGGGTTAAGATGTCCGTTTTCATATGAATATTATTAATATCAATACACGAATGTATTTTATTTACCATTTACTCATTACAGGTGTAAAGTCTGTCCTAGTTGCCCTAATGGCGCAGAAAGCAGAAGTTAAATATGATGCAGCGTACATTCTACCATCTCAGATAGCCAACAAAATCACCAACCTATGCTTTTATGCTACAGTTCTGAAATCTGTTAACATTGATGGAAAGAAAAACCTTTTGATACTGGTAAGACTGTGCAAACTGGGCAGGCTTACCAGTATCAAAACTTTTTATTAGCTCTATTAAAATGTCCGTTTTCATATGACTTTTATTAATATCAATACATGAGCATGTTTTATTTTACTATCTACTCGCTACAGGAGTGAAGTCTGTACTCGTTGCCCTAATGGCACAAAAAGCAGAAGTTAAATATGATGCAGCCTACATCCTACCATCTCAGATTGCCAACAAAATCACCAACCTAGGCTTTATTGCTTATGTTCTTGAATCTATGATTATTGATTGAAAGTATGAGTTTTGATACTGGTAAGACTGTGCAAATTGCACAGGCTTACCAGTATCAAAACTTTTTAGCTCTATTAAAATGTCCGTTTTCATATGAATATTATCAATATCAGTACATGGATGTATTTTATTTTACTATCTACTCGCTACAGGTGTGAAGTCTGTACTCGTTGCCCTAATGGCACAAAAAGCAGAAGTGAAGTATGATGCAGTCTACATCCTACCATCTCAGATTGCCAACAAAATCACCAACCTATGCTTTTATGCTACAGTTCTGAAATCTGTTAACATTGATGGAAAGAAAAACCTTTTGATACTGGTAAGACTGTGCAAACTGCGCAGGCTTACCAGTATCAAAACTTTTTAGCTCTATGAAAATGTCCATTTTCGTATGACTTTTATTAATATCAATACATGAATGTATTTTATTTTACTATCTACTCGCTACAGGAGTGAAGTCTGTACTTGTTGCCCTAATGGCACAAAAAGCAGAAGTTAAATATGATGCAGCCTACATCCTACCATCACAGATTGCCAACAAAATCACCAACCTAGGCTTTAATGCTTCTGTTCTTGAATCTAAGAACATTGATTGAAAGCAGAAAGTTTTGATACTGGTAAGACTGCGCAGGCTTACCAGTATCAAAACTTTTTATTGGCTCTATTAAAATGTATGTTTTCATATGAATATTATTAATATCAATACATGAATGTATTTTATTTTACTATCTACTCATTTCAGGTGTGAAGTCTGTTCTAGTGGCCCTGATGGCTCAGAAAGCAGAAGTTAAATATGATGCAGCCTACATCCTACCATCACAGATAGCCAACAAAATCACCAACCTAGGTTTCAATGCTTCTGTTCTTGAATCCGAGACTGCCGGTCAGACCACTGTAGAAGTGTCTGTAAGTTAATTTAATTTTGTTCCCATGTTTGATTAACAAGTCACTTGAAAGAAAAGTTTATATGTGTACTACCGTCTGAGATAGCCAACAAAATAACCAACCTAGGTTTTAATGCTACAGTTCTTGAGTCAGAGACAGCTGGTCAGACCACTGTGGAAGTTTCTGTAAGTCACTTTGTATTTATTTTTGTTTCAATCTTTGTTATAGCTCATGATAATTGAAGTGTCAGAGCATCCCTAGCTAATAGCTAGAGATGCTCTGCCAGGTCATTTATCATATGCTATAGACTTATAGCTTAGAAGAACACTCGGTGCATTTCAAAAAATACAAACTGGGTACCATTTTACTAACGATCTTACAAACATTTTTTGCTTAAATCACTTGTAACAAGTCATCTGATTGAATGAAAAGTCAGATTGTTGTGTTTACAATTACATTCAAATTCACATGAAATTGTTAGTCATATAATATTTTAGTTAAACAGTGCCTTGTACTTCAATGCAACTGTTCAAGTCCATGACTTCTCTTTTTTTTAAAAAAAAGTCTTTTTGTGGAAGTCTCTTACTCTTTTAGTTGTTGTTCTTAGAAACATTTTTTTCATGGATATTTTGAAAACCATATTTATAAAAAGGTCTTGGGTGTTCATAAAATTCAATGTTCACTGATCTTTCTTTCAGATTACTGGAATGACCTGTGCTTCATGTGTTCATCTGATTGAATCCACTCTCCAGAAGAAAGATGGAATTATAAGTGCTAAAGTAGCCCTGGCGACCAATAAAGGAAAGTTTGTGTATGATAGTGACCATATAGGGCCCAGAACTATCATTGAAATTATACAGGTATGTCTTTTTAAAATAGATTATAACCCAAATAAGCAAATTAACTTTAACTCATTCCCAAACAGCAGGAATTTATGCTGTTCCCATTAAAATCTGCCTTAGAACCAAGTGCATGTTGATTATGATCGTAATGTCCATCATTCTGTCCGACCATCTGCACATCTTTACATTGCAACATGAAAACTAAGGATCATCTTTAACTTCTCATTTTTTAAAGTTACAAAGATCATATTGGGTATGTAGATACATTTCACTAAGACATAGTCATGGTTTGGTGCCAAGGTCATCCTCGAAGGTCAAGGTCAAATATTAAGGTAGTGTTTAAGAAAAATATCTGTTTTTGGCACCACCTTTAGTTGTCTTTGAAAGACTTAAAGTATATGACCCCTCAAACACACCAAAGAGCCATAGGCGAAATTTGAAAAGTGCAAATAATTCCTAAACTGTGTTACAGTTCCATTCCAAATACAAAAATAAGCATTTTGCACGGTTTAGAATTTTGAATTAATGCATACTTATGAAAATATATGACAAAAATGTTAAAAATTACCTCCCTTGCATATGAATATAGAGTAAAATAATATTTGTAAATTATAATCTTCTTGAAGCATAATCTTTAAATCCGGCACAGTGAATCAACTTATGTGAAGCGTATTTACAAGTGTGTGAAATTTTAAGTATTTCGTACGGCTAGAAAGTGTAGATTTTTTCAGGGTCTGTAAACCTTAAGTAAACAATTTCAGCATTTTGTGCTACATCTTTTTTTCAGGGACTTGGATTTAAAGCAGCATTGTACACAGATGCAGACAGCAATGCATCTAGATATGATCATAGAGATGAAATCAAAAGGTAAGTAGTGAGATTTTCTTTAACAAATGTGACCTGTCACGCTAAAAGGGATCTTATCCGAACTCAAAAAATCCAAATTTTGGCAAAGTTATAAGACCCAGCACAGTTCAACCAGGTCCCGTATGTGAAAAATGAACATATAGTAAGATAGGGAAAACTTTCTAGATTTAGAAAATTACATAAAAGTGAAAAGTGTCGGCCCTAGTCTGGCTGGGCGGACTGCGCAGACAGATTAGGGTCGATATTTTTCACTCACCCGACAAGGTCCCTTTTAGCGCGACGGGTCACAAATTAAGAAGTTATCAAATTCACAAGAGTATTGACAGTTCCTCATGATAGTGAAGAAAGAAATGAGAATAATTTAGACTCTACTGGGTACACATTACCATGGTATTTTGGATGGCAAGTCTAAGAACCTTAATTGGGGAAAACACATTAGAGATATAAAAAGGTTGAAATAGATATAGGGGGATGTAGATTACATTTTGATAGAAAATTATTTAAAGATTTAATGTTGATTTAATGATTTAAAACAACAGGATTTTATGATAAAATATTTCTGTATCAGACAAATCTGAATATTTTTTACCAAACCTTGTACTTATTTACATTTTAGATGGAGGACATCTTTCCTGTGGTCCCTGATATTTGGTGTCCCAGCTATGGTCATCATGATGTATTTTATGTTGAGCCCACCTCCGGAAGACGACCATTCTGAGATGGAGCATGGTAACGTCACCAGTACACATGCACCGAAGATGGGCGGCGGTCATGGGTACCAGATATTGCTGGTTCCTGGATTATCATTGGATAACTTACTCATGTTTATTTTGGCAACACCAGTACAGGTATGTTGTTTAATCCATCAAAATCTGAAGTTTATTCTGTCCATCTATGTGATATGTTCGATGTTCTGGATACTTGTTATGATATTTAACCCTTTCCCAAACAAGACCGGGTTTTGACGTCCCTAACAGAAAATGCTTGGGAAAACATTGAGACAAAAGAAGAAACTGCTGATAACCAGCAGTTTCTCCTTTCGCCTCAATATTTTCTTGGCTATAACATAAACATTTTGTCCTACTGTGATCATTTAATTTGACGGCTGCAGCAGCTTTCAATTTGGATTGCTTTTTTTGCTGTTTGGGAAAGGGTTAATCAATAAAAAAAAAAACATAATTGTGAACTGTCTTTCTTGTGGTCTGTCCCAAAAATTGAAAGATGGGCAGCGGTCATGGGTACCAGATATTGCTAGTTCCTGGACACTCATTGGATAATTTACTGTTAATGTTTATATTGGCCACACCTGTGCAGGTATGTCATTCTTTGAAAAGGAATTATCTTTTGCCTAATCCTTGTCATGCTGTATTAGAATATGGGGCAGTGCAGAATAAAGTTAGAAAACACTAAACATGCAAGCAGATCTTGCTCTATGCTGCCTGCCCATGCAATAAGAATATTTCTTGATCTTACCACATTGAATTGACCCATTAAGGTCACTGAAGATACCATATCTACTTAAAATTGGACTTGATAGTGATTGACTCATTAAGTGAAATGACAGCTCTTTTCAGAGTGAAACCTCTGTATTATCTACTTCGATTACAGTTTGTTGGTGGACGTTATTTCTACATCCAAGCCTGGAAGGCTGTGAAGCATGGAGCCGCCAATATGGACGTCCTAGTAGTTCTGGCCACAACTATATCCTATGTCTACTCTGTTATTGTGGTACTGGCAGCCATTGGTCTGGCTGAACCCTGGAGTCCCATGACCTTCTTTGAGACCACACCAATGTTGATGGTGTTCATATCCCTGGGTAGATGGCTGGAACATATTGCCAAGGTAATGAAATATTTATATTGAAGTATCTTACATCCCTAATGAATAATCTTATGAAATTTTCCAAAAGCTTCCACTATTTTGATAAAAACAACAGTGAATATTGCTTCCAAAATAGCATTTTGATCAATAATTTCTGACTATATCTTTTATATGTTCATCTAATTCTCTAACATTCTCAGACAAAGATATCTTAATTTGTCTCAAATGAGACAAATTAAGAAATCTGTGTCTTAGAATGAAAGAAACTAACTTGCAACATGGACGTTCTTGTAGTTCTGGCCACAACTATATCCTATGTCTACTCTGTTATTGTGGTACTGGCAGCCATTGGTCTGGCTGAACCCTGGAGTCCCATGACCTTCTTTGAGACCACACCAATGTTGATGGTTTTTATATCCTTGGGTAGATGGCTGGAACATATTGCCAAGGTAATTCAATATTTATATTGAAGTATCTTACATCCCTAATGGATAATCATATGAAATTTTCCCAAAGCTTCCACCATTTTGTTTAAGCCATTCTGACCCAACAAATCTTTGACTTCCTACAAGATAATGGCTTTGATAAACATTGTGGAAAATGAAGAAATTGCTTATGACAAGCAATTTCTTCATTTCCCACAATGTTTTCTTTCCTTAAAAAACAATACTTGTGTAAAAAATGATTTACATAAAATTTTCTTCTAAACATATTTGAGTTTGGATCAGTGTAAAAAATTGTTGCCTGGTAACGGGTCAAAGAATGAATATCTATTCTATCTTTTTAACATTTATCAAATATTGGCAAACATTCTCAGACAAGGATATCTTTATTTATCTTAAATGAGATAAATAAAGAAATCTGTGTCTAAGAATATAAAAGACCAATTTCCAATATGGACGTCCTGGTAGTGCTGGCCACAACTATATCCTATGTCTACTCTGTTATTGTGGTACTGGCAGCCATTGGTCTGGCTGAACCCTGGAGTCCTATGACCTTCTTTGAGACCACGCCAATGTTGATGGTGTTCATATCCCTCGGTAGATGGCTGGAACATATTGCCAAGGTAATGAAATCCTAATATTTCAGTATCTTTAGTCACATCCTAAATGGATATATCCATATGAAATTTTCTCAAAGCTTCCGCCATTTTGTTTAAGCCATTCTGACCCAACAAATCTTTGACTTCCTACAAGATAATGGCTTTGAAAAACATTGTGGAAAATGAAGAAATTGCTTATGACAAGCAATTTCTTCATTTCCCACAATGATTTCTTTCCATAAAAACCAATACTTGTGTAAAAAATAATTTACATAAAATTTTCTTCTAAACATATTTGAATTTGGATCAGTGTAAAAAATCGTTGTCTGGTAACGGGTCAAAGAATGAATATCTATTCTATCTTTTTAACATTTATCAAATATTGTCTGACATTCTCAGACAAAGATATCTTAATTTGTCTCATTTGAGACATATTAAGAAATCTATGTCTTAGAATGAAAGAGTCAAACTTCCAACATGGACGTCCTGGTAGTGCTGGCCACAACTATATCCTATGTTTACTCTGTTATTGTGGTACTGGCAGCCATCGGTCTGGCTGAACCCTGGAGTCCCATGACCTTCTTTGAGACCACACCAATGTTGATGGTGTTTATATCCCTGGGTAGATGGCTGGAACATATTGCCAAGGTAAAACTTATAAAATTTATGTAAAAATAGGATCTCTGTCCCCCACCCACTTCAATGTATTCCAATAAAAGCACCAATTTTGCTTCCGAAAAGGGGGCCTGTAGAACAGTATCTTGCTGTATGTTTTTATGAAGCTTTTTTGGCAGACATTCTCTAACAAAGATATCATGATTTGTCTCATTTGAGACAAATAAAGGTATCTGTGTAAGAGAATGTTCAAGACAAATAACAATATCTTTGTCCTTGAATGTAAAAGACATACTTCCAACATGGACGTCCTAGTTGTGCTGGCCACAACTATATCCTATGTTTACTCTGTTATTGTGGTACTAGCAGCCATTGGTCTGGCTGAACCCTGGAGTCCCATGACCTTCTTTGAGACCACACCAATGTTGATGGTGTTTATATCCCTGGGTAGATGGCTGGAACATATTGCTAAGGTAATAGGGAAGTTTTAACATTAAGTATTTTGTCTTTTTTTTTTAACAAAAACCCAGTAACTTCTGCTTGTTGTTGAAAAGTAGTGTTTTGATTTGTTACCTGAATTATTAGATCACTATAATTATTCCAACCTTTTCATTTGACTCCGAAAATAGATACAGCTTCCAAAGAGGCTCTTTGGTGCAGAACAAAATAAAAATCATCTAAATGATATTCACTATTTTACAGCTAAGCTATAAATTATGGCCTATAAAGGGAAATTTGATGTTCATCCCTTTGTAGTGTATGTCTGTTTGATTTCATCTGATTTGGTAAACATTTTCTAACTAAGAATTGTATGTGTATCAAATGCTTTTTATTGGTATCTAAAACATACTTCATTCTATCAATGGACTAATCTATCAATTATTCTTCTCTATTCAGGGTAAAACATCAGAAGCCCTGGCTAAGTTGATGTCCCTACAAGCTTCAGATGCTGTGTTGGTAGATCTTGATAAAGAAGGAACAGTGATTAGTGAGAAAGTTATAGGACTTGATTTGGTACAGAGGGGCGATATTATCAAGGTATGCATACTATATCTTTTAGGGGGGATTTGGTGCAGTGGTAACACACTGGACTTGTAACACAGGGGTTGCTGGTTCGATTCCCCATCTGTCTATTGGATGAAAGTGTGGTCCCATCTTCATTTGACCTTAGCTGTTGAGTAGCACATAACTCTCCTTTAGGCCGCGGCCATAGCACAGTTGGAAGCGCATCTGCCTCTCACTGGAGAGGTCCTGGGTTCGATACCCAGGCAAAGCAAATATCCTTTCTGACAAAAATGTCACCCATCAATGGTTTGATATTTTGAACCTATGTGGGCGAGCAGCTGGAGGCTCGGTTAGGGTGTTGTGGTAGTACTGGTATGAGAAACAACAGGAATCCATGGTTAGGTGCTCCAGCTGCCACGATATGACCATAGCAGTTGAAAAATGCATAAAACCCAAAAAAAACAAACCAAAGTCTTAATTCGGTCAAATCTGATTCTTTACTTCTTTACTTCAGGTTGTGCCTGGTGAAAAGGTTCCAGTAGATGGCAAGGTCATTCAGGGATCATCTATGTGTGATGAGTCACTCATTACTGGGGAATCCATGCCTGTGGCCAAGAAAATTGGTCAGTTGATTTTTGTTGAAAGAAAATCTATGAAGAATAAATGACAAAAATGTTTCAAGCTTTCCAGAATCACACTTAGCAATATGAGCATATTATGCTACTTGCATTTCTATCAGCGATTTATTTCTGTGAACTTAGAGACGGGGTTTTTTTTTTTTTTTGTTAGGATCAAAACCTCTATTTAGTAGATAGGTTCAATACACATATAAAAGGACAACTGTGAAGATCATTTATCAAAATCAAATATCTAGAAGTTTTAAAACAGGATTTGGTTACTATAACTTATTTGGCTTGAAAAGCGTTTTATATGTTATCTAGATAATAAGATATCCAAAACTTCTTGGTTCTCACCAATATGATTTGTTTGTTTGTTTGCAGGTTCATCTGTGATAGGAGGTTCTATCAACCAGCATGGTCTATTAATGGTAGAAGCTACCCATGTAGGGTCAGAAACTACACTCTCGCAAATTGTCAAACTCGTGGAAGAGGCACAGACATCAAAGGTGAGAAATAGTTGTTCATTCCTAAATTTTGCAGCAGCCATCAATTCCTAGCCACACTTGCATTCACTCATATGCCAGACAGCAAAATTTTAGACTTGTCCAAGTTAGAGGATATTGCAGATGACAATTTAAAGTTAAAGAAATTCAACTTAAAGTTAAAGAAATTCTTAAACTTCAGTCTTTCTTGGTACAGTATAGCTTGTATGGTTTTTGCATAAAACACTCGCCTCACCGCCGTAAAAATAAATTTTGAGTGGAAGTCATGGTGATCTTCCTTTATGCATGCAAAACACTGCGATTTAGGATGATCACTTCAATGCAGTGTGGTACAGGAAGGGTAATGAAGATGAGTGATAAATGGCAGTGGAAATTTGCAGTGATTTTACAGGGTTTGAATACAAAAATATGCATCTCCACAGCCAATCACAGTTTTCCACTCCAAAACAAATTGCAGTGATGTGTGAATATAGGCAAAAACATGTGTGCTGTAGAAAACATTAGTCAAAAAGAAAAAAAGAAAATGCTTGACACATAGAGTTTGTACATTTCCCACAACATTTTCCAAAACATTTATCATGTGGGGTGTCAAAAAGACTTTGTGTGGGATTTGGGTGAAAATTATTCTCTTAAAGGCACTTCCATTTACAACATATTTAAATTTTCAAAAGCAGGCCTAAAGGCATTTTGTTTCATTTGGTTGTTTTTTCCTTCCTTTTTCATATTGATAATTGTGGAATTTATTGAAGTCACACAGGCGACACCATGATTTTCTATTTCTTTCCATTCCAGGCCCCCATACAAGCTATAGCAGATACAATAGCTGGCTATTTTGTACCAGTTGTATGTTCTCTGTCCTTCCTAACGTGCATATCATGGATCATTGTGGGTTATGCTGACATATCATTAGTTGACAAGAACTTTGATGTAAGTTAATATAACCTCTCCTGTGCTTTTGCCTATAGAAGTTTTAGCTTTTTATAAGCCTGTCGAAGACGGGACGTAATATGGCATCACCCGTAGCGTCTGGGTGTCCGGGCGGTGTCCACTTTTTTGTGCGGAGCATAACTCTGTTACCTTAAGTCCAATTTACTGTAAACTTGGCACTTATATTCTTCTCATCATTACGGAGTGCAGTGTACAAGAACCATAACTCTACCTGGCTCTATTTTTTTAGTTATTACCCTTTGTTGTTTTTCATAAGCAGTGTAACGGGCGTATCTTGTGACAGTTTGACACCTTGTTAACTTGGCTAATAGAGATTGATGATGAATTACTTACTTATTCTTCTTTGCCCATGATTGGGCATAGGGCCTTCACTACACAATGAATTGGTTTGCCATAATTTGATATCAAAGCAAAAATATTAAAGTGCACAGAAAATATGTTTTATTATTTCTAGAATCAACACTTGAGTAATTATGTATGATAACTTTCCAGGAGGGTGGTGACTACACAAAACATGAGATAATCTTCCAGCGAGCGTTCCAGTATGCCATCACTGTATTGAGTATTGCCTGTCCGTGTGCTCTAGGTCTAGCCACGCCCACAGCCGTTATGGTAGGGACAGGAGTAGGGGCTACCAATGGGATACTTATTAAAGGGGGTGAACCACTGGAGACTACTCATAAGGTATGATTTCAGTTAAGATTTTTTATGCCCTTGTATGGAAAGATCTGGGGTATATTGTTTTACTCGTGTCTGTCCATCCGTCTGTCTGTCTGTCTGTCCGAAATCATTAGTCATTTTAGGGGCATTTGTGTTTCACAAACATATCTTGTTTTTCACAAGCTTGCGTGGAACATTTATGCTATTGATAAAAATGGTACAACCGGTTTCAAAATTATTCTTAACCCATTCATATATAGTGACAATTTCTGATGCCCCCAAAACATAAAAGCTTTGGAAAGCAATCTGGGAAATGGAGAAAGTGCTTTTGACAAAGCTTATTTGTGCTTATTTTGTAAAACAATATCCGAAAGCGAGTTGTTGGTCTGTAGTGGATTTTAAATTTGTAATTTTCAGATCAAAGCTGTGGTGTATGACAAGACTGGTACAGTTACGCATGGTTTCCCAGTTGTGTCTCGTGTCAGCATGTTTGTTGAGGAGAAAGTCTGCTCATTTGTCAAGCTGTTAGCCATTGCTGGGACAGCTGAAGCTAGCTCTGAACATCCCATTGCTTCAGCTATTGTGAAATATGCCAAGGAGGTGGGTACCTCAACTGTATGTAAAGTTAAATTGTTTCAGAATGAGAAAATATTTAGATTATAAAGGATTTGCATAGGTTGCATTTGTAATGAAGAATCTACAAATAAAATAAAAATTCATTTCTTTCTCTAAAAACGTCACTAAAGCTATGGTATAATTCCTTTTGATCTGCTGTCTACTCTGGTTCAATTTCATGCATTGTTATCAATTTCAGACATTGAAATCCGAGAACCTTGGTAAAGTGTCAGACTTCCAGGCTGTGCCAGGATGTGGCCTGAAGTGCAGTGTGAGCAATATGGAAACTCTTCTAGCCTCCCTAGACATGAACGAAGTAAACAACCGCAAAAACAAGATGGGATCCCTACAAGTTGAGGTTGACAATATCCTTCTGGATGAGTTCAGTATACCAATACAAATTGAAGGTAAGTTAGTAAAATATCAAGATAAATGTGAGTAAAAGTTATGGATTTGTTATTTCTCCTTTACCCCTATGTTGTGGGTACTCATACAAATTGAAGGTAAATAAGCAATATTGACCATTTGTGAACATGTCAAAAGAAGAATGGAAAAACATATAAATTTAGTGGTTGACCTAAACTTCTTAAATACAGCTTGACAAAGCTGGAGTTACAAACTTTTGACCTCTCATTGGCAATATTTTGCAGTAGATTGTGTTAGAATTGCAAGAGTAGGATGTTTTGTGGATTTTTATGACCCAGCATGGAAAGGTTTTGGGCATATTGTTTTACTTGTGTCTGTCCGTCCATCCATCTGTCTGTATGAAAACTTAAGATTTTGGGGGCATTCATGTTTTACAAACAGATCTTGTTATTATCAAGAACTTGTATTTTATTAAGGCATATTATAATCTTGTTGAGTAAAGTGATTAGTAGCTCTTGCTGGCCAACATTGCTAGTTATACAAGTTCTTATTTGAGAAAATGTTCTTGTAAGCATAACTTTTCTGTTAAGTTTTACTTAAAATATGAATTATTTTAGATGTGGATTTGATTGGTGCTGCAGCAGCCCGGCCATATGAAGTGTTGATTGGTAACAGAGAATGGATGCATCGTAACGGTCTCGTGGTAACGGAGATCATGGATCAGAAAATGTCGGAACATGAGGAACAAGGACATACAGCTGTGTTATGTGCTATTGATGGTATGTTGGCATAAGCCTTTTTCTATCAAATTTTCAACCCTTTCCCAAGCAGCTGAAACTAAAAATTTCTGATTGAAAACAGTTGCATAGGACAAAATGGATATTGATAAAGATGGGATTTGTGTACAATATAGCACAGAAAATATTGAGGCTATAGAAGAAAATGCTGGTTTTCAGCATTTTCTTCTTTTGCATCAATGTTTTCTTAGTTAGACTGTATGAAGTTTTGATAGGTAACAGAGAATGGATGCACCATTATTGATCAGAAAATGTCGGAACATGAAGAACAAGGGCACACAGCAGTGCTCTGTGCTATTGATGGTATGTGGGTAATAGTCCTGTCCCAAACAGCATATATTTAGACTTTTGCAATTTTAAGGCTGTCACAGCAGACTAAATGGATGTTGATAATATAATGAATAGTTTACATTACAGCAAAGAAAATATTGAGGAAAACGAAGAAAATGCTGGTTATCAGCATTTTGTTCTTTTGCCTCAATATTTTCCCACCTATAGCGTATAAAGCAATAATAGGGAACAGAGAATTGATGCACCATGTTGTTGTGTTTGATTGTATAATACTGCATCAGGAATAAGTCCCTTTACTTTGTAAATTGGTATTTGTTACTGTGCATGTTCTTTCATGATTTTCCATTTTTCTTTCTGTCATTTTTTGCATGTTTCTCACATAAATATCTTGTTGGTCTAACCCTGCTTTTGATTATAAAATATTTTCTTGATGACATTTTCAGGTGTAATAATTGCTATGTTGGCTGTGGCTGATACAGTTAAGGAAGAAGCTCACCTGGCCATTAACTCACTAATCTATATTGGTTTATATCCACAGGTGTGATAATTGCCATGTTGGCTGTAGCAGATACAGTTAAGGAAGAAGCTCACCTGGCCATTAACTCACTGATCTTTTCTTGATGACATTTTACAGGTGTTATAATTGCCATGTTAGCTGTAGCAGATACAGTTAAGGAAGGAGCTCACCTGGCCATTAACTCACTGATCTTTTCTTGATGACATTTTACAGGTGTTATAATTGCCATGTTAGCTGTAGCAGATACAGTTAAGGAAGAAGCACACCTGGCCATTAACTCACTGATCTATATATTTGTTTATATTCTACAGGTGTGATAATTGCCATGTTAGCTGTAGCAGATACAGTTAAGGAAGAAGCACACCTGGCCATTAACTCACTGATCTATATATTTGTTTATATTCTACAGGTGTGATAATTGCTATGTTGGCTGTAGCAGATACAGTGAAGGAGGAAGCACACCTGGCCATTAACTCACTGATCTATATATTTGTTTATATTCTACAGGTGTGATAATTGCTATGTTGGCTGTAGCAGATACAGTTAAGGAGGAGGCACACCTGGCCATTAACTCACTGATCTATATATTTGTTTATATTCTACAGGTGTGATAATTGCTATGTTGGCTGTAGCAGATACAGTTAAGGAGGAGGCACACCTGGCCATTAACTCACTAATCTATATTTGTTTACATCTACAGGTGTTATAATTGCTATGTTGGCTGTAGCAGATACAGTTAAGGAGGAGGCACACCTGGCCATTAACTCACTAATCTATATTTGTTTATATCTACAGGTGTTATAATTGCTATGTTGGCTGTAGCTGATACAGTAAAGGAAGAAGCTCACCTGGCCATTAACTCACTGATCTATATTTGTTTATATCTACAGGTGTTATAATTGCTATGTTGGCTGTAGCAGATACAGTTAAGGAAGAAGCTCACCTGGCCATTAACTCACTGATCTATATTTGTTTATATCTACAGGTGTTATAATTGCTATGTTGGCTGTAGCTGATACAGTAAAGGAAGAAGCTCACCTGGCCATTAACTCACTGATCTATATTTGTTTATATCTACAGGTGTTATAATTGCTATGTTGGCTGTAGCTGATACAGTAAAGGAAGAAGCTCACCTGGCCATTAACTCACTGAAGGAGATGGGACTGATGGTTGTACTCCTCACAGGGGATAACCAGAAAACTGCAAAGGCTATTGCTAAACAGGTAGGGATTGTTTTCTTGAATATTCTATAGAGTGAAAGGGTGCAAAACCTCATACAAAGATTCGAAATAGAATATTTACAATTCCTGAGAGATTTTGAGCTAAGTGATTCAGCTTTTATTGAGCTTTCTATACCAATTCATTTTCAAATCTGTATGTATAGATTCCCTTTAGTATGATATGTAAAAAGTTCAGAGAAATTCAATGGCATTGCATTTATGTTTTCATCGCAAATTTCCCTTGAAAACAAAATAGTGTACTGAATACTCACATCTCTAAAGAGTCTAATTTGCTTTCAATCAAGTTGGAATAACCTATGACTTAACAGAGATTTTACTGATCCAATTTGCATACATATACATGTATATGGTATTTGGTTGGTTCAGTGATTGGATGTCTAACGCTGTACCAGGTTGGTTGTTTTGGTTCAGTGATTGGTTGTCTAACGCTGTACCAAGGTGGTTGTTCAGTGATTGGTTGTCTAACGCTGAACAACAGGTTGTACACAGGGATTGGGCCCTGTTGGTTTGGTTTGAGCTACCCGGCCAGTGATTGGTGGTCTAACGCTTGGCCATCTCCATGAGAGGTGTCTTCCATGGAGCGGTAGACTTGGACTTTAAATATTACTGTGGAGTCGTGGCCTAGTTCCTTACTAGTATACTATTCTCCTGGAATCTTTCTGTTACCATATCCTCTGGGATTTTCTGCTAATACACGGTCCATTTCTGCCACACATTTAAAACTCTATTAATCATTGTTTGATTGATGTGTCTAACAATAGTTTAGCTATACTTTGTTAGTTCTCTTTAATATTAAACATTGTTTGAATGATATATATGTGTTTCTAATATTATTTTAGCCATAATGTAATAACCTATGACTTAACAGAGATTTTGTGTTGAAATTGTATTTTAAAGATAGTTTTCATTTTAGCAAATGATTATGGTCTGTGATGTGATTTAAAATGACCTAAAAAGTTACATAGCATATTTTGATTCATGTCTATAGGTTGGAATTCAGAAGGTGTTTGCTGAAGTGCTGCCCTCTCACAAGGTGAAGAAGATCAAGCAGTTACAGAAAACTGGTATCAAGGTAGCCATGGTAGGAGATGGGGTAAATGACTCACCTGCACTAGCCCAGGCAGATGTAGGTATTGCTATTGGTACAGGCACAGATGTAGCTGTGGAGGCTGCAGATATTGTACTGATTAAGGTAATCAAGATTTTTTACATTACTTTAAATGTTTCAATTATAGGAGATGAAATTGAGAAAACAGAAAGGCAGGTTGTCAGGGAGCTATTCCTGTGACCATGGTGAATGAATCTGTCAGAAAATGCTTTGCTTTATGGTAAAAATGCAAAGTTCCCTATCTCCAAACCCACCCATGCTATTGAATTGAAACTTTGCTTGCACGTAGGACCATAACACAGGGCTAAAGACAAAGTCTGGCGTATTTTAGCAGGATTATGTACTCGCAGTACTTTATGTCAATATCAACTACTTGATAGAAGACAACATTGTCATTTGACAGCTCTTTTTCATTTTTTCATTTCTCGCTCAATATTAGCAAAAGCTATATCAGATATGACAGCAAAATATATACTGTGCACAAAAAGTTTAGCACACAAGAAAAATGTCCTTTCCTAGTCAAAAACTATTCTAATATCCGTAAAAATAAAACTCTAATGTGTTTGAAAATTCAATTTTCTGGCGCTTCCTGAAAATTTTGTTTCAAAATTCTTAAGCGTTAGTTACTTATCTTACGTTAAAGTTCACAGGGGTCAGATATCGAAAGTCAAGCAATTTTCAATGACACGAATGTCCAGCATTAGCAGCTAGGACAGCCATTCAATGTCTTCTCATGTTGCAGAGAAGCTCCCTGACCACACAGAAAGGAATTTTGCCCATTCATACTGCATATGAGGCTCATTGCCATTGATGTTACAGACGTCATTACTTTCTCTAGCCTGATGTCCAAAAATGTTCTTTGTGTATTCTTTTGCTGGTGATTAAGCAGTTCAGGCGTAGATCATTCTGTATGTTCCTTGTAGTAAGTGGATGGTGATTTTCTTATTGAAATATCACAACGTTGTGTCGTTGTAAGACGGTCCTGTGACAGGTTGGATAATTTCATTGCAGTGCCCTTGCACCGTTTGGTTGCCATTAACTGAAATGAGGTCTGTTTAACTGTTTTCATCTATTCCTGCCTAAAAATGAGGCTGCACTCGACGTAACAGTCTCAATGATGACGTTATTGGTATCAAGCCTTACGCATCTTCTCCAACCACAAATCCTGCCGTCAGTTAATGACGGTGTCAATACCCACTGACGCCTTGCCTGTCGATGCTTAACATCATTGGCGTAAGATCGGAGGACCCTGATGCAAGTTGTGTGGAGCCTGTTCCGGACAGTCTGGTCACTAACGGTATACCTTGTGACGTCCTGGAGGAGTAGCATTAAATTCTTACTGGACAGGAATTAGAAACGTCGTCAAGATGTCGCTGTGAAACGATCCTCCCTGAACGTTGTTTTACACGGTCTACAAGATTTAGGTCGGTCGTTGGTGGCTAAACTGTAAAGTTGCATAAACCAAGTGCTGTAGGCGCGTAATTGTCAATTGGAGATAATTGAAATGCAAAGCGACATCTCCAACAGACATACCTGCTTGAAGCATGCAAAGAGCTCTCTGACGTCAAACTTACGTCATCATTTCTCGCCTTCTCATAATCAATTTCAACGAATTTGTAACAGTTAAATTGATTCTGCCAACAGATCTGTGTAATCGTGTGTTTTTGGACAAGCTAGACATTATCGATGTCACTGCACACATGCCGCACATGACTTTTGCTTATCTGGACTTTGTCCAATACACTGAATGATCACTCTACACATGCACTGTATGCGTAATTGATCGGGACAACTGAACAGCACAAAGCAATGTTCATTTAATTATCATAAACTGAAAAAATAATGTGTTAAAAAACGTGCTAATTTTTTTTTGCTCAGTATATATACCTTAATTCCTTAAAAATATTTTTCTAGAATGACCTACTGGATGTGACGGCCGCCATCAAGCTATCCAAGATGACTGTCAGAAGGATCAGAATGAACTTTGTAGCTGCATCTATCTACAACATTGTGGGAATTCCTATTGCTGCAGGTATGTACATCTATGTGTATATAGTATGTAACTTTATGATCTGTGAATCACCATGCTAACAATCATTAATAATGATAATTGTACAAATAAATTGCCATTTTCAGGGAATTGAACTCGAAATAAATGTTTTCCACATAACTGAGAGTATGCTATAATTATAGTTATCAATCAATACCATGATATTGAATCAATTTGAATGAAACATTTATGATTTAATTTGACATAATCATTGTCAGTAGTTGGGTCTTCTCTTATGTTGATCTTTGTATTCATATATGTCTGAATGTGTATATGTATATATTATGTAATGTATTATAATCATACATTGTACATTGTATATTACTTCAGGTGTGTTTACTCCACTTGGATTATCATTGAGACCATGGATGGCGTCAGCTGCTATGGCTCTGTCCAGTGTTTCTGTGGTTGATCTTTGTATTCATATATGTGTGAATGTGTTTATGTATGTATTGTGTCTGAATGTGTTTATGTATGTATTGTGTAGTGTAGTATAATCATATGTTTGTGTAATATTTCAGGTGTGTTTACTCCACTTGGGTTATCCTTGAGACCGTGGATGGCATCAGCTGCTATGGCTCTGTCCAGTGTGTCTGTGGTTGTGTCTTCCCTTATGTTGAAACTGTAAGTCTTTACTTAGGATTAAGAATACTTTACTTTATAATCTTCAAATATTGGTAGCAATTATTATAAACTATGGCTTGCCTTTGCATTTAGGATGTAGGATCTCTTGAGCCTGAATGGTAGTATTATGTTATTGGCTCAGTTGTCCGTCTGTATGTCCATTAGTAGATCTATTTTCTTGCATGCACAATTCCTACCATCAAACTTGCCACAATGAATCTCTATGCTACCTTGTTGTACATACTGCTTACATAATTCTTATCGTTCTTTAATTATCTGCTCTTGAATTGAAAAAGTCCTTAGAAATAATCAAACATTCAGTTTTGACTTAGCCTTAAATATATGAATTTTGCAGGTTCAAGAAGCCTAAGAAGGAGAAGTTCCTAACCAACCAGTACTGGGAGCGATACGCGCTGGACCAAGAGGACGACAACATTTCCGTTCATCGCGGGGTCATGGACTCAATCTCCAGCAAGGAGGGCAGTAAGCAGGGCAGTATCATGTCCCGGCTGAGTGGGAAGAAGAAACCACAGTCCCAGGATCATACGAGTCTACTCGAGAACGGAAATAATTCTGAGGAAGATACGGATGACATGAGTAGTTATCTGTAATATTGAGGGAAAAGGAGAAAATTCTTAGCAATTTGTAAACATACTGATGTAATAAAACTGAGTATTTGAATTTTATTTTCAGAAAAATATTTAAATAGGGAAAATTATAAGCAAACTCTAACTGGGCAATGTAATAAAACCAAAAGTTTTAGTTTAGGAAATATTGAGGAAAAAGGAGAATATTTAAGAATTGAAGAAGATTGCAACATAATCACGTTTAACCCTTTTCAAAAAAATCACATGTTTGATTTCCTTAGGAGAGATTTTGAAAACATTGAGGTTAAAGAAGAAAACGCTGGTTTAAACCAGCATTTTCTTCTTTACCCTCAGTGTCTTCTAATCTAGAAATGACAAATGACCAATCAGTACTGGGGGAGTTCTGCTCTGTAAAACTTGGTGATGTAATAAAATTCAATGTTTGGCTTGCTACAGGTTAGGAGAAATTATAGGAAAATTTGAAGGAAAGAGAGAAAATTTGAAATTACTGATATAACCAACAATGTAATTAAAACTATGCCTGTAATTAATTTGTTGCTATTGTGAAAAAATGTAGATCTATTCATATAAGAAATGAGACCAACTACTAGTACAAAAAAAATCCTAAATTCCTGTTGTGGTAACATAATAAGACGAAATGAAACCAAGATTATAAATAGGTTATTTTCAGCATTTTCTTCTTTTCAATCGATAGATTTTGATCTAGTGATTAGTGATGTCCAATAAAATCTGATGTTTTTTTGGTTTTTTTTTGCAAGGACAAAAAAAAGATTTTTGTAAAGGTATGTTGATAAAATTTATTCAAAGATAGACAATGAAAGCGAATGTGATTTGTTATTATACTTTTTGAAGATTTTTAGAATGTTGTAGATAATTATGTATTTTGATTGTCTTTATCCATTTACAACAAAATTTAATTGTGGCAATATTTTTGTACAGTACTTTAATAATTTTTGTTCAAAGCATATTGATGATTAAGTCACAAACTACAGCAATTACTTCACTTTGGTAGAGAGTTGTTTCCCTAACCCTTTCACAAGCAAGACCTGGTTTTACGGTCTTAAACAGAAAAGGCTTGAGAAAACATTGATACAAAAGAAGAAAATACTGGTAATCAGCATTTTCTTCTTTTGTCTCAATATTTTCCATGTTATATTATACCAACATTATATCTTTATTAACATCCATTTTGTCATTCGCAACAGCTTTCAAATTAGAACACCTAAAATTTTGTTGTTTTGGAAAGACCGAAGGGGTTAACATATTGTTTGTAAGAAACAAGAAATTTGACTTGAAAAGTGTGAGATGATACATATGTAAAGTAAAAAATCATATCAGATATAAAATCAAAGGTTATGAACCTAAAATATAGTTTCAACATTTTATCAGATATATGTTTTAAATGTGTATGTATTGTTTTATGTGCTCCACCCCTATTTATGATGAAAAATAATGAGAAATCAGATAAATAAATTCAGTTATGATATTTTGTGTATCTCATATTGTTGTTGACCCCATTTAGCTTAGCTGAAGAATGTGTTGCTTTTCTTCAAAAATCTTGTAACTACAGCTTTAAAAAAGCTGTAGTTACATGGTTTTAGGAGAAAATCAGGGAGATAATTGTAGAATAATATCTAGTAAAGCTTTCCCAGATGATAAAATTTCAAAAGTCAAAGATGTTGCAGATAACAAAATGAAAGTTACCAATCAGGAATACTATTAGCCTCTTCAGATTTTCTCATAATTTTTAGCTCATCTGAGCACAAAGTGCTCAAGGTGAGCTATTGTGGTTGCTCACCGTCCATGGTCCATCTGTCTGTCTGTCCGTGTCTGTTTGTCTGTCCGTTCATCCACAATTTCTTCAAACATCTTCTCCTCCTAAACTGTACCATTAGGCCAATTTTTACCAAACTTTTCTTTACATATCATGTGCGATGACGTTGAAACCAAGGAATAGTTTGGGAAAGGGTTATAATATGATGATGAAAAACAGAAATAATTCACAATGAGAACTTTATCACAGACATAAATTACATGATGTATCACAACATATTCATTTGAGCCTAAATCTGGAAAAAGGGGCACTTATGGAATTTTAGACAATCATGTTTCCAGATCGTCTTGTGGTCAAATGCAGTCTATTTTGCTAACTTAAAGTTGCTAAAGGTGATAAAGGAATCTATTAGAGCAATGTGGATCTTGATCAGACTGTGCATATGTATAGGCTTATCTTGGTTCATGTTGGACCCAAAAGCCTTATGTAGTACCTTTTTCTAGATCATAGCTCATTTATATCTAGTATGACAAATGATAGCACATTAAATGGTTCACAATGAATATGGTGGGGAATCACTTGACACAAGTTCAGAAAATCATTAAATAATTATGTTAATTGAGGACCAATTTGTATCCCGTTTGAAGAAAAAACACAGGAATTTTGGGATGTAGAAAATCTTGTTAAAACAACTAATGAAAATATTTATATTGACGGCCAAGTATGCCTAAACGTTTCCTTGATCGCCAACAACTTTTTATGAAAGATTTGTAAAAGCTTTAACACATCCAGCCAATCCTTGACGCGTTCTCTGCTTCAAATCAGTCTGACATTTACATAATTATTGATTATTTATTTTCTGCATTATTTTATAAGGTGATTATACCTGTCCACGTTAAGCACATTTGTATATTGAATACTTTCATCTGTTTCAAGATGAAATAAAAAGCAACATTTTGACATATTCAATTCGAAACAAGATACAGACAACAAATAAGTTTAACATGAGAATCACACTAAAGTATATTTAAACTATACTCAGTTCCAAAAGAAAGTGTGCACTTTTTAATGTTGAATTTCTCGAAAAGTATACCGTCTACCGACAGGAAATTTTGCACGGCACATCTCAAGACTATTTACAAACGATATATTGATGAAGAAATTACGTAGCACGCACGAATTTTCGGCTTGGTTACGACTTTGCATTTTTTGGTGTTTCACATATGCCTCAAGTGCTGGATGAGTTATTGATCTGAATTTAATTTTACTGCAATCCTTTTGGCATACCTTAGCATAAAATCACATTTTCATTACATTTGTACAAAGTGTATTAGCGGGAAACGAATTACAATTAACGTCAGTGAACAAGACCGAACCTGGTGAAAACAAAAGCTCTAAACAAAATTGAATTTGTACGATATCTATCTTCTTACAGCATGTGTCCATTTGTATGTCATCTTAAAGGTCTCCAAATGTGTTGTAGAACGTTGTTGCACCGTTCGACGACAATTTACTAGACTGCTAACGTAGCGATTACTAACGTTGACGCTTACGTAACGTCTACAAGAAAGTTCAAACTGGAAATGGCTTTTGAAGGCATGGCCAAACCCTACAATCGCACATGTGCATGCATATCTTTCTACAGAAGAAGATGCAAAGGGTGCACATTTCAACACCATCAACACCATTTATGATCTGGCTGCGTGTATGCAGTATGAGCAATTCTATCGACATCTGTTTTGATGACAATTTTCTTTAAGGTCTAATATGAAGTATGATATCACTTTTACACCCTAAATTGCCACAAACTTTGTGAAAATCAAGGCTAAAGCAATAGGCGAAAGTGCACACTTTCTTTTGGAACTGAGTATATATAGAATTTTCCTTTTCCTTTGT
This sequence comes from Fragum sueziense, assembly GCA_963680895.1. Lineage (NCBI taxonomy): Eukaryota > Metazoa > Mollusca > Bivalvia > Cardiida > Cardiidae > Fragum > Fragum sueziense. The sequence continues at coordinate 56,229,745 of OY804596.1, forward strand.
ATTACGATTGCAGTAATTGTAATGGTACTCATTGTGTACAATAGTGAAGGCGAGTTGATATTGTTAAATTATCTATCCATGTTGAGGTCCTTAGATCCTGACCACTTTGGTGAGATTTTAACTATTGACCAATTTGAGGCCATGGGGATTACTTGACAACTTTTGACGGCTTCAGCACCTTTCAAATTGTACCAGTTAAAAATCTTGTTGGTATGGAAAAGGTTAAAAATGCAAATATCTTCATTCAACACTTAATGAATGATTTCACCATGCATGCCAAGTAATCTCACACGCGTTAAATTACCATTCTAACCACATCACAATCATTCTTTCTCTAGATATATTTTACTATGTAACGTCATAATTCTCAAGGTCAAGGTCAGTAAGAATGGAATATATCCCAGAAGGCCATGGTACCGGTAGTCATAGGGCGCCACCTTGTAGACGAACAAATTTTCCCGCTCATTTTTCAAATCCGTGAAGTTAAAATCCTCTGCATATGCTTGATCTAGCAATCCTTTGAGTCGATCTATTTCTAGTTTCACAGATGGATGTCGTAATCTCGTTACACTTTCACAATATCTGCCCAAACTCTCGTATAAATCATCGGTTTCTTCTTTCAATGTCACCATTTCTTGCCAAAACATCATAAAGTCATCCATTTTGGCGGGATTTGAGTCACGTGGTGTTCCGTTTCTGGGAAACCTTTTAGACATATCGTGCACTTTCTTGAAGTCTTGTATATTTTCTATTTCGTTAGGCACGAGTTTAGATGCTAAGATTTGAGTAAGTTTGACGCAGTCCAAGAACGATTGACATTTCGATTTGAACCATTCTATATAGTTGTACTTGAGACTGTTTAGTTTCTTCACATGCATTTTGGTTCTGTACTTAAAGAAGTGCAGCTCGTTGAATTTCTCGTCGAATGGTGTGTAGTTTGGAGGGCCCCTGAAAAAGTAAACAGAACAGCAATAGGCCTACTACTGATCACCATTTAAGAATCAAAACCCTATTATTACATAGGCCTATAAAACACTTGGCGCAACTTCGGGTTTCTTGTGTTGCAACAGAAATTTACGATAGGATATGCCTACATTTGTCAACTTCCGAGCACCAACCGTTACAATGGAAATTGACGAGGGATACCCTCGCTATCACCAAAGATGCGCGAAGTGTTTGGTAGAAAACGACGGATTGTAATCCTTAAGCTGAAACAAAGACAACACGTTAACTTCCAGGTATTCTTTCATCGTCACTTCTCACGATTAATGTAAGGTTTGAAACTACAGTGCCACCATCACAGATTAAAAATTACTCGACAACATCGAAAGAGATATTTTGTCTAGGAGTATGTCTTTTTTAGCTCACCTGAGCACGAATGTGCTCATGGTGAGCTATTGTGATACCGCTGTGTCCGGCGTCCGTCGTCCGGCGTCCGGTGTCCGTCGTCCGTCGTCCGTCGTCCGTCAAACTTTGCCTTGTGTGCACTCTAGAGGCCACATTTTTTGCCCAATCAACCTGAAATTTGCTCAGAATGATTGTCTTGATCAAATCTCGGACAAGTTCGAAATTGGGTCATCTGGGGTCAAAAACTAGGTCACGGGGTCAAATCTTAGAAAAACCTTGTGTGCACTCTTGAGGCCACATTTTTTGCCCAATCAACCTGAAATTTGCTCAGAATGATTGTCTTGATAAAATCTCGGACAAGTTTGAAATTGGGTCATCTGGGGTCAAAAACTAGGTCACGGGGTCAAATCTTAGAAAAACCTTGTGTGCACTATAGAGGTCACATTTTTTGCCCAATCAACCTGAAATTTGCTCAGAATGATTGTCTTGATGAAATCTCGGACAAGTTCGAAATTGGGTCATCTGGGGTCAAAAACTAGGTCACGGGGTCAAATCTTAGAAAAACCTTGTGTGCACTCTAGAGGCCACAATTTTTGCCCAATCAACTTAAAATTTGCTCAGAATAATTGTCTTGATAAAATCTCGGACAAGTTCGAAATTGGGTCATCTTGGGTCAAAAACTAGGTCACTGGGTCAAATCTTAGAAAAACCTTGTGTGCACTATAGAGGTCACATTTTTTGCCCAATCAACCTGAAATTTGCTCAGAATGATTGTTTTGGTGAAATCTTGTACAAGTTCGAAATTGGGTCATCTGGGGTCAAAAACTAGGTCACGGGTCAAATCTTAGAAAAACCTTGTGTGCACTCTAGAGGCCACATTTTTTGCCCAATCAACCTGAAAATTGATCAGAATTATTGTCTGGATAAAATCTCGGACAAGTTCGAAATTGGGTCATCTGGGGTCAAAAACTAGGTCACGGGGTCAAATCTTAGAAAAACCTTGTGTGCACTCTAGAGGCCACATTTTTTGCCCAATCAACCTGAAAATTGCTCAGAATGATTGACTTGATAAAATCTCGCACAAGTTTGATATAGGGTCATCTGGGGTCTAAAACTAGGTCACAGGGTCAAATCTTAGAAAAACCTTGTGTGCACTCTAGAGGCCACATTATTTGCCCAATCAACCTGAAAATTGCTCAGAATGATTGGCTTGATAAAATCTCGCACAATTTTGAAATTGGGTCATACGGGGTCAAGAACTAGGTCATGGGGTCAAATCTTAGAAAAACCTTGTGTGCACTCTAGAGGCCACATTTGTTGCCCAATTAACCTGAAAATTGATCAGAATGATTGTCTTGTTGAAATCTCGGACAAGTTTGAAATTGGGTCATCTGGAGTCAAAAACTAGGTCACGGGGTCAAATCTTAGAAAAACCTTGTGTGCACTCTAGAGGCCACATTTTTTACCCAATCACCCTGAAAATTGATCAGAATGATTGTCTTGATCAATTTTCAGACAAGATTGAAATTGGGTCATCTGGGGTCATAAACTAGGTCATGAGGTAAAATCTTTGTAAAACCTTGTGTGCACTCTAGAGGCCACATTTTTATACGCCGCCGGAGGCGGACGTATATTGGTGTCATCTTCTCCGTCTGTCAGTCCGTCCGTCCGTCCATCCGTCCATCCGTCCGTCCGTACGTACGTCCACTTTTCTTGTCAACGCAACTCCTCCTAAGTTTCTGGCTGGATCTTCTTGAAACTTGGTCAATGTTATCACCTCAATTGGTAGATGTGCATGAAGGAAGGATTTTATGGTTCGTTGATTTTTGCCTGAGTTATGCCCCTTAAAAACTTAGTCTCTGGGGCTTATTGAAATTGCAGCCTTGTCAACGCAACTCCTCCTAAGTTTCTGGCTGGATCTTCTTGAAACTTGGTCAATGTTATCACCTCAATTGGTAGATGTGCATGAAGGAAGGATTTTATGGTTCGTCGATTTTTGCCTGAGTTACGCCCCTTAAAAACTTAGTCTCTGGGGCTTATTGAAATTGCAGGCTTGTCAACGCAACTCCTCCTAAGTTTCTGGCTGGATCTTCTTGAAACTTGGTCAATGTTATCACCTCAATTGGTAGATGTGCATGAAGGAAGGATTTTATGGTTCGTCGATTTTTGCCTGAGTTACGCCCCTTAAAAACTTAGTCTCTGGGGCTTATTGAAATTGCAGGCTTGTCAACACAACTCCTCCTAAGTTTCTGACTGGATCTTAATGAAACTTGGTCAATGTTATCACCTCAATTGGTAGATGTGCATGAAGGAAGGATTTTATGGTTCGTTGATTTTTGCCTGAGTTATGCCCCTTAAAAACTTAGTCTCTGGGGCTTATTGAAATTGCAGCCTTGTCAACACAACTCCTCCTAAGTTTCTGGCTGGATCTTAATGAAACTTGGTGGATGTTATCACCTCAATTGGTAGATGTGCATGAAGGAAGGATTTCATGGTTCATTGATTTTTGCCAGAATTATGCCCCCTTCAATCTTAGTCTCTGGGGCTTAATGATATTTCAGCCTCGTGAATGCAATTCCTTCCAGGTTTTTCACTGGATATTTATAAAAACCTTTTTGTGAACACAATTTTTTAAAGGTTTTTCAGTGAATATTTATAAATCCTTGTCAATGTCATTTTTTTGTCTCAAGTTTTATAAGTGGCGGCGTATATTGTGACGATGGCACTCTTGTTCAGAATTGATCAGAATGATTGTCTTGATCAATTCTAGGTCACGAGGTCAAATCTTAGATAAACCTTGTGTGCGCCCTAGAGGTCACATTCTTTGTCCATTCAACCTGAAAATTGGTTTACAAAAAAAAGTTATTATATCAGGTGAGCGCATCAGGGCCAATGGCCCTCTTGTTATAATGATATCATATTCATTAATTATCCTCATTGGTTTAAGCATATCACAACGAATTAGGACCAGAAATACATATTTCAATGCATTTTGAGACCGCAGGGCATCAGCATGTGCTTATTTGCATTATTGTATTACAGGTTATGAAGAATCTATTAGAGAACAATATGGAGCTTGCTTAGACTGTGTTTATATAGGCATGTACATGCTGAGCAGATCCATGATGGTCTCGGATGCCGCGAAAACCCGTTTTCCGGATTCGGGCTTACAAATATTATAATTTAAGTATATCGTTGCTTTTCAACAAAATCCTCATAACTGCAGCTTAGAACAAGCTGCAGTAACGAGGTTTATACAATCACAATACCCACCAATAATCTCTGTAGGTGAGATCCATGGACGTACTGACGGACGAAGCCCGACTCATTCGTCCAAAATCCAGACTCATCCTGGAGCCGATCTCCGGCCGACCCGTAATGGGCGACCTGTAAATAGAAGAACGGACAGGCAATATACGTGACTGGAATTATTTTTTTTTCCCAAATTAGACCTGGTTTTGACGTCCCTCGTAGAAAAGGCTTTGAAAAAGATTGTAACAAAAGAAGAAACAGCTGATAACCAGCAGTTTCTCCTTTTGTCTCAATATTTTCTGTGCCATATTTTACACAAATCCTATCTTTAATAACATCCATCTTGTCTTTTGTGACAGTTTTTGAAGTGGATCGCCCTAACATTTTGTCGTTTTGGGAAAGGGTTAAAATAAGCATACGATTAAGTGCGGTCTTTAGAAAGACAGGTGAAACCCAGACTCATCCTAGAGCCGATCTTCGGCTGACCAGTGATGGGGACATGAACATAGAAGAACTCATTATATGTGACAGGAATTATCATTTAAAGGGACATAACATTTCATTTTTTGCTCCACTGGCCGACAGGCCAGCGGGCTATTGTCATGGCGGTGTGTCCGTCGTGCGTGCGTCCGTGCGTCTGTGCGTCCGTCCGTAAACTTTTTCTTTAAATATCTTCTTCTCAGAAACTACCAGATGGATTTCAATCAAACTTTACAAGAATGATCCTTGGGTGACCCTCTCTCAGATTCCCTCAAAGAATTTGGATTGAATCAGAATTACCTGAGTTATCTGCCCTTGAATGTCAAAAATAGCTGGTTTTGACTTAAATTTTACTCTAAAATCCACAAATATTAACAAAATCAAGTATGGAATGTTGGTGACCATAAGATCTTGCCTTGGTATAATTTTCGGCTTGATCTGAATTTTTACATCATGAGTTATGTGCCCTTGAAATTGACAAAATTGCCATTTTCAACTCTATTTTGACTTTGTTTTCACTCTAGCAACTACAAATATTGACCAATTAAGACAAAACTTGTACAGAATGTTGGTGACTATTAGATCTTGCTTTGGTATAATTTTCAGCTTGATCTGAATTTTATATGATTTATGTGCCATTGTTATTGACAAAATTGCCATTTTCGGCTTTGTTTTCACTTTTACAACCATTAGTATTAACTAATCAATACAGAACGTTCACTTAAAACTTACTGACCGTATTATCTTACTTGCTTATAATTTTCAGCTTGGTCATGCATTTGCTTGTTTGCGCAGCCTGAACCTTTGAAATTGCATTCAACAAGACAAACAATCAGGCCTGTGGAGCGCTTCCAGGCTGCCAGGGCTGTCTAGTTTAAAAGTGTGTCTTTATGCAAAGATTGGTTATTCTAATGCGTAGAAATGCCATCAGTTTTTTGAAGTTGTTATTTATAAGAGAAAAGCACACCCTTAAAGTTGAGACAAAATGATAAATTCCATACAATAAAGGAGGGGTTTCCATAAGGCCATTTTCCTGGGACCTAAATTTTCCAATAAAATTTTTACCACAGATAGATGCGTAAAGGAGACGTGTTTTGCCGAAAAGTATGAATCAAACGGACCTTTGGTTTGGTGTATATTGTATATTGAAAGTGGGTGGGGTAATTCTTTTCAGGCGCTACCCAAGGTCCTTATAAATCAATTTTCTATCTAAATGTAGATCTAAATAATCGGCGATATTTTTTAAAACATCACGTTTTGTATATGATCCCATATTAAGATGACATTAAATTCATTGGCTTGCATATTATAAATATTAAAATATTTGGAATTTTATGTATTTTTTCAATTTTTTGTATATTTTCATCTCCCAACTTTGGGCAAAACATCAACACGTTTTTATAAAGCGACATAATGGAATAATATTTTAGGTGAGAACTTGTTAATAAATCGTTATTGTAAAATTATGAGGAATTTTTGATAGCTAGTCGGGTAAATGAGTTATGGGCCCTTGAATGCACGAAAACCCATGACAAATTGTGGAATAAATAACAAATTACATTTTTTCTGACTTTCTTTCGTGCAGAAAGGCAGAAATGTTTAATTTGCTTAAATTGTAGCTGGCCTCAGCAAACATTACTACAAATAAGCTATTGCGGTCAGTTTCGTCTGTTGTCCGTCCGTCTGTCTGTCTGCCCGTCCATAATATCAGGTTTACACTCTAGAATCCACAAATATTATCCGATCTTCACCAAACTTTGTCAAAATGTGTATGGTCATAAGTCCTTGTGTTGGATCAATTTTGGACGGGATTACTGCAGAAAGTGCTGAGTTATGTGCCCTTGAATGTCAAAAAATGCTATTTTTGACAATTTTTGCATTCAAAAATTTTCAAATATTACCCAATCAAATGCAAAACCAAGTGAAAATGTTTGCATTTATAAAATATAGGGTGAGTGTGATTTTCATCCAGATCGAAATCGCAAATTTTGAGTTATCCGCCCTTGAATTTGGCAAAATTACTATTTTTGCCTTCATTTTCTCTTTAGCATCCACCAATATGTAAAACATGAAATTAAAACTTGGACAAATCGTTGATGTCCATTAGATCTTTTATAGGTTAAAGTTTTGGCATCATTTGAAATGCTTTTCCCAAGTTATCTGCCCTTGAATTAGGCAAATTTGTGGGTTTTCGTGCAAATCTAGTGCTAATACGGCAATTTTGTTAAATTCAAGGGCGGATTACTCAGGATAAACATTTTCAATTTGGCTGAAATTCTTACACGTCCTATATGTTATAGACAGAAATAATTTGTCCTCTATCGGTCTTAATTGCTCCATGTTTGTGGATGCTAAAGGGAAAATAAAGCCGAAAAAAGCAATTTTGTCAAATTCAAGGGCGGATAACTCAAAATATACGTTTACAATCTGGATGAAAATCACACTCACCCAAGATATTATAAATGCAAACATTTTCACTTGTTTTTGCATTTGGTCGGGTAATATTTGAAAATTTTTGAATGCAAAAATTGTCAAAAATAGCATTTTTTGACATGCAAGGGCACATAACTCAGCACTTTCTGCAGCAAATCCGTCCAAAATTGATCCAACACAAGGGCTTATGACCATACACATTTTGTCAAAGTTTGGTGAAGATCGGATAATATTTGTGGATTCTAGAGTGTAAACCTGATATTATGGACTGGCAGACAGACAGACGGATGGACAACAGACGAAACTGACCGCAATAGCTTATTTGTAGTAATGTTTGCTGAGGCCAGCTATAATTTAAGCAAATTAAACATTTTTTCTGCCTTTCTGCACGAAAGAAAGTCAGAAAAAATGTATTTTGTTATTTATTCCACAATTTGTCATGGGTTTTCGTGCATTCAAGGGCCCGTAACTCATTTACCCGACTAGCTATCAAAATGCCTCATAATTTTGCAATAACGATTTATTAACAAGTTCTCACCTAAAATATTATTCCATTATGTCGCTTTTTAAAAACGTGTTGATGTTTTGCCCAAAGTTGGGAGATGAAAATATACAAAAAAATTTAAAAAAATACATAAAATTCCAAATATTTTGATATTTATAATATGCAAGCCAATGAATTTAATGTCATCTTAACATGAGTTCATATACAAAACATAATGTTTTAAAAAAATTCGCCAATCATTTACATTTAGATAGAAAATTGATTTATAAGGACCTTGGGTAGCGCCTGAAAAGAATTACCCCACCCACTTTCAATATACAATATACACCAAACCAAAGGTCCGTTCGATTCATACTTTTCGGCAAAACACGTCACCTTTATGTATCTATCTGTGGTAAAAATTTCATTGGAAAATTTAGGTCCCAGGAAAATGGCCTTATGGAAACCCCTCCTTTGAAATGTTGTCTACAACAATTTGTTTGATTTTAGCACAAAACTATATATTTCTCGTAAACGGTTAAATATTTTGGCTTGAAATTTTCAGAATTTTCATAAGAAAATATGCTCTTTCAGATAGAAATAAAAGTAATGAATTTATGTAAAACAAGTGTGAAATGTCACTTTAAAAGAAATATAATAATTGCATGGACATATTGCAAGACAAATGTATTCTCAGAGGAAGCAATTTCATATTGGGAAAGGGGGGGGGCTAAAGCCTCAGTGTCTGAATATTGGGGGGGGGGCTAATTTGGATTTTCCCAAACTTTCAGTGTGAAAAAAGGAAAATTTGGCATTTTTGGCCAACTTTGGGGGGCCTTAGCCCCTAGCCCCCTGTTCCTACGGGCCTGATTCTAGACTGACCTTGGATTTAAAGCATGGATGTATGGACTTCTAAAGGCATTTGAAACTATCATAGAACCAGATAAGCTTATGCCTAATTGAAATTCGATACATCATGAATTCATATTGACCAGACTGTTCGTAAACGCAGACTGATCTGGATCCATGTTACTCGTAAATTCCTTAAGGACCATTTTTCAAAATGCCGTTTATATTATAAAGCCATCTAAGCTGCGAGCTGAGATACAAATTTATGAGAAAGATAGATTCTTGTGTCAATATGGGCCAGAGCTCCAAATTTATAAGAGGCGGTGATGACTTTTCAAACTGCAATAATTCTGTTATTAGTCACCAAACCTTATGTTGTTGGTACTCATTTGTATGTCTCGTCGAGACGATTCAAATGAGTACTCACAACATATGGTTTGGAATTGAAATACCGGTAACAGTTAGAATGTCTTCCCCCCCACTTATCTGTAGCCCTATGGGCTATAACAAAACTGAGCGATACCAAATCGCTCTATTTATGTTCGAGCAGCAAGGGTCTTGGTCAGACTGCGTGTACAGAGTGTCCCAAAAAAAAAAACGGAACCCATTTTTGAAAGTACATTTCTCATGTATCAAGTAGTATTTCTCCACCAAATTTACATATACAATAGCAACGACAGTTTTCTATAAGCAGTTAAAATTTGGTTGAAAAATAATGATTAGTTTGGAAAATATTGGCATTCAAATGAATATACCCGGAAAACCATTTTAACACGATATCGATCTTTTCGTTTTGCACCGCGCGCCCACACTTATTGAATAAATTGAAGCTATTCAATGGGTTAATATATTCAATACAATACAAAAATGATTTTGAAACATTGTATTCACAATAGTGCATTTTCATTTCATCTTTTTTATACGCCCGAAGGGTCGTATTATGTTATGGCCCCGCTCGTCTGTCTGTCCGTCCGTCTGTCCGTCCGTCTGTCTGTCCGTCCGTCCGTTAGCAATTTCTTGTGTGCGCAACTCCTCCTACAGTTGTGATCGGAATTCGATCAAACTTGCCACAATGAATCTCCATGGTGTCTAGTTGTGCATCCCGCTTACAGAATTTAATTAACTCTTTTCGTTCTTGAATTATCTGCCCTTGAATAAAAAAATGCCCATTTTCTTGTGTGCGCAACTCCTCCTACAGTTTTGATCAGAATTTGATCAAACTTGCCACAATGAATCTCCATAGTGTCTAGTTGTGCACACCGCTTACAGAATTAAGATAACTGTTTTCGTTCTTGAATTGTCTGCCCTTGAATTCAAGAAAAAATGCCCATTTTCTCAAAAATGTCCATTTTCTCCTGTGTGCATTTCTTGTGTGGGCAACTCCTCCTACAGTTTTGATCAGAATTTGATCAAACTTGCCACAGTGAATCTCCATAGTGTTTAGTTGTGCACACCGCTTACAGAATTAAGATAACTGTTTTCGTTCTTGAATTATCTGCCCTTGAATTTAAGAAAAAATGCCCATTTTCTCAAAAATGTCCATTTTCTCCTGTGTGCAACTCCTATAGTTTCAACCATAATTTAATCAAACTAGCCACAATGAATCTCTATGGTGTCTTGTTGTGCAAAAAAAATTTTGACAACTTTTCATGTTTGAATTAACTGCCCTTGAATCGAAAAAATGGCCAATTTTACTGACAAGCCCCTCTCGGGCGTATATGCGCCGCTTTGCGAAGCTCTTATTGCTAATAGTTAAACTGTTCATGTTACTAAAATGAATACAAACAAATATCCAAGTGCATCACAGACTCATTCATGAATGATAATCATAGGCACTTATTTTATTTCTGACAAACATGCCGGTCACCACTCAATTGAAAAGTATTACGGGTTTCATTTGACCTGACACTGACCTTTATGCAAAACACAAATAACACAAAATTCACCAAAGAGAATTAAATCATAGTTCACAGAGAGGTAAACTATGCAAGGCAATTAAGACTGGACTAATTTTAGGAAACATATCAAGTTTGTAATTTATGAAAATAAAAGTTAAAACTGCGTCATGTGAAATGAATCACATAATAATTTGAAATTAATTCAAACAACCAACCTATGGACTCAATTTGAACGTACAGAACGTGTACATATTAAATTTTGAGAAAATCGGTACATACACGTACAACGATACAGAATTCAACAGCTGACCGTAAGTGCGCTTTCTCGAACAAACAAGACGCAAAAATCAATATCATGTCAGATCGGTTTTTAGTGTCATTATTAATTTGCTAATAACTTTTGAACCGATGCATATTTTTAAGTGAAATTTGGAACACAAATGCAAAAATAACGTATCTTCAGTATTGCAAATTCAAAAAATAGATTTTTTGCTTACGCTTTAAAATATTTGACTTTGAATTAGGGTTCCGTTTTTTTGGGACACTCTGTATACGCATGCTGATCTGGATCCATGTTATTCGTAAATTCCCTAACCTAACCGTTTTTCAAGATGCAAACCCATACAAAGCCATCTAAGCTGTGAATAATCGAATGGGAATGATAAATACTTGAGTCAATATGGGCTATAACAAAACTGAGCGATACCAAATCGCTCTATTTATGTTGGAGCAACATGGGTCTTGATCAGACTGCGTGTATACGCAGGCTGATCTGGATCCATGTTGGTCTCAAATTCCCTAATCTAACCGTTTTTCAAGATACCGTCTAAGCTGTGAATAATCGAATGAGAATGATAGATTCTTGTGTCAATATGTGCTATAACAAAACTGAGCAATACCAAATCGCTCTATTTATTTTAGATAAACTTTCACGTATTTAAATATTTACTAGATTACTGAATTGTTAAATGACTGTGACAGAATGCGCCTTCTGTTCTATAGCAAAATGCTTCCCAACCACACCCACTAAATTTTTCATTCGCAAAATGTTTAGGTATTAAGGTAGAATACCCGTAATGTGGCCATTATGAGATTTATAAAACATCGGTTTTTTTTTTGTTTTTTTTTTTTTTCGAGCGGTGTCGTTACGTATCCGAACATATTCGGGCGCGGTCGTAAACACTCGGCGGTGGAAAGTTCCACCGACGAATGTTTTCGACGTCGCCCGAATAGTTCGAACGTCGCGCGAATCTCATTAGGGTTGGAGTACCTTAAGATTTTTCGTCGCTTTTCATCAAAATAAAAGCTTTTCAGTGGAAAGAAATCGACGATTCATTTGATAACTGTACTGCCAAATGCCGGTGGAAGAATGTATACTCCGTAAATATTGACCTGAACCTGTTGAATATGTAATTAGTAACTGTGATGTGGAATAATCAATACTCGCCCACACTCCTCACTGTCGAGCAGAGTCGATAGTTTCCATAGCATTGGAACTTTGTATTCTGCACGTGCTCCTCGTGTCAATATACGTCGAAGAGTGATTATTTCGTATAACAGTTACTCATTACATATTCAACAGGTTCAAGTCAATATTTACGGAGTATACCTTATGTTTAACATTAGAAAAACTGCATTGACAGCAAAATCATAAATGTCAATTTGAAAATAGGTTTATTTAAGCATAGTAAATGATGGGAGAAATGACAAATTGGTGACTTTACGCAATTTCTCTTTTCTCCCAAACGTTATCTCATGCCAATTGTGAAAATCAGGCATTGTTTGGGAAATGGCTAAGAAAGTCTGCAAACTTTTCCTTCCGTTTTGATTTCCCATACAAACACAGTGGGAGAGTTTATAAACAAAATAGAAATAGAAAATAAAAGGTAAAATAGTAATAGAACCAAAATCAGCCCTGAAAGGAGTTGTGCGATTTTCGCCACCTTTTCCCAAACAATGACTGGTTTTGACGTTCCTATGCAATATTAGTTCGTTTTTTAAAACTTGCTAGAAAAAAGAAAATTCTGATGACCATAAAAGCTTTTTTCAAAAAAAAAAAAAGAAAGAAATAGTACTGGTGATCGACATTTTCTCTTTTTTTCAAGCAGGCATTCTGTGACATAACCCACCGAGTTTCCAATGACAGTACCCCTTTATCGTTTTAACCCTTAAACATGGACAAAGAATCATTCTGTTTCTGGGGAAAGGTCGAAATAACCCTAAAATGATTAACAATAGTCCATTTATGACGATTTTTAAATCACTTTCAGACTATTGTACGGGATGTTATGAATTGAAAACATAAAAAAAATAATATTCATTTTTCTTTTCTATGTTAGAATCTCGGTCGTCATTATTTAACCACAACCCAATATTTTCATTTTTCGGTTGTTTAATTTCATTTTTATCATGTATCGATCAAACAGCTTCCAACTTTTCAACGTCACACAAATGTAAACAAAAGATCAACAAAATAAACAAACATGGAATAATATAACAAGTATCCAACCTTCGCGACATGTTAAATATCCAAGCTAAAACAAATTAAGTGAGGAGAAAACTTTCTTAATCGGTAAAGTCGCTACTGAACCTACCCTTACTAAAGATTGGAATCAGGATTAATTCTTTCCCAAATGAGAGAAATGACACTATTTCAGACCAATCAAATATCAATCTTACTGCAAATGACAAAATTATTACAGTTGTAAAAGTTGTGCGGCACAGCTCAGAATATATTGCGAGAAAGGGGGGGGGGGAATGTTAATCTTTAAGGAATAAACCAGGACGATCTTAATAAACATTTTTCTTTTTTAAATTTTACATTTGCAAGGTAGCAGCAGGCATAGTGAACAATTTATCCCTTTCCCAAACGGCAAAATTTTGCACCATTCCAATTTGTAATACAGATATTGCAAACAGCCCATTGGAAGTTTAGGCCAGTATTATTTGTGTACATTATAGCTCAGAAAATATTGAGACAAAAGAAGAAAACGTTGGTCACCAGCATCTTATTCTTTTTTCCTCAATGTTTTCCTAAGCCTTTCCTATTGGGGAAGTCAAAACCAGGTCTTGTTAAGGAAAGAATTTAACCCATTACCAAACGACAAAATTTTAGACACATCCAAATTCAAATGTGATGCAGACGAAAATTTCACACGAATGGAATTTATATTTTTTTGTCTTTTTGTGTAGAAACCATTGTAGGAAATGAAGAAATTGCTTGTCACAAGCAATTTCTTCGTTTTCCACAATGCTTTCCCAAGCATTTTTTTCTTGAGAGACGCCAAAAAGCGTCGTTGTGCGGGAATGGGTTAAGGAATAAAACCAGGACTTCTCTTAATAAAAAAAAACTCTTAACAAGGCAGTAGCAGGCTTAATGAACAATTTAACACGGAGCGATATCTTCAAGAGCATAGTAAAGGCAGATATCAAGCTATTTTTAATCGGAGATTTAATCCAGATTAACTCCTTACCAGGTTATGATAAATTACATGTATGACCAACTTTACTCTCTATCCTAAAAGACGTCAGAGCAAATCCTCTGTACTTTTCTGACGAATACATGTACGTATGCATTATATTGTATTGGAAGTGTCTTGTATGGTTTTGAACAGCACTGGTCGATCATCGTGATTTTCAACAAATTTCGACCATTTTCGACATCAGCATTTAAAGTTGAATGAGAGACCTTTCCGATTGAGTCTATTTAATTTTACCATAATATCGTCGCTTTTCAACCAAAACCTGGTTGATGTTTTTGTTGAACAGCAGCGATATGTTACTTTGATGACTATAAAATACTGGTTTTAAAAATCGTGGTTTAAAGGGCGACGGTAACAGATGGTCTAATTGCAAAAAATGAAATTTTTTGAAAAAATATGCATAACTTTTGTGTTGACCACCTCGGGATGGTTAATAATATGCGATTCAGACAGAGAATGAGCCTAAATTACAAGACAGATAGCTGAATTTAGGGAGAATCCAAGCCTAAATTCAACCCAATCACTGATGGGGTTAGAATTATTTTTAAATTGTTGCGCATGCGCATACAGCGCGGACCATGATTCAAACGAGATTCATACTTAAATTTCAATATGACGTCATCGTGTATGTTGTGACGTCATTTAAGAAAGTCGCATGTCCTACTGTTTTGACCTACTTTCGACATCGCTTCATGAATTTGGTATCAAATTGCGAAAAAATGAGTCGTTGCTTCAATAGTTTCTCGTAATCATTTAATCAGGTCATATAAAGCTTAAAAAGTGTACATTTCGTTTGTATTTGACAATTTTTGGGTCCAAATCTGGGAAATAGTAGCTTTAAAAGTATTTCTCCCTTTTACTATCTCGATACTTTCGATTTTTGACCGACGAAACTTGGACTATATGTCTATAAATTGGAAACGGACAGACGTACGAAACGTTTTATGTAACTTATATTACACTTAGGGACCAAATGCATTCACGGACTGATGCCAGAATAAAGCTACAGTCCTACTGTAAAACGTTTCGACCTTTCCACCAATCTCTAGCCATATAGCCTAAGATGTTTCTTGTTTCTTTGCAACAGAAATGAGCTCCAAGTGCTATATACGGAAATGGACTTGGCTCTTATCGTTGCTAAGAACTAGTTCAAAGATTGACAATATGATGCCTAGGGACAATATCCATTCATGCAGGAGCTAATGCTTTGACAATATAACATTCCTAGTGTAAAACGTTTCGACCTCTCAGCTAATCTCTAACTACATAAGACTTAAATCCAGTTTCTTTCTTCTGGGTATATATGTCCCAGACAGTCGACATTTACTCTCTTATGAATGAGACTCGGCTATTATGTACTCTAATGGAGTAGGACTGCTTAAAAAGAAGCCACTACTTCAATGGTTTGACGATGCTCAAAGGGCAACGATGTTTATGAGCAAATGTCTGAACAATATAACATTCCTTGTGTAAAACGTTTCGACCTTTCCGCTAATCTCTAACCATGTAAGACTTTAATCTAGTTTCTTTATACCCAATATATCCCATACATTGAACGTTTTCGTTCCTTTCCCCTCATTTGCTGACAGTTTTCTTTCATAACTTTCAATTCTTGATTAACCCTTTCTCAAACAATAGCTGGTTTTAACGTCCCTAATAGCAATAGCTGTGGAAAATATTGAGACAAAAGAAAAAAATGCCGATGACAGCATTTTATTCTTTGGTCTAAATATTTTCTGTCATAAAGTTGATACAATCCAATCTTTTAAAACAACTATTTTGCATACTAGAGCAGCTTTCAAATAGGACCAACCTGAAATAGTATTGTCAGGGAAAAGATAAACACAAAATGTCTGTAACATGAATTATAAGGGTACCAAAATTTTGCCCCATAGGCAGGCATGAAACCATGTTTGCTTATATGCCTGTTTAAGTACAAACCACTCGACAACTTATATTACGTAAGAAGACATGTTCTAAATAAACCCTTTGGAGAATAATAAACGAATACTAATCAGGCAGTGCAATAAATCAAGCTTTCTTTTACGACGCAAATGCAACCATGGATTCTTGTTTAGGGTGCGTTCCATTCGGCTGTTCGGAACTGTTCCTTGAATGTTCTGTCCAAGCCATGCCGAATGGAATGCTTTCGGAACAAAAAAGGTGTACGGAGGTCTGAAACGCGTGCGACAAGTCTAAAAATAGATTCTTATCACCCGCTGGGTCTAAAAATAGACATTGGTCACCCGCTGGTCTAAAAATAGACTTTGGTCGCCCGCTGGATGTTGTGTATTGGTCATAATGTTGTATTAAAATGTATAATTCACCTATATTTGCTGAAATAATTTTATTTCTGTTTTACAGTTTATTCAAAATATTAATTAATTTCAATCCGCCACAGTTTTAACCGAAGGTTGCCATGCTAGTGACGTAACTGTTCTACTTGCACCACCTATTCTCCGGGAACAAGCAGAACATGTTCCGAACACTGTTCTGTGTCATTCCATTGAGTACCGGACTGTTCGGCACACTCGGAACAGCCAATGGAACGCACCCTTAATGTATATTTTGTTGAATTCAAACACTGCAGTTGCAAGAAATTCGCGATTTTGATATCCGTAGTAGATAAATCATTGAAAGAAATTCTAATAGACGAAATTTTAACAACGGATAATCAGGCCCGTAGAAAGTAATTTCATATTTGGTGGGCTCAAACCCCTGTGTCCGAATATTTGGGGTTATATTGGATTTTGCCCAACTCTTCAGTGTAAAATAAGGAAATGGCATTTTGGCCAACTTTTGGGGCTAAGCCACCCCTAGCCACTCTGTTCCTACGAGCCTAATAATTATGCATTATTTGCTGTGCCATGCTAAAAGTGAAACAGTAGGTTTTAGTTTGGTAATTTCTATATACATGTATTCGAATTTGAAAAGATCTAACAGTTTGCCTTTTTGGAAAGGGTTAAAATGCATCTTAAATTTAAATTACAGTCTGGTCACAGAGGAGACTAATTCAAATTTGTCTTGTTAGGCCTAATGTGATTTAAAAATCATTTTCTGTTAACCCTTTCCCAAATAATACCTTGTTCTGATGTCCTTTCTACAGAATGTTTAGGAAAACATTGAAAGAAAATAAAGGAATTTTCGACTACCGGCTTTTTATCCACAATATGCATGTAATTGTTACTGTTGCACTCAAGATTTTCAAGCTGTTTGCAATGCTTATTTTGTCATCATGCAAAACCTCTGAATTTGAACAAGCCTAAAACTTTGTCGTCTTGGAAAAGATTAATACGCCTCTTTAGATTCGATTAGACAAGACTTATTGAATAAACGTCAAAATTTCTGCTTTACAACCAAATTGAAAATAAAACATCGGTGAAACGTCAAGATATGACTTTATCATGTCCTCGGTAGTGAAATGCAATTTTATTTAGATAAACCATTTAACACTCCCTAATACTGAAAAAATAGGACAGTCCAATTTCAAAGCTGTCGCAGAAGACAAAATGGGTGTTGAAAAAATATGATTTATGTACAATATAGCATAGAAAATATTAAGACAAAGGAGAAAATGCTGGTTATAGAGTCGCATTATTGTGATGGTTTCTACATGATTAAACATTTCAAGCCAAATCTTTTAAAAGTAATTGCGATTTCCATCCATGCGAAATTACAAGGAAAACCTTTAAACATAACTATTGTCGTTTTGCTAGCAAAGTTTCATAAAGTTTAGCAAAACAAATGTTAAACATGGAAATGATTTCATAAGAATTTAATAACACTCAAAAGCGCGTTACAGTTCATCGCAGTTCAATACAGAACAAGGAACTCCACTTTGTGACAAATACAACAAAAATGCGACAAAAAAGGAAATGATAACGAAATTAAGATATAACCAATCGGTAAACGCCTTTGAAGTAGCTCGTCAATATTAATCAAAACCTGTAACACGGAGAGCATACAATAAAATACTGAAAAGGCTAGGCAAGACCATGGGACCATACGAGATTTTCCATTTCGATTCCATTTTTTTTTTCTTTTTGCCATATCAATTTGAAAAGATGTTTTTAAACACTAAAATGTTTAATGGAAAATGATTAAGAGTTCCACAAATGATTGTAAGGAAAAGCATTGAGGAAAAAATGACTTGTGATCAAACTTTTTCACGGTGGGGATTGTGCATGATGGGATGGATAACGAATACGGAGTATACGGACAAATTTGCCTCGCTTCAGGTAAGAAATTGTGCAATAATTTTCTTATTTCTGCTCCAATTTTCAAGTTTGTTGCATGTACCCCGCATTAGTGAGCTCTTTCCTCGGATATATGACTTGTTTGTAGAATCCTTGTACTTTGTCCAAAAATTGATCCCAACCGACCAGAAAAACGACAAAAAAATTCAGGCCATTTTTCTAGTCGGTTGGGATCGGTTTTTGAGAAAAGTACAGGGAAGTTCCAGATAAATAATACATCTGAGAAAAGGGCTCAGTAAGACGGAGAACATGCAACAAACCGCATGAAAATTGACGCAGAAATAAGAAAGTTATTGCACAATTCTTACCTGAAGCGTGGTTAATTTGGCCGTAGTCGTTACCATTTCGCTTTCTGGTCGGTTGGGACAATATTTCGGAAAAAGTATCATGAGTTATCTAATATGTCATACATCCGATGAAAGAGCTCGATAAGGCGGGGTACATGTAGCAAACCGCTTGAAAATTGATACAGAAATAACAGAGTTATTGCAAAATGTCTTACCTGAAGCGAGGCGAGTTGGCATCAAATTTTGTGCAAAAAATAGACTGAGTTTACCGTTATGTTTTGATAAACCGTCGGTGTTGTTATAAGATCTCGTAACTATGGTTTGATTCAAGCCGTAGTTACGAGATTTCATAACAACACCAACGAAATACTATTTATTTGTCCGAAATGACGTCACGGTTTACTTGATAAAATCGTTCCCTATTGTCGGTAGTCGTTATCCATCCCATCATGCACAATCCCCACCGTGTTTTTTTTTTACTCTTCAATTTCTTTGTTCTCAAACTTTCTGCTTGGAATGATATATTAGATTTTTCCGTCAATCTTTGCCTTTCTAGAATTTCCTCGTAGTTACCATGATTATGTATACTACTCAAGTATAGGCCTACTACTAATAAAAAATAATTGATCATAATCTATATGTTAGATTATCACTAGTGGTGAACTCGGCTAAAGCGAGGGACGTTTTTTCCTGAACAATGTATTCCGTCGGTGTTATTATAAAATCTCGTAACTACGGCTTCGATAAAGCCTTAGTCACGAGATTTTATTACAACACCGACGGTTTGTCAATAAATAACGGTAAATCCGGTCTATTTTTAGAACAAATTCATTGTCATTAGAAAAAAATCTTTAAACTCACATTTAAACGCAAAATATCTATACCTTGTTGTAGAGAAAATGTCTCTCGCTTTAGCCGAGTTCACCACCAGTGTTTATAAAGTATAAATTTATGTCTGTTTGTAAATCTTTATATTCTATGGTCTTGAACTAAATGTTTTATTGACCACAGTCAAATCTGTGCAGAATTTGGCCATCCACGAAAGTATGTCTTGGAATTTTTATCATTTTTTTTTTTTTTTTTTTTTTTTGGTTTTATTTTTTCTGAAATTACATATTTGAAGAAAAAAATAGGGGCAGACCTTCCAAGGTTCGTTGAAATGTAGCTTATAAGCTTAAAAAGCATGCACACATTTGCTGTTCCTTAATCCTTTTGAGTAGTGTATTTAGCCGTGTGCGATTTAGGCCGGTAGAGCTCTTCCAGAAGAGCGTGGTTCCCGGCTCTGATACACTACGTAGTATTTTTTCTACTACGTAGTGTATCAGAGCCGGAAACCAGACTAGCTCTTCTTCTTCCAGAAGACAACTTCTGGCCTAAATCGCACGCGGCTTTTGAGTAATGTATTTGCGTAATGTACATGTATTTGAGTAGTGTATTTCCTTTGCACCGAAATCCATACGCACGGAATTAAGTTGTGGTATAATAAAAGAAAAGTTCTAAAGTGTCGTAATGTCATTAAAGTCTAATAGCGGCATGTTGATTGATCGAAAGTTCGCATGCGTTAAATAGAGCCCATGATTAAAAGTTGAGGTTATGGCTTGATTCACAATTGGTACCCTTTATTAGAACGAACAATAGAGACGTCGTTTTTCATTTTTCATTTGCTGCTCGATCTTTATGACTTGTCATTTGGCTTGACTTTTTGTCGCACCTCGGATTTATGGGGAGTGGGAGGGCGGCAAAATGATGTTTTATTTTGGCTGTTTTATTACGACTATGTCCCCTACGCCCCTGTTAATCACTGGTTGTGAACTTGGCCAAAGCGTGGGACGTTTTTTCGCGATCATAGTATTCCGTCGGTGTTGTTATAAAATATCGTAACGATACGAGATTTTATAACAACACTGATGGTTTGTTAATACATATCGGTGAATCCGGTCTATTTTTAGAACAAATTCATTGTTAGTAGATAAACTATCCAATCAGATCTTTGAGCTCACATTTAAACGCAAAATATCTGTACCTTGTTGTAGCGAAAAACGTCCCTCGCTTTGGCCGAGTTCACCACCAGTGTTAATGGATGCATAAAAAAGCATCACAATATGGAGGAAGACTATATTAATATTGTCAATTACGGTCGGCCATGTGTTCATCGTAACGTCGGAATCTGTCAATCCAGGGGTTGCTACTTCGAAACACAGCTCGGCCAATATCCATTCTGACATTTCACAAATGTCATTTATGTCTCATCAATGCATGTGAATCATATATGTGAGAGAGCGGCTAGAAGCTCGAATTGGACATTTTGGTAGTACTGGTGAGAGAAATAGCAGGAATCCACGGTTATATAAATAAATAGATAGATTAGTTAATAAAATAAATAAATAAATAAATAAATAAATAAATAAATAAATAAATAAATAAATAAATAATAAATAAATAAATAAATAAAGCATTCGATGTGAGGGAAATGGAACGATTAGTGACTTAACCCTTTACCAAACAAGACCTGGTTTTGACGTTCCTAACAGAATTGGCTTGAGAAAACATTGAGACAAAAGAAGAAACTGCTGATAACCAGCAGTTTCTCCTTTTGTCTCAATATTTTCTTGGCTATATTTTTCACAAAAACAATCTTTTTCAACATTTATCTTGTGGTCTGCAGCAGCTTTTGAATTTGTCAACCCTAAAATTTGGCTGTTTGGGAAAGGGTTAAGTAAAAGTCGAATATAACGTCCCTTCAAAGAAAACCTCCAATTTTGACGATCCTTCTATTCAGAACATTTCCAACGTGAGCCAATGCACGGAGGAGAATCATGTCACACAACACGGCGGTACTTAGGAACATGCAATCTTCTTCACAGTGATCTCCCATGAATACTGATAAGTAGATCTCTGCCAATGCGAATTTTACTGTCAACATTTTTACTAACGTATTCAATTCGGCAGGCCTACTTAATTTTACATGCAAACGCGTAACGATTTTGATATTGTTTTTAATATCATTAGGTTTTAGTTTAGAACTAAACTGAAAAATAACTTCAGAAACAAATATCATGAAAACACTTTTTTACGTCGCACCCATTCGTCAGTACTCGACTAATTTCGTGAGCCCGACAACACCCTAGCGGAGTAAGGTCATCCAGGCAAGTAGGGGGCCTACTTCCTAGGTCGTAGGGGGCTAAAATAGTTCTTTAAAAAATGGCCCCTTTTCTGGTGATATCTTGCTCTCTGCATGAATGATTTTGAGCTAAGGTTTTCATTGAATGTTTTTGAGTGACATGTTTTCTCATTTTTGAGCCAGAATCCATCTTTCTTTTCAGGACTATTTGGTGTGTTTTGGTGCAAGGATACGCGTGACCACCATTTCCGGTGTCCCCATTTTTGCGTGGAAAAATACACGGTACGTAGGCCCTATGTTTGACTTTTTTTTAAAAAAAAAATCCACTCCATGATAGTGGGTTCATTTCTCAGAAATTCCACAGGTCGAGGGTGGATCTGTACAAGTTTAGGCACAGTTGACTCTAACTGAAGTTGTGGATTGTGTAATAATGTGTTGAAAAGGGGGATTTTACATAGAGTTATTATAGGAGTCATTCTGGGTGTACTGCAACCTAGTGTGCCAAACAATCCACCATCTTGACACAAGTCATGTGATCATACCATCATCACGTGATTTTCGCAGTTGCAGTGATTACCTGCCCCTAGCTACTCTCCAAAGCCGAGGTCTATTGATTAACCATCAAATATGACATCAGTATATCATAATGGAATGAAGAGAGAATGTGCTCTGTTCTTAAGAGAGTAGCCCCTAGCGTAACCGCTGTTTGAATTTTGAGGCACAGGATGTTAACCCTTTCCCAAACGACACAATTTTAGACTAGTCCAAATTCAAAGATCTTGCAGATAACAATTTCAAGTGAATCAAATTAAAAATTGCTGGGATTTTTCGTAGAAAACATTGTGGGAAATGAAGAAATTGCTTGTCACAAGCAATTTCTTCATTTTCCACAATATTTTCCAAAGCCTTCTTCCATATGGAAGTCAAAAAGAGTCAATGTATGGGAAAGGTTAAGTTCAAGATACCCAGACCAGTCTTGTTTCCACATGCCCCGCTGCGATCAAATTGATCCCATTCTATAATAACCGCCATTGAATTTCAATTTCATGGCCATAGATTACCCTTTTAACCACCAAACGACATTCATTGGTTAATAGACGACAGATAAAGCGATTTGTAAGGACGAAATATACCTTTTTGCAAGAATAAGGCATTTCAATATGAGTAATTATATGGAAATGCAAGTGCATTTTCAATATACGGGGTTCGGTCAGTCTGTATTTTTATTTTCGTCTGTTTGGGGTTTTCATCTTTATAAAAAGGTCAACCCTTTCCAACCAAGGCCTGGTTTTGACTGCTTTAACAGAATTGACATAAGAAAATATTGTGACAAAAGAAGAAAATGCTGGCAAACAGTATTTTTAATTGGACGTCCGAAAGGACGTACAATTCTTATAACCACTTTTGGACAGGCGAAATGGGTTTTCATTACCAAAAAACCCTTTCTCAGACTCAATTGCCAGTTGACCAGAATTCAAAATAGATTTTGCGACCATACAGGAAAACTGTCGTATCTTTTCCTACTTTCTATGTGTTCTCTAACAAATACTATAAGATTCATTGGCCGATTCAATTCATACCACGTCTTAACCAACTTTACCATCTTTTTTCGATTTAATCATTTTCTTGTAGTTTTTTGACTTTCGTAATATTTATTGTGTAAAGGGTAAGATCTTTAGAAAGCGATACACGCATACACTATGGTTATAATGTAAACAGACACCCTATATCATCAGCAGCAGCGATAGCTCAAACGGGAAAGGATTAACCTCGCAACCTTTTTTCAGTTTGAAATTTGGAACGCCGTTGGTTCAAAACCAGTTCGGATTATTTCTTCTGTAAAACGTTTGTTTTTCTTGATGTGTTTACTGAAAACACAAATTTTAGAATGATTACCCAATTTAATGCACGTATTGTGTATGATAGGTTCCTTTTCTTTGATCATTGTTGTTTTAAGTCTTTGACACATTTAAAGGAACGGGGTTTGCACGAGACGTACTTTGGAACCAGGGTTTTGAAATTGATTATCTGGGAGTGAGTTCATTTCGCAACTCGGGTTCGACTCGATGACAAATCGGGGTTCCATCTGAACAGCCTCAGAAGAGACACTAGTGAAATCCACCTATTCAGAAAAATATTTGCTCTTACGAGTTTTTTTTCTCCAGCATCTGTATCACTGATATTCGACAGTATCATGACCTATTTACATACTGATCGATGATCATGACAACAATGATTATTACTAGTATAAGACTAAGTGACAGCGATCTGTATTTTCGTTTAAGAGACCCGTTTACGTGTATTGAGCTAAGAAGATGAAGCAATGGGTCTGCAACAGATGGTACTTGGATGATCGTATGAATATGTTTACAGATAGGGACATTGCTATTCTCAAATTTTCGTTGATAGTGATATGAAGATTTAAATTGCTTATTGTACTCCACTGCCATTTTCCCGACGGCACGTTCCCAATTTCTTCTTTTTATGCACATCTGTAGATGTAAGGATGCTGCGGTAGTACTTGTACGAGGAATCCATGGTTAGGTGCTCCAATTCATCTGGTATTTTGTTTCAGGAAAAGTATGTATTGAATTTGCTTTGTAACTACAACCAGGGAAAACTGCTACCGTGTTTTTTTTCTTTTTTTACTCTAAACAGGAATAAAAATCAAAGTGCTTGGAGCACTATATTTAGACGCCTCTCATTGATTGAGCGGAATTGTATGTAAATGATCGGCGTTTCATTACTTTATTTCGTTGAATTTGTGTTAAGATCGATTCTAAATCACTGCGGTCGTTTTTTCGCCAACGATGGTGGAGATAGAAGTCGAACAAGAGTGCCATGGTCACAATATACGCCGCCACTTATAAAACTTGAGATAAAAAAAATGACATTGACAAGGATTTATGAATATTCACACAAAAACCTGTAAAAAGTTGTGTTCACAAAAAGGTTTTTATAAATATCCAGTCAAAAACCTGGAAGGAATGGCGTTCACGAGCCTGAAATATAATTAAGCCCTAGAGACTAAGATTGCAGGGGTCATAACTCAGGCAAAAATCAATGAACCATAAAATCCTTACTTCATGCACATCTACCAATTAAGGTAATAACATCCACCAAGTTTCATAAGGATCCAGTCAGAATCTTAGAAGAAGTTGTGTTGACAAGGCTGCAATTTCAATCAGCCCCAGAGACTAAGTTTTAAGGGGGCATAACTCTAGAAAAAATCAATGAACCATAAAATCTTTCCTTCATGCAAATCTACCAATTGAGGTGATTGACCAAGTGTCATTAATATCCAGCCATAAACGTAGGAGGACTTGCGTTGACAAGGCTGCAATTTCAATAAGCCCCACAGACTAAGATTGAAGGGGGCATAACTCCTTCATGCACATCTACCAATTGAGGTGATAACATTGACCAAGTTTCATTAAGATCTAGTCAGAAACTTAGGAGGAGCTGTGTTGACAAGGCTGCAATTTCAATAAGCCCCAGAGACTAAGTTTTTAAGGGGCATAACTCAGGCAAAAATCAACGAACCATAAAATCCTTCCTTCATGCACATCTACCAATTGAGGTGATAACATTGACTAAGTTTCATTAAGATCCAGCTAGAAACTTAGGAGGAGTTGCGTTGACAAGGCTGCAATTTCAATAAGCCCCAGAGACTAAGTTTTTAAGGGGCATAACTCTGGCAAAAATCAACGAACCATAAAATCCTTCCTTCATGCACATCTATTAATTGAGGTGATAACATTGACCAAGTTTCAAGAAGATCCAGCCAGAAACTTAGGAGGAGTTGCGTTGACAAGAAAAGTGGACGGACGGACGGATGGACGGTTGGATGGACGGACGGACAGACGGAGAAGATGACGCCAATATACGTCCGCCTCCGGCGGCGTATAAAAAAAGATGATTAAAAAGAACAATGTCTGAGTAGAATACGAACCCAGGGCCTTCCGGATATAACATGTGTAAAGAGTACAAGGTGAGTGCTCTGCTAAGTGAGCTATCGCGGCTTTCATTTAGGTATCGCGTTGGCTTACATTTTGAATAAATTTCTTTGTAGCGTACTTTATAAAATCAATGAAAAGTATAACTGACGACAATACTCATAGTAAACCGAAACAAGAAGACAAAAGTGCTAATCGCATGGCCTTAATTGAATTTGGTAATCAAATTAATAGTGATTATTCATAGCGACAAATCAGTTGACTTGAAACGGCAATCAAATCAATTTGAAGCCTGAGAAGGGTGTTCTGGTATTAAAGCCGATTTCGTATGTCCGAAACCGATCTTATAGAATTAAACACAGAAGAATGAATAAAATATCTTTCGTTCATGTACAATCCCGCTCAATCAATCAGAGACGTCCAATTACAGTGCTCTCAGCACTTTGATTTACTTTTGCCGCAATATTTTCTCGGTTATACTTTTCCATTTATCGTCTGCAGCAGCTTTGAAATCGGAAGAGACTATGATTCACGTTTTGAAAAAAGGTTAAGTAGCCATATTAAACCCTTTCCCAAATATTACCTGGTTCTAATGTACCTAAGAGAAAAGGCTTGGGAAAACATTCAGACAAAAGAAAAAAATGCTGATAACCAGCATTTTCTCCCTTTGCCACAATGTTTTCCTTGGTGCGATATACACAAACTCCATATCAATTTAGACCATTTTTTGTCGTCTGCGTCAGATTTCAAATTGGAATCGTCCAAATTTCTGTCGTTTTGGGAAAGGGTTAAACACCCACTGAAAACACATACCCGATTTTCCGATCATTAAAATGTATTTACCTTACACAGAAATTGGAATCCTACTTGTTATAACAGTTCAGTGTACACTTTTATAGCGGGGCATCATTGTAAAATGGTACTTTTCGACTAACAGTCTAGGGAAAAATTAGTCGTTTTAACCCATTACCAAACGACAAAATTTTGGACTTGTCCAAATTCAAAGATGCCATAGAGGACAATATGAATTGAATGAAATTTCGCATTCTTTGATCTTTCTGGATAGAAAAAAATGTCGGAAATGAAGAAATTGCTTGTCACAAGCAATTTCTTCATTTTCCACAATGTATTCAAAAGCCATTATCTTGTTGGGAGGCAAAAAGAGGCATTGTGAGGTAATGGGTGAAACATAATTTCAGTCAAATTGTGGCCGCTGGAGCACACAACCATGATTTCCTATAATTTCTTTCACATGTGCTACAATAACGCCCTTTTCGAGGACCCTGATGCCTTTACGGCCCATTCTGCAGTGCGCTATATACCAGAAGAAAACTATCAGAAAAGGACAGCCCGAAGCGCCATCGGAGAAAGGCTTTCCCAGTCAGTATATCTACCCCCGCCCCCCCCCCCCCCTTTAAAAAAAAAGTTGTATGTCTTTGTATGGACAATTTTGAGGCAAATAGGAAAAGGGCTGGCTTTTCCTTTGGCTTTCTCGGGATGGTTTTCAAATATACAGATTGGAGACTAGGCTCCCCAACTAGCACCTTCACGGTGCTCTGTGTTATCAGTCCAACATCTAAGTCGGTTTCAGTCAAATGGAGCCTAGTCCAGGGACTATATATGTCAATTATAGTAACGTCCTGTCCAAGTATTGTTTGTGAACAAGCTTTAAACAACCACTTACTGATATCATAGAAATAAGTGATTTATTTATGATATCAAATACTTCAACTTCGACAATTCAACGACGATTTCGTTGTTCTAACCCTTTAACTCAAAGATGTCAGTCTATCCATTTTGTAAAGATGAAAATAAATCGAATTTTGATAGATATTTCAACCAAAATTCAACCAATTCCCACAGAGTGACGCTTTTTGACGCCCATCAGGAGAATGTTTGGAAAACATCGTGGCAAATGAACAAATTGCTTGTAACAAGCAATTTCTTCATTTATCACAATGTGTTCTATTCTAGAATCCAACTCCCAGCTTGTGGGTACTCAATCGTCTCCAATGAGTATCCATATGAATAAGATTAGATGAAATTTAGACGAAATTTTCAGACTGAAAAGTCATTTCCCCCATTTATCCATAGCAATGACAAACCAGCCTGTTTAATATAGCCTTCTGGGGGCACTAGTAAGGTGGAATTGTTGTCAAGGGAGACAAAAAGATTTCTCGTTTCAGAAGTCCGTAGTTTTGAAAAAAAAAAACCATGGGCGAAATTGAATTACGACGGGTCTTGGATCTCACAAGAAATAAATGAATCTGTGGAAATAAGAAAATGTCCCGAAACAGATCCTTCAGGCCCGTAGGAACAGGGGGGGGGGGGGGGCTAGGGGAGGGCTAAGCCCCCCCCCCCCCAGAAAAAAAGTTTGCCAAAAATGCTGAATTTTCCTTTCTTAAGCTAAAAATCTAGGGAGAATCCAGTGTAGCCCCCCCCCCCCCCATATTCAGACACAGGGGCTTCAGCCACCCAAATATGAAATTGCTTCCTACGAGCCTGCCCTTATTTCCCTCTATCAATATTCCACAAGGGCAAATTTTACTAACACGTGCAGAAATAATGCAATTTACTGCCTGATGATTAATCCGAGTCTTCTCTGATGTAAATACGCTCTTCGATATTTTGATTTTTCGCTATTTAGTGGGTACATAGCGAAAAATCAAAATATCAAAGAGCGTATTTACATCAGAGAAGACTCGGATTACCTGATGATCTGCAAATTCTTTCAATTTGGACTAATCTGAATTGTGCCGTAAGGACAATGAAAATGCGAATACCTAGCGTGACCTACCTTGTGCTCCCTTGGCTGGTCCTGTCTGTTCCATAGTCGGATCTTGGTGTAGGTCGAATCAGACGGTAAAAACGAAAATCCATGTCTGTTGCTATGGCAATCCTCGAAAAATACCGATAAAATTCCTCGAAATTTTACAAATCTGTTTGTGTCATTTTAAGTCATGCTTATTCGGTTATTCCTATTAAAAATTTCTTAAAATAATATAAGTGTCATTTTTAAAAATGAAACGGACTTTCAAGCACAACAATGCTTAAATTTCAGAATTTTTAATCCGGTAGTCAAAATACAAATATATATCACAAACTATAATGGACTCAAATGTATGCGATGTAATGTGTAAAAGTTCGATTTCGGTTTTTATCTAACAAAAACCAATATCGCTGGTGACACTTGAAAATTTCATTTCAATTAATATACATTTAGGGTTCTGTCTTGTGAAAAGGTACCATCTGGTACAATTTGTGGATTGCGATTGATCGCTTGAACCGGCAAGGGCGGATACAGGATTTTTTCCCAAGGGGTGGGGGTGTGTGGGACGGGTGTCCAAGCCCAAATG